>JAOWBB010000015.1:0-399031 GCA_028565995.1 Ricinus marginatus
CCCACCCCCCACCGTCATCGCTGAGAATTCCTGCTTCCTTTTCCGTTTTCGCGCGCCGAATTTTCCTCCCCATCGAGTCCAGGTTGCTTTCCTGCCGGTGACTCGTATTTAATTGAGAGGGAGTTCCAAATGGGATTTCGCACAGTTTCCGACCGTAACGCGTCGGCTTTATTTGCCGCGGCAAAAGATTTCGCCCGCTTTCCGCGATCGAATTTAACTTCAAATTCGGTTTTTCGGAAATGTATAAATAAATAAGTAAATAAATAAATAAAAATACGGTTCGTCCCTCCGGGCTTCGTGCGACGACAGCGGTGGAATAATTTTTTTTTTTTTTTCCTTTGTCACCTTCAGTACGTGCGCCCCTTGACTACAATTGAATACGCGGATAAAACGCCTCGCGGTCCATGCAATATTAATAACGAATCCTTTCCAAAGTTTATTGTCTGATCAATGGTTCCCCGTTCGAGGCCGAACCGAACCATCTCGAAATACGTGCCTTGAATTGGATTTTACGTTAATGCGGGTGACGATTTATAATTTTCTGCCCCGAAAATTTTCCCTCCGAGTCCCGGCTTGAATGTCGAAGGCTTCGACACATTTCACATGTTATGCATGGATTAACCGCGGAATTGGCGGCAAATTTAAAAGATTTCCACCCCTGGCTACTCCCCCTACCCCCGCTTCCCGGACTTTTAATCGTAATTAAATGTATATTTCTAAACCTCACTCAAAATTAATAAAGTTTCGAAGAGAATAAACCGGAATAAGTGGAAAATTATTGAAGAATAACGAGTGGAGCTTGTTAAAATGTTGAAAAAAAAGGGGGGGGGAGGGAAAATAACCGGAAAAGTCCGGCAAATTTTTAAAAAATATTTTGGCATTTCGAAATTCGCAAAGAGCTTTTCCCTTCCACTGTCTCTCTTTCTCCAGAAAAGGGAAAAAAAAAAAGGCGGAGTTGACTGCGGGGTAAAATCGGAAACTCCGAAAATGAAAAACCTGGAAAACCAAAGATGCAAAAGGACGGAAGGAAGGGCGCGCCGGGGAAAATCTCAATTTCCAAGGAAGGCCTTTCCGGCATTTTACTTTCTCACGGCGCGGACCCCCGACCAGGTTTTTAATTACCTTTTCGCACCCCTCGACGTGGGCCCTTCGCGACATGAAGAGAGTCGTCCTCCAGCGTTAATCCATCCGAGAAGCGGTGGACGAGCGGGCGAAATCCATAAACAATTTTTGGTTACCCGGATGGAATTGACCCTTTCCATTCTTCGGCATTTTCCCGCCGCGATGAAAATTCACCTGCAGCAACCCATGAAAGCGGGCCTCGGGAATTTGAGCCGCCGCCGATGCTGAATTTCCCCGGTCTCGGGGCCGCCGAAGATTCCGGCTTGAAAATTAAAGAAGGGCAAAATTTTTCCAGCCGAAAAGGGTATGAAAAGAAGTTGTCACATCTTAGGATATTATGGAATCTTGAATATCTCCATTTTAATATTTTTCTTTCTGGTGGGCCCTTACAGCAGTTGTCAACATTAATCATCCCCGGTTATTAAAAAAATGCGCCTTTCGCGATTTCAATCCGCACCCGTTATTTTATTTCTTCGCCGTCCAACCTTTTCCCTCTCCCGAGAAGGGGCTGCAGGAGCGCATTGCGGTTTGCTGCAATCCCTCGGATCCGCCGAGAGCGAACGGACGCGTTTGGGATCGACGAGAGAGGAAAATGGCCAATTTCGGGTTTTTGGCGTCTCCCCCGGCCTTTCGCGGGTGGCCGGACCCGCGGTGGGTGCTCCTTTGGCCCGGACGTCCGCGAATTTTGGAAACCGCGGCACCTAAAATTTTAAAGGGGGAGGGGCCATCAAATTTCCAAAGGGAAAAAGGAAAAAGCGTCGAGCGGTCGCCCAAAGAGAATTGAATTACGCATCAGACATTTAAGTTAATAGGAAATAATTTTTTTTTTTTTTTTTAAGCGAACTGCCAACCGAACAACCGAAAAGGTACAGTCAATTTATCGCGAATCGCGGGAGCGGGCGGCAAAATCCGCCGAAAAACCACCCCAATTTGTGCGTCGAGAGCTATAACATTTAATAGTCGTGTACAGTGCTCGGGGTAGCTTGGAATTTTTTTTAATGGATGGATTTTAAAACATAATTATGGAAATTTCATTTCGTCAATGCCGGGGGAAGGCCGCGAACACGATCGTGTGCAATTAGACAAGATTTTCGTTTTGTTTTTTTTTTTTTTTTTTATTTTTGGGAAAAATGTTTCGGTCTCAGCAATAAAAGTAAAACGAAAAAAAAAAAATAAAAAGCATTTGTCAATGGAATCATAAAGAGATGGGAGAAAAGAGACGCAAAATGAAGGAGTGAAAAGTGAATAAAAAGTGACTGTTTATCGCGGGGGGCGCGGCGGAAAAGAGAGAGAGGGCCTCCGACGGGACAGACGGGAGGAACAAGGACGGGAAGAGGACGATCGCGAGCGAAGACTCCCAAAGATGCAAATATAAACCGAGATTAGCGAAGGTAATTGAAATTTCCTTGATTTTAATTGAAACTCGCGCCGGAATCGTGAAATTTTCACTTCCTTTTCCCGCGTTCGCCGGAAGTCGGTGAGGAAAATGTTCCCCCGTCACTCAGGTATGCGATAAACCTCCCTTCGCCCTCCGAAACGCGCCTTTCGCTTTCCCGCGAGGAAAGGAGTCGGGCGCGGCCGAGAAGGTTCGCCGCGTTACTCGTGCCGGGGGGGGGGGGGGGGGGCACGCGCGTGCCGCTTCCGGCGGGCTCCCACCGGAATTTTCGGGAGCGGGAAAGTCGGAAAGCGAGTCGCGGACTTGGAAAATTCGCGTGCGATGCATCCGGACGGTGCGCAAGCGACCGACGGGAAAATTTAATATTTTGCGATCTCGCTTCGCTCGCTCGAATCGCGGGTATTCGAAAACGTTTAAAACCCGCCGGATTTAATCTTAACTTTTTTACGGTTGGAATAAATCAGGGAGATTTATAACTGATGCCGTCGAGGGTATCGCGTCAGGTTAGGAAAGCGAAATTTTTTCCCGTTTTTCCCCGCGTTTTCGGGAACTCTTCCCGGCGGCCGTGCCACCGGGTGAACCGCGTGCGAGGTGCGCCAAGAGATTTATGGAAAAGTCGGCGACGAAGTGGCTTTTTCCGGCGATCCTTCATTTTTTTCTCCGGCGTGAAAACTTCTGCCGTCGAAAAGTGGCAACCCTTCGAGAAAGGAGGATGTTATTGACCACCGACACGTATGAAAGCGGTCGCCGCCATTAGCAGAAAAGAGAAAGAAGGGGGGGGAAAAAAAAAAAAAAAGAAAAAAAAAGAAACGAAAATCATTTCATTTCTCCAGCAAAGACACGTTTCCCGGATTTGACGAGCCTTCCGTAAGGGAAACCGCAGAAAGGAACTTGTAATTCTCCGGAGGATATCCTTAAAATTTTCCGACCTCTCGGAAACCGGAAAATTTTTCGATTCCAATCACCGAGATAGCTTTTCGGAGGAAGCGCGGACTTCTTTGCCTCACTTTTAACGAGCCGGGGAAAATGTCAAAAGCGAATTTTCCGGACTTGCCTCGGGAAAACGGGGAATCGCATAATTACGTCCCGCGTATGCACGCGCGCGCGGAAGGGCGGGGAGGTCGAACTGGAAAAACTTTTAATTGTGTCAAACTTCATACGCTGACGGTTAACAATCAGGCATGTGATTCGGTTATTTCCTTATGGGAATTGTTAATTTCATGCGTCGATTAAGCGGAAAGCGCGGCCGCCTTTTGACTTCTTGCTTTCCCGGCTTCGCGGAGGCTTTCCCCGGGAAACGGGGGAAGAGAATGCTGGAGCGTCCCCGCCCTCCTTGACCGCGCGAAGGGACGGCAACCAGGCGAACGAACGAAAAAGGTTTATTGCCGCGATCGACGGTGGAAATGAACGAGAACCCAATCAGAAGGCTCGGAACGTGACCGGAAAAAGGAAGTCGCCAATTTCACCATTTGGCGCGCCGTTTGAAAGCGATCGGCTTTAATTTGTGAAGTCGCCTCCTTTTTTTTTTTTTTTTTTTTTCATTTATTATTATTATTATTATTATTTATTAAGTTCGCTCCCGCACGAATCCTCCCTTTTTTCCCCCTTTTTTTCCCCGGTCGAATATAAACTGAAAATTGACAAAATATTCCGCAAGGGTTGACGTTTTCGCCCTTCCGGCAGGGGGAGGTAACGCAATTAGCATCCTTTTTCTATCCCGTTTCAAAAACAACTCCCTTTTCGCATTAAGAAAGAAAAGGTTCACCGTTAAAGTGGATTTCGCTTAAAAAGCCGAAAATATTATTTTCGCTCTTCTCGGGGAGTTCATCGTTATTCAAAAAGCTGCGGAGCGTTCCTCCCGCTTTTCATCCCCCATCCCCCGCCCGAAAAAAGGTAAAAAGTTTTTAACGAGTAAAAGAAAATAATGGAACGATTGAAAACCTTTATGATTTATCACGGGTGAAAAGGATTGACTGTTCGATGGTAATAAATATACTTTTTGGCGGGGGCGCTCGGGTTATGCCGATACTCTGTCGAGGTCTCTGCTGTTGGGCCCGGGAGAAAGGCAGGCGAAGGTGAAAGGATTTGAGGTAAGAGAAATCCGATTGAAAAAAGGTAACCACCTTTTTGACTATGAAGGGGATTAATTTACTAAGCGGCCGAAACAGAAACAAAATTTAATTGGATTATTTTTTTTTTTTTTTTTTCGTTTTGCATTTCATTCCGTGACGCGCTTAAAGCGCCTGCTTTTGAAACTGGGATCAGTTCCGAGCTTTTGCAGGGAGCGATTAGTCTGTAAGTTTCGGGAGCGGGCAGGGTTCGAGATCGCAGGACAAGCAAAGGTTGCCCCGTCGCTTTCTTTTTCGCGAGCCGTCCCGAAAGATCCGAAAAGCACGCTCGCCTCCTTGCTGCGCCGACCGACCCGAAATTCTGCGCTCGGATCACGAAATTTCTCGCGGCATCGCGGGCCTGGGCTCGAAACTCGGGGCCCCCGCGACGGGAGGCACGTCCCACGGCTCGAATTTACGGCCGGGGATTCGCGGGCCCCGTCGAATGCGCCCTGGGACCTCTCTCTCCTCCGCCCCCCCACCCCCGGGATCGGCCGCACGAAACGCGATAAACACTGAACGACGCGATACATCCGCAAGACGAAAAGCTCGTGCGAGGCAAAGGGAGAAAAATTTGTCATCCCCGTAAGACACAAAAGGATTCGCCCTCTTCGTTTTTGGATCCATCCCTTTGAAATATTTTCGTTTTTGCTCCTCTCAAAGCTCCTTATAATTAAAGAAGATAATGTCTTTGTCTCGCCTCTTGCTCTCCGCCGAGATCGCTAACAAGGCAGCCCTCCCTTTCTGTCCCATCTTGAAATTCGCGCCACGACCTGGTGTACGGCTTCCGAGAGAAAACGCTGGAAGACGGATGATTTTTTCCAGGTGAGGCTCCATTAATATGCAAATGGCTCACCAAGTGACACATAAAACTGGAGAAGTTAACTTTTTTTTTTTTCTTTTTTTTTTTTTCCTCCCCGCAATCCCCGACAATACGTCCGCGACCGAATAATTCATTCGCCTCTTTTTTCCCGCTGCCGCTTCGGAAAACTGTTGAATTTCGGAAAATCCGCCGCCGGTGCCACGTCAATTCGCGCAACCGCTTCCTTCCGGGGCGCGGGAAAAAGAACCGAAATTAATCCATCTTTCAACGGAATTTTTCGTAATGCATTACCTCCCGGCGTCTCCCTGCAGATCTTAATACGTCTTCATTTATTACTCCAACTGACTGCCTCAATTTTCACTCCGAGGAGCTGCAAATGTGTTTCGCGTACACTTCGGGCGTCTCGGCGTCCCATGTGTCACTGACAATGAGCCCGGGAAACTTTTCTTCATAATTTCTTTTCCAGCTCCACGTCCAACTCAGCAAGTTTACTTCCGAAATCCATTTCTCCGGTTAAATCTATTATCTTCTGCTCCCCCTCCCCTCCCGGTCTCCTCCCCAGCAATCGATTATGAGTTTCCCATCGAGCACAATTTTTATCGGCAGCGTTTTAACCCCTGGAAAATCCCATCACGAGCCCTACGCAACTAAGCAACAACCTTGCGGGCAGACTCCTTTTACTTTTTCCGATTTTCTAAATGCAGGCGCATAAAAATGTACTTTATTTACATTACCGTTGTGGATAAACGTGCGGTAGGTGAAATGATGAGTTATGGTGGTATTGTATTGCATGATCAAAGGCAGTAAATTAGCGTTAATCTCAGATAAAACGTCGACCCATATTTATCTGTAAATATTAACTCTAATTAAGGAGTACTTTTGCGTTTAGCATAATGAAAAATATAATTTTCTTTGCACAATTCGGAACGCAAGCCAGAAGGAACCGCGGCTCGCGCAAGGCGAACGCAAGACCCCTGCCTTTGGGCGACGCGAGACGCACTCCCGCTCGTGCGTCGCAGATGAGATTTTTCGCGTTCCCGAGGGGACGCAGCGCACAAGTCGGCCGGAAAACCGCTCGAAAGTGCTTCGCCGGCACGGGGAAGGTACAGTTGCCGAAGGAAAGGGACCCGCATACGGGCACAGTCACGAATCGCATCCTCTCCAACCTTTCATCCGCTTTCCCGGACAAGGGTACGTTCGAAAGCGAGCCAGCGCATTAGGGGTAATTTGCGTTTTCCGGGCGCGGGGCTTTGACAGCGGCACCCGATTCCGTACCCGGCAGAAAAAAACCTATTTTCAAACAAAGCCAAGCCCCCGCCGACGAGGATCGTCTCCTGGCGTCGACGTTGCCCCCGTCGAAGCTCCCGAAGCGGCGTCGAATCGGGCTCAGGGCTGAGACGCTTGACGCATACGGATAATTAAAGCCGGGAGAGGGCACCGGGGGAAGGGAAGCAACCCCCCAGCATCGTCTGGATTTTTCTGGCAATGAGCAAAGAGAGTTAATAATGTGAAACCCGAAGTGAGACTTTGTTAAATTTAATTAAACCATAGAGAACAATGAGAGTAACATGAATATGTCTGCGTTACCCTGAAATTGGTCCCCGGATGGTTTAATGTGGGAAATTCGCTTTGAAACATGAATTCCTAACTCGTGAGATGCCTATTACCGGCATATCCTCGCTGATTAATTCAAATTTTTACAAGTTCTTTTTTTTTATGGCCGAAACACGCATAAATATAACGGAATAAATAAATATGTCATTATTTCGTGATAAAATTTAAAATTAATTTCATTTTACATTTTTTTTTTCTATTTTCCGCTCTGGCTTTACCCAGATCGGTATCATGCAAATGGAGACCCCGAGAAATGAATTTCCTCCCCGGTATAGACATTGTGTGTAAATGGATGGGCAATAAATTTAGATGTGTAAAAAATTTTTCGTAATTGGCCCGAAATCCCGGAGTTTTTCGCTTAAGGTGTTACGGTCGGAAACTGAAGCCGCATTACGTTATAACTTTATTTGCGGGGATGTTTCGCTTTTTAACATTTTCCGAGTGTCTAACAACCGGAAGCCGTTAGCGTCGAAATCTCGGTTCAGAAATGTCGCGTTTTCGTGGATTTTCCCGGGGAAAATCTCTGCGAGAATGAAAAATTAAAAAAAAAAAAAAAGAAAAAAGATGATATCGCGAACGTCGTATTTCGGCGCAGCGCCGGGGGAAGTCGCAGTCCAGAGTTGGAGCACCGCGTATCCGGGATTTCGAGACAGTGACGCGTTTCTTGAAAAAAGAGAAAATTCATTTCCGTTTTGCGTTAATGTTATTCTGCCGCGAAAAATGGCGGAATCGAAATCCAGAAGATTTTTCCCCCCCGCCCCCTTCGCCTTCCCCGCGGGTTAAACGCGGGTCATTAATTTTAAATTACCGTTGAGTGGTAATCCGGGACGAGGCTTTATTCCTTCTGCCGGAGAAAAATTGATAAACATCAAAGGATTTTCCTTTTTTTTTAAAAAAAAAAAAAAAAAAAAAAAGAAAAAATGCAGAAGACAAATTGTCGTCCCAGGAGTAATCAGTGACTCTAAACAACCGGAAATCCTTTTTCCGCCCCTCCCCGGGATGACGTCTCTTCATCTATTTTTGACTGTATAATTTATGTACTCTTAAGTGGTGCGTACCACTGCAGCAGTTAATTGTTTTCCTCCGCGAATTAGGTTTATTCCTCGGGAAACTTCGCCTTGCGGATCCCGCAAGCGCTGACTGTAATCGGGGGTTGATTTGGAGCTGCGAAGTTGCGCCCCGAAATCAATTTCGTTATCCCTTCCCAACGTCGGCGAATGAAAAGGCCTTGTTGAAAAAAGCCACCCCCTCAGGACGAGAAAGGGAATCTTCTTCGGTTGCGACGGGGCAGAAGATCGGTTTCCCAGGTTAATCCGCAGATGTTTTAATGGGCTTCCAGCCCAGTGGGGGGGGGGGGAGGGAGGGAAAGTTGTAAAATCAGCTTTCTTCTCCTGAGCAGCAAAAATGGCTGTTTTACCTGGGATAATTAATAATAGAAAGAAAATTATAAGTCCCGGAGAAGATATTTTCCATTCTCCGTATTAATTCGCGATGTTCTCCTCAATAAAGATGGAGAAAACGAAATTAGGAAAACAATTTGCCACGGAGAACGCCTCGGCTAAGGCAGCGACGACGACAGCGAAGGATAAGGACCGGGATAATGGGGCAGGAGAAGGAGAGTTCGGCGACGGGGGCTTCATTTTTTGGGAAAAGAAAAGGCGAAATGCGTTTCACGTACATTGCTGGGAGAAGTATTTCGGATTTTATGCCCTTTTGCGGAATATGCCCCGCACGGTTAACAAGGAGGTTGAAGAGGGTTCAACTTTATATACACTATTTGCGGTTTTGTCTGTCTTCTTGAGGAAAGCATTAAATTGCTGCCTACAAAGATGTACAACCGGAACCGGAAATTGCCTTTTTCTGCGATGCTTGCATTAAATTTTATCGGTTTGCTACCGTTCTCCCCGTAAAACGTTTCGTCCGCGATCCGAATTTTTTTGTTTTTTCCAAAAGCAAAAATAACTTATGGAAACGAACCTTCCGGGAGCACGCCGCCGCACGGTTTGCAGGAAACCGATTAATGGCTCCTCATTTCCGTCTTTCCAGCTTTGATGGACAAGCCACGTTTTTCCGAGCCGATACCGAACGTGACGGTCGCACTGGGAAGGGACGCCTCTCTGCCGTGCGTCGTGGAAAACCTGGGCAAATTCAAGGTGAGTATCACGTTGCCCTCCGCCATTTCCGCCCGGTTCGCTGCCCCCGATATCGACTGCGGACAAGCTAAGAGGATGATTGAGTTATTCGATATCCCTCCGAGATCACCGCCCGGGTCATCGGAATCCGTTTCGGCTCTTTCCCCGAGAGTCTCCGGGGCGTCATTAGTCTCCATTACTTCCAGTACTTTTCGTGACTCTTTATTCCGATATCGAGAGCTTTTTCAGCTTCCGAGATATTTATTAATGTACCGGGCGGGCTAATTTCGATCGGAGGCGCATGGAGGATTTTTCTTAATTTTCCCGATTTTCCCCCATACTCTGCACCCGCATTCCGCCCCCCACCCCCCCGAAGCGCTTACCCTTCGGTCACTCAGACTTTTCCCGACGACTCTGGCATCCCTCCGCCGAAAAAAAGCATCCGAGGCCGGGGATGAAACCGTGCACCCTATCATATGCCAATCATTCGCTTTACCATCCGTACAAACCATAAATATAATAACTCATTTAACGACCCTTTTAATGCATATTTTAAATTTTATGACTTGTGACATGTTATATTTCATTCAACGCTGAAAACTTGAAAATTTTTTGAATTTCCGTTTTTCATTTTTAACAAAAAAAAAAAAAAAGAAAAACTCGAATAACATTTGCGTTTCTTATTTTTCGAGGGGTTTTCAAAAAGGCGCCCGGGAACTTCTTTTTTAGCGTTTTCAAAGGCATTTCGTTCGAATTTCCCGCGGGACTCCGCTCCAATTGCGCACGCGGGGATCTCTTCGGACTTCTTTCGGGACCGGTCGGTCGCTTATCTGCGTTATAAGAGGTACCCTTTGACGACGCGGAAAATACTTGGGCGGGAGACGGGGCCGGGGGAACCTCCGAAGGAAGAGGAATTCAAAAAGCGGAAAATCAAAGCGGAAGGAAGAAGGATGAGCAACCTTTCACGTTAAATCGACTAACGAAAGCCTTTGCCGGCGATGAGAAGAAATTCGGAAAGGCAAAACCCTAAACCACAACAAAGTGTAAGGTTTCATCTTTTCAAACTCTTTAACAATTTCATCGACCTCGTTTACCAGTTAATTGGCTTATGCCAAAAGAGCTTTCCATATTTCCATATAAGTTAAATGAGACGAAGTTTAACAATGTTTTTCTTTTATCCCAGCAGAATGTCGTTGCTCGCAGACTTTCAGAATTCCCAACTAAAGAACTCCGAGCAGGTCCCGATGTTTTAATTCCTTTCCGATTCCGGCCGGAGTATTTGGTCACGCGGGTGAAAAAGGAAATAAAGGAAAAGAATCGCGGTTCGAAACGTCGCGTCAGCAGTCGAGAACCTGACCCTCCGAGGAGGTACCCGAGGTCAGCAAGACAGCATTTCCGCAGCGCGTGCAGTCGGAAATAAACCTTACATAATTTAACGCCCAGTAAAAGTCGCCTCATTCTTCGTCTGCACGGGAAAAGCGTCGCTCCTCGATCTCGTTCCTGCAACCAGATGCAGCGGCTGATGCATCCCTTGTTGCTCACCCCCGTCGAAATCGGGGAGGCTCGGAAACAGTGGAAAATAAGTTTTCTTCCTCATTTTCAGATGTTGTTCCTTTATTGGGCGGCTCGCGATCTGACAATGCGACATGAAATTATTGCGATGCGACGTCAGCAGCAAGTTTTGTAATCGAGAAAATCAAGCGCCGAGGATTTTTTTTTTTTTTCCTGCTGCCCCCCCTTTTTTTGTGCGCCGTCCGCGGGTGCTGAAAAGAAAAAAATTATGACCGAGATCGAACGGATAAATTTGATTACGCATAAGCAGCGAATTGCGAATCTGGAAAAAACGAGCTGGGGAAAAAAAAAAAAAAAGGAAAAAGGAAACCGCTTCCGAGGGTAACCTGGAAAAATTCCGACGGACTTTTCGACTGCTGACATTGCCGATTAAGCGATCCCCTCGATCGGGAGCGGAAAATCCGCGGGGTTTCGCCCTTGTTCCGCGTCGGCAACCCCCGGGCGCATCGCCCCCCCGAAATATTCATTAGCGTTTTGCCCCCGCGATTCACATACGCGGTGCCTTCCCATTGTGGCGCGTTTGCGACCCTTTTTTTCCTTTCCTTTGTTCCGTCTCCGGATTCCGCACGAGAAATAAATATCAGAATGCGACGATAATTATTTGTATGTTCCACGTAATAACTTTCCTTTATTTTTCCCTTCCGCAAGAAAGGGGAAAAAAAAAATCCACTCCCGTTGCTTCTCTTTCCACCCCCACTTCGCTCGTTTTTATTCATTCCGCACATTTGTCGGCCGGCAGTCCGCGGACGTTTTCCCACGAAACATCCCGTTTCGAACGCATGACTCATTTGAACGGGCACATACTCGGCGAGCTGCAGCTCGGTCGCTGCAACGTGGGACACTTTTTCCCACGGCCGAACGAGCAATCGCTGCGAAAACTCGCAAGCGAAGCCCGGGACGCGGCGGAAAATCGGAAGAGCGCTGAGTTTCCGGCCGTCGTCCACTCTTTTGGCTTCCGTCCGGGAGAAATAGTTCGCACGCGTGAATTTTACGAGCCGTTCCCCGTCCCGGTCGAAGGGACCGCCATTTTTTCCGCAATCCCCAACGTGCGGCCAGAAGGGCGGCCAACCTTAGAAAAATCAAATTTTCTCGAACGAAATTCCATTCCCTCAGAAAGTGCCGAAATTTCTCCTCGGATTCGCGATTCTCGCCCCTCGGCACCGAGACGTCCGCGTCGATAAAATTTCAATGCCGAACGCGCTCG
This sequence comes from Ricinus marginatus, assembly GCA_028565995.1. Classification (NCBI taxonomy): domain Eukaryota; kingdom Metazoa; phylum Arthropoda; class Insecta; order Psocodea; family Ricinidae; genus Ricinus; species Ricinus marginatus. The sequence continues at coordinate 11,972 of JAOWBB010000015.1, forward strand.
AACTCCTGGTCCTGGCACAAAAATGGTGAAAGCAAATGGTTTCCAATGAAACCTAAAATATGTTGTCGACGCGATAAAACGTCGAACATTCTTTTTGTATGCGATATTATTTGTCTGATGAATTTTCATCCGGTACTCAAAGAAGTTTTTTCTCAACAATTTCGCTTCCATCCATTTTAAACTGCAAACTTCGTTTTGATCCGCGTTAAATGGGAGGAAAATTCGAATAATTCGCGAATCGTGAAACATTACTTAACATGTTTCACGTTAAATATGCAGATGGTAGATAATAATTATCTGCACCGAATATTCATCATTCGATTGCGGCTTCGCTAGATTCATTTTAATAATAATTATTTAGTGCGCGACAAATATTTTCCCTTTTTGAATGTGCCGGTCAAATGCGGTAATTCGGAGCTGGATCGTTAATACAAGAAATATATATATATATATATAGCTTTCATTTTACGTGTTGTTCCGCCGCTTGAATGTTTGGGGCCTCGTGGTCGCCTTCGAACGCGGTCAAATATTCGTCTCTCTGTTATAATTCAGGTAAAGGAGCAAGTTTGTTTTATAGCCATTGTAACATTTATGTAGAGCATAATAAAAAAAAATTATTCTTTATTCAGCTATCGTAAAAGTTTAAAAATAGATGCAATATAAATTCATAATATCCGAAATTATTCATATTTGATTTTCTCGTGGGATCTACACCCGTTATAAAACATAAGGAGATGCATTTATTGCTTTAATGGATCTTCATCTTCGTTTGTGGTATAATGTTTTATAACGCGTTGTGTTTTCAGTCCGCTTCCATTATTTTGCATGAATTCGATTTGTGCACCGTGCTCGGAGATGAACGCGAAGGTTTTCGAAAACCGAAGAGCTCAAAATTAATTTTGTACCTTTACCGCTGGAAAATGCGTCCGTGACCGGTCTCGGGACGGTCGACATTGGCACCACGTCGAAAGGCTAACAAATCCGTGGCACGAACGGGCACGCACCCTTCTCGACCCTTTTCCGGGCGCGAAAAGGAGAGTTTTAAAAATTTTCCGTGTTGGCGGAGCGAAAAGTCGGAGGCCGTGAAAATTTTTGGCTTTTTTTTTTTTTTTTTTGTTTTTACTCCTGCGGCAGGAAAGCCTTCGAACCGCTTTCCTTTGCGCTCGGCTACCATGTAACCGATCCCCGCAAAACCGAATTTTCCGAACGATTCTCCTTTGGAACCCCGGCAAAGGACCACGGCCAAGACTGCACACCGCGGAAGAAAGCAAATCCGTGCAAAATTTTACGGGAATGGGGGGGCAGACTTCGAACCCTTTCGCCTCCGCTTTCGAAAAGAAAATTTCTTGCAAATCTGGTTAATTAACAAAGCAAATGAAGACGGAACCTTATCTGTCGCGAATGTAAAAAATACTTTGCCGACTGTCGGGCTCAATTGCGAAAGTTTAAAGCGTTAATTGGCTGTAAAACCCAAGTCTAATCAGGGTAAAAACTAGCACTGGAAAAAGTAAGAAAATCGATTTCATCATTAAAAGTGAAGGAAGATCGGTCCAATGTTTACGACGGAATATAAAAGATAACGCACAACAAGACGTATATTTATGGAACATCTGTTGGAACTGGAAATCGTAAAACAACCCATAAAAAAATTTCCTTTTTATTGTGACTCCAAGGGCCGGACACCTCGGATTAAGCCCCGCGACGAGAATCCAAAATCCCCCGAGCGTTGGCAGCACTTATTCATTCATTCATTCATTCATTCATTCGCTCATTCACTTCGCAGGTCGCCTGGATACACATCGACAGGCAGATGATCCTCACGATACATCGACACGTGATAGCTCGTGTGCCGAGATTCAGCGTCTCCCACGACAACCAGAAGACGTGGCTCCTCCACGTGAGCGGAGTGCAGCAGGAGGACCGCGGCTACTACATGTGTCAGGTGAACACGAATCCGATGATCAGTCAGATCGGATACCTCCAGGTGGTCGTGCCGCCGAACATAATCGACGAGGAGAGCACGCAATCCTCGGTTGCCGTGAGGGAGCACCAGAACGTGTCTCTCACGTGCAAGGCAGACGGGTTCCCGGAGCCGAAGATAATGTGGAGGAGGGAGGACGGCCAGGGAATAACCATAGATAGGCGGAAGAAAGGTGAGGGCACTTCCGCTTGGGAGGAACCATTACAAAAGGGCTCGGGAAAACTTCTTCCTCCTGCCCCGCTCTTTTTCGGGATCGGTCGAAACGAAGGCCCTCGAATCCCATTTCCGAACTTCTGGAATTAAATGAAAATATATTAACATTTGTATCTCGGATAAAATATGGCGCTTGCAATTTATCATATTGAAAAAAAGTTGGGGGGAGCGAGGGCTGAATTTTCCACCGTACTAATTCTGAATTGCCTTCCATTAATGAAAATATATACCAAGAATTCACGTGGAAACTTTAAATCAACCGAATGGTTTGAATACAGACTTCAGAAAGTATACATATATATATATATATACACAGTTATAACGTACAAAAAACGCAGTTGCGTTGTGTGCGTGGAATTGCGGACAAATTCATTTTTTGAGTAATCACCGGGGTCAGATGAAAAATAACCGGGCAAAAATTTTTCCAAAAGGCAGATTTCTACCCCAGTAACGAATATTCCATTTGTCATAGACAAATTGCCTTTTGCCCAAATTGCAATTCTAGATGATCTTGTAGTAAAATTAGGCGGGGACCGGACGTCCGGCGTTCGAGTGAACGGATCCGGGGAAAATTTCCCGTTTTCCCGGGGGAATTCCGATTTACGCGTTTTCGGGAGCACCGCAAGCGATGAGCCTTCATTTGGCTCGGAAAAAGTCTCGTTTTCCCTTTTACGATGGCATAAATAAGGGAAAGGTATCGTTTGGAAGGAAAGGGATGTAATGAAAATTAAGAGGAAAAGTCGGACCGACATCGGCGGTGCCAATTTGCTGGAAATTAAAGCCGTTAAGAAAAATATCTTGAATGAAAGTGGCTGTTACCTTTCCTTCCGTAACACCAATTTTCCCGCAAGCCGACAATTTAATGCCTTTCCCGATGCCTTTTTCAATACTTTTTACCTCTCGCGCCCGGAGCACTCCGAAGCGCCTCCGAATGGACCTTAACATTCGGCGAGGAGCGTTTTTACCTGGCGTCCGCCGCGCGTGGAGATCCTCTTAAATAACGTTTTCCTCCCGGACGTTGTGGATGTTAACGTGCACGGCGAGGGCCGAGGCTGCAATTTTTTGGGATTCCGGAACCGGAAATTATCCCAAAACGCTATGTAAATGTGCCCCGATTGCCGCGAGCTCGGAGGATTACGTTCAAAATGTGGATGTCGCGTTTCTTTGAGTGATTTTTTTTTTTTTTTTTTTAAAATTCCATTCGAAAGAGATGAAAAAAGGGAAATTTTATGATTTTGCCATCATCCCCCCGGAGTCCGATGAGACGTCGACTTTGTTTTCTGCTTCCCCGTCTCTCGTATAAAATGTAATCAATCCCCGGCATTTCGCTTCACGTTCAGAAGAGTCACAATGTAAACGGCTTTTAAGAGTTCGGCCGCTTTAAAGAGATTTTTTTTTTTTTTTCAAACCTCCCTTTAATCAAAACCGTAGACTTTCGGACATCCATCGCTGAAAGGGCCCCGATAACTCTACATCTCTAAAAAGAAAAATTAATTTTGTGCCCTTTTTTCAGCGTCAAAATATTTTTCTTCTATAAATAATGGGGGAACATTTTCAATTTCCTAAATTAAGAAATTATGGGTCTTTTTTTACATAAAACACCACCACTGCGATAGCATCACACACACGGCAGTACATACGTGTAGGGGCACGGGGATGAAAAAGAATGAAAAAAAAAAAAATCTGCAGATCCTACGAGTATACATTCAGTTTCTCACCCCAGAAATTATTATTTTTTTCTTTTTAGTTCGCCACATGTAAAATAACAAACAATTTATGAACACAATTAAAAACTCATGCTCGATGCATTTGGTATTTAAAAACCGTCGTGCACATCGTGTAATTTTCACAATGTAAAATCATAAAAATCGCCGCAATTAATGAAATTAATAAATGTGGAAAGTGAGCAAGCAACTTTCTTGCTTTTTTTAACGATCCCATTTAAAATAAATCTTTTTATTGCATGAACAATTGCTTTTGACGAATACATTTTTGTTAGCTTCTGACCAACATTCCCATATGCAGCACAAGGTTGTAAATGAAGTATTCTGTTTCTCAAACACCGCGCGGCAAATTCGTATCGCAGCATGGTCACTCGATAAAATTTATACAAATTTATATTTATTCATACGTATATATGCATATAAGTACTTCTTAGTGCGCGGATTTTTAAAGCGAATCCCCTTTGACCGTATTCAATCGTTACGTTCTCCAAAGGTACATGAAGATTAAAATTCCTTTGAAATTTCCCTTCCAAAGAAAGGCACTGGAATTCGACGGAGGGAAAATTGCAAACTTAAAGTTTTCCCGCTGAGCGAACTGATTTTCTTTTTCTTTCTTGTGGCATTTCGAAATTGACACGCATAAAAATCATAAATTTAATTCGTAACTGGAAATATGAAAAAAAATCTCCTTAATGCGGGCTCTGTTTAAGAATTTTACGGATGTTGTTTGAAATATTTTCCAACGGCAATTTCGGTTAAGTTCGGCTTTGTTATTAATTAACCTTACAATTTTTCAAATATGCATATTTATACATATATATATGTATATATACGTTGCATAAATGGATCTTATGCATCGCTTCCGAAAAACCCATTTCTGGATTTTGATCGGATCGGGGAACCTTTTTGCTCTTTTTTAATATTTACAACCGTGTGCTAGGCTAAATGCACACACGCACACACGTATATTAATATAAAATTTCGTTTACTTCGCTGAAAAAAAAAAAAAAAAATTCAATTTATATTTTCGCCGAATAACGACGACACCGTGGCACAATAAAATTGTACATATGTAAGTGGTGAAATGGACGAACGGGTTGAGATTTGCTGATTTAGAGTGAGCGCTCAAAATAAATGCGTTTAAATTTTTAAAATGCAATTGATGTCACTTATTAAGCATGCAGTCGGCGTCCTTAAGGGTGCGGAGCTTAAGGTTGAAGGTTCGCTCGAGCGGCAGAGGCCGGGATTTCGCATTCCGTGCAGCGCAATCCCGCTCGAATTCGAGACTCCGAACGGGAATGGAAATCGTCTTTGCGGTAAGCGAAGAGGAGAGCGCCGAAAAAGGTTCCTCGCCCGTCAAAAGGAAATGGGACTGGAAATGAAGACCAGACGTCCCTTTGTTCCTGAGACAAAGGACACAAACCGTCCCTTCCTTGGTTTTGATCTTAGATCATTCTGTCTCCCTTTTCTTTCCCATATCCCGGGAGCCTTTCCTCAATCAAAGGCAACAGGTTAATTTGATTTAGAATCGATTTCGGAAAAAGGTTCCTCCCTTTATGTTATCCATCAGAAAATTGCCCCGTTTCCAGTCTCCCGCTCGACCGGATATCGGCAGATTTTTCAGTGAGAAAAACTGCCGATATCCGATAATCACTTTCCATTGAAAAGTGATTTACTTAATGTGATGCGACCAGATATCTCGCGTTTTGCCCCCATGGTAAATAGTGTGCTGTTTGAAGTGGTTTCGCGTGCGGGGCAATGCCGACGAGCCTCGATTTTCCGCGGGAACTTCAGCCCTTTGCATCGACCGTCCGCCCTTTCATAAATGTAAATTCATATTGCAGTGAACGTCTACGACGGAAACGTGCTGAAGCTGCTGAAGATAAGCCGGCTCGAAATGGGGGCCTACCTCTGCATCGCTTCGAACGGGGTCCCGCCGTCCGTCAGCAAGAGGATCATCATAGACGTGGAATGTAAGTGCAGCCTTCCGTTCCCGCCCCGATTTAACCTCAGGGGGTTCGTGATTCCCTGCCCCCCGGGGGAAGAATCGACGCCCATTCGGTTTCCCCTAATCCTTAAACTTGTCCTTTCAACACGCACTGCAAACAGGGCGTTAATTAAAAGTTAACAAAGATTAGTTCGCAGGACGCGAATTTTCCTTCGATTTTTTCGCCTTCCGCCCGTGGCGGTTTCATATCGGTGGCGACTCGTTTGAACTCAAAATTACTGATGCTTAAAGCAGCCGAGAATTTTCCGACTTCGCCGCGGGAGCAAAAGGAAAAAGGGAAAGAAAGGGCGATGCAAGTGCCTTAAACGTAGAGTCAAAAATGTTCACTTCCCGATAAATTCTCATTACTCTAACAACGAACCTGGCATTAAAAGTAAGCGATTGAATTTTCGTCTTGGAAATTTATACCTGTTTTTTTTTTTTCGAAAAAAAAAACCGAAAATGTAGAGTTCTTGAATTTAGCACGGATTAGACTTCGATTTTCATCGGTTACGATTTATATCCCAATCCGTCGGAGAAGATTATTGCTCATCATAAATTAAAAATATTCTAATCCCTTTTTTCGGAGCTTCGAACCGATAATTATATTCGAATTTATAAATCATTCAATCCGGGAAAAGTTTTCCAAATCCGCTCGCGATGTCCCGACAACGGCTACCGATCAATTATTAAACTCTTTTGGTAAATTTCTAGCTTCAAGTTATTAATTCTTAAATTCGAATTTTTTGAAGAGACGGAAAAGGCGGTGGAGGAATCGGCCAAAAAAGTTAACGAGAAACCACCCCTGGGGGCCCTCGGCTTCTTCCTTCCCGATCAACTTCGACGAAGGAATCGTGATTAATGGCATTTCATACAGCATTTCAGATTAAACCGTAATTAATCATTGCCCCAAGTATAACTTATTTGACTAAAAGAGGAAGCGGTTGGCAGTCATCGGTCAGGCGATTTCCGTTTCCCTTTTCCAGCGTCAATGGTGGCTCCGAAATCGTATGCACACACACACCAGCGGGCGGTGTTCGTACGGGATCATTTCACGTGAGTGACGAGCCGCACGGTTCTCCTCCCGTGGCTGGAGGAGCCGCCGCCGAAGCCGGGGGGGCGACGCGGTGGTGGCACGCGGTTTCCCGAAGGAAAGAATTTCGAACCCCTTCGGGGCTTTGAAATTTCTGTAATGGGATTCCCCCCCCCCCCCGATAAGTCGGGAGCGACTTTAAGGAGAGGCCGCTGCAAAGAGGACGACACAATCCGGCACCGCAGAAATGCTTTTAATTTAAATGAACGGAAGTTCGGAGGAGAAAAAGAAGGAAAAGGGAAGAACTCGGAGCTTTCGGCGCCAATTTCTTTTCCGATTTCCATCAAATCGGGTGCGCGATCGACGGCAGCGCCGAGAGAATTTTCCCCGCACGAGATCAACTGCAGACTCGCGATGGCTTCGAGCGGGACGCGAATGCGGGAAAAGCGGTTTTCGGGAGGCTTTCCCGAAGCCGATCCCGCAGGAAAGGGCTCCGCAATTGAAGAGACGGTGACCCCTTCCCGACCGTAAGCAAATTTCAGCTTGTGGCCGGCGAACGAGAAGAGAGAGCGGGGAAAGAAGAGAAAAACCTTTCAAAAGCAATTTTTTAGCTTCGGTGCATTGCATTAGATTTGTAAAGAGCTTTAATTATGTGTTCTTTTGGGATGAAAAAGAAGAAGAAGAAAAATCCTCAAATTCTTTCCCGATAAAGGATTCCTTTGGATCCTCTGAAATTTATTGTTGCCATTTACCGAAGGGAAATGCCCTTTCCTCCGCGGGTGCGCTTCAGCAGAAATACGTTTCGATATTCGCCGAGCCTTTGGAAGACAGTTGACCCGTGAAGGGAAACTCTGCCCGAGGATGGATGAAAGCGAACTCGTGGCGAAGGCCGGCTTCGGGGGTCGCCTCGATCGGAAAGCTCGGGAAATCCGGGGAAAGCGCTAAAAGAAATCCGAGGCGGGTCTCACCTCGTTCAACCCCCGCAGAAACCCACCCCGTTTAATCTTTCCGCCCATTAATTACGATGCCATAATAAAAATCTCTAATTTCTACCCCGAAATCAATACCGTCGGCAAATATTAACATAAATCCAACCGCTATAACGTGTAACATTCGCCGTGGAACTTTTTCATTTTATCTGGTGCCCCGCTTTTCTTTTCGCCGATACCGAAACAAATTTTTATGTGGATCAAATTGATCAAGATTAGATTAAATTTTGGAGAAAAATGAAATTATTATTAGACGGAATGAAGGAAGAAGGAAAATATTTTTAATATAAAAACTTGAAAATTTAATTTAAAAGCTCTGAGCTAGGACGTTATTCTCCAATATAATGTCCTTAACGTTGATCTAAGGGTAAAGTAGGTTGGCTCGCCGCCCCGGCCTCCCTCTTTTACAGTTTTTGGGGGAGGTCCCGACTTACGGTTTGGAATATGTAAAAAATGGAATTTATGATTTACTCCCGTTTGTGCGCCGTAAATTCGCTCGCGATCCTTCGGGACAATTTTGAAAATGACGAACCCGGCGACGGTTCAGGTGTCGAAGCCTCGCGTTGCGGGAAAGAAACGGAAATCCTTCCGATTTTAAAAAAAAAAAAAGTCACCCCCTGCAAATGGCGCGGCGTGAAATATTAATGGCCGAAAAAAGCGATGGAAGGCTGGCGAAAGAGATTCGGCAGACGCAGCCTCCGGGATGGTCCGCGCGTTAATTAAAGTTTCAAATCTGCATTATTTATGCCTCGAACAGGGGTCCTTATGTCAACAAGGAGGCACGGAATCGTGTATAATTGATCGACGCGCATTTTGATCGCATATCTAAAACATGGATTCGAGTTAAATATTAAATCCGGATCCCGTTTTGCGTCTGCCTCGGGTGTAAAATGGGGGCCGCCTCCGCGCACCGAAAATGGAGAAAAACTCGTTTGGCCATCGCGAATGCGGAAACCCGACCTGTTGAGCATCCGAATGGCCTCAATCGAGCGAACCGGAATAATTGCGGGGCCCGAGGCAGACGGCGACAGTCCGAGACGGAAGTTCCGCCATCTTCCGTCCCGCAAGGGTGCCGCGCTTTTCGTGCTCCATCACTTGCATCGCGGATTAAAATTGAGCGGGGCTCGGGGGTTGGGGAGGATTCGCCCTTTCTTTTTTTCTCGGCTCGGCCAGCATTAAAACTTTAGCGCGAAAAACGTTTGACTGATCCCGTCCGACTGCACGATTTGCCTCCCGCCGTGGCTGGCATGCAACTAAGCACGGCGAAAACTTACTAAAAGCGAAGGGAAGCACGAACGAAGCCACCCGCTCCCGTCGCACGAGATGCGAATGATTAATTGAAAAACGGAGGCAGCGATTCGGAGTTGCCAACCCCTTCTCCGTTTCCCAGTTTAGGTCAGGAATACTTCCGATCTTACTCCGCGTTATTCCCGAATTCTTTATTTTTCCTTACGCCCTCTCTTGCCCCCCCCTCGTCCTTTTGTCAGCGGAAATTTTCAACTTCCCTTCGGCCATTTTGAATCGGGATCATCCCCTTCGTCTTCTGCTGGTCGCGCGTTTCCTCGTCGCATCCGCGTACCGCCGCACTCACCTTCGGCCCCTCCGGCAGCTTCCCACCCGAACCCAAACGTTCGCCATCAATCATTCGATTCCTCCTCAATGAGCGGGCCGATTATTTAACCGAGCCGCAGGATTTATTGAAACCGCAAATAAAAATTCCGATTCTTCGACATTTCATTGTTCATACGTTTCCGATCGCAGGACTCTTTTCGGATTCGCTTTTCCCCTCCCCCGCCGTAAAAATCCCTGCCCGAAAAACTTAGCGGGGCTCTCTCCGCCGAGACCGTCAAAAGGCAATTCCGGTTAAGAAAACCGTCAACGTTTAAGAAAAGCATTTTGCGGCGTGCAGAGAAAATTCCCAGTCGAATCAACAGGGAATCCTGCGAAGTTCGCCGCCAAATTGCCAGCTTCCGTCGACGCCGCGACGCTCGTTATATCCAAGGTGTGAAAAACGTCGATATCCGAACCGGCGGAATAAGGGCGAGGGTACGCGTCCGGCAGCCGAAAATCCGCGGGCGGTTTGCGCCGCCGTCGAATCAGAATCATTTCCCGCAGCGATCTTAAATGATCGCGTCGGCTGCTACCTTTTGCGGACCGAATTTCTGACGGGGCACCTGAGGTCGGTCACTCCCCAGTTTTCCGAAAATGCCTGATTTTGTGACGATTCCGCTTTTTTTCGCTTTAAATTAGTGAAAAATTTTGAGTTGCGCACGTGAAAGCTGCGAGAACGGACGGGATAATGGTTGTGCAGATAATGGGGGATGGATTTACAGGGCTGAAAACTTCCATGCAGCTTACAAAAAAAAAAATTTTTTTTTTCTTTTGCACAAACATCGGCTGCCAGACGTGGATTAAAAGGGAAATCATCCGCCATAAGTCGTATTTATTGGCTTTTGAAGCATCTACTCCACGCATGGAACAAAATGAGTGCCGAAGCGAAGGAATCGACCCGGAGTGTTATTGTTTGCGCTTAGGAGTCGCTTTCCGCTCACCTTTTTGAGATGTTTCTGCGTTTTCCGAGGGGAAGATCGCTCCCGCCGCCGATCGGATGGGCCCCCAAAGCCCGGGCCTTTAATCAAAACCGGTGTCGGGATTTATTTGGGCCAGAAAAAGGGTTTCGGACGAAAGGAAAGGATAATTTATTACCGACCGAGGGGACAAATTCAAAAACAGTCCGGGAGTTTGCTCGGGCAAAGAACGGACAATTTCCATTAACGTCACCGACAGGATAGCAGATGGTTCGAAATATCTCGGGGGCCCGAACCAACTCTCGGGGAGGGAAATCATTTCCAGGTCTGCCGGAGATTTATAATCGTCGCACCGTTCTTCCGGAGGAGTCGCGGGTCGCAAGGCGAGCCAGATACAGTCGGGCCCGAGATCGCGGAGCCCTCCGGAAAGAGCGGAAATGGGAATGAACCGGGACTTTTGGAGATGGGAATGCGATCCCGAGTGCGTCCGCCTAAATCCAAAGGGAAGGCGCCGTCACCTGAGGAGAGCAGTTCGGAAACCGTAGCGGAACAGCAGAGCGCCCCTCCGTCTTGGTCCTTCTTCGAAAGGGCCCCGATTTCCGGTTGTTCGCAAGTTGGAACGACTCGTTTCAATCAATGCATCGGATACATTAATGCATAAGCAGACGCACGGGAGGCCGCGGCAGGCGGAAAGGGCCCCAAAACACCCGTTTCGTTCCTCCCGCCTCACATCGGAAAGAGAATTATTTCCCTCTTGGGCCCAACCGCTCACTTTATCACCTCAACTGTTTTAACGGGAGCAGATTGTACTTCAGCAGTTGTTTCAAAATGTTCAAAATTAAAATTTCCCTTTCCCAAACCAAACAGCGAGCATATTTCCCTCATTCCCAACCTTCTCGCGAGTCATATTTTACTTTCAAATCTGCTTTTCTGAATATTAAACCCTCCCAAAGCGTTTTGTTCGGTGCGTTTTCGCACCGGAGGGCCCTCTCCCGTTTAACCTTTTATACGGATAAAAGCAGTTAAGGAATGTGCCGAAACATCTTCGGGTAATGCAGTAACGATGTAAACGGTCACCGGGACGAAGAGCAACGGACTTCCGGATGCTCGCGACCCAAAGCGGTGAAATTTCCGCTTCGAATTTCGGAAATTTAAATTTTGGAAAATTCTCGGTTTTTTTTCCGCGGGATTTTCCCTTCCGACTTCATCCCTCTTCTCTCTCGTCCGCGAGCCAGGTCGAAACACGCGGAAAAACCCGTTTCCCGGGCCCCGAATCAGAGTTGACCGAGATCCCGGCGCAGAATCCCGTTTTCACCAGCCGAAAAATTATTTCGAAAGCATCGCTTAGGGGTGTGTCGATGGCTCACCCCCTTCGATCCTTTCGTCGCACGACCCCTTCCCACTTTATCAGAATGTAGTTATTGCACTTCATCTCGATATCTTCACTCGTTTCGCGACAGTTGATACCGTCAGCATTATTTGATACCGAATTAAGTTAGCATTACATCCATTAGGGGACGTATTAGATCCCGATGCTCCCGAATGTGAGCTTTAAATTTTTTCTTTCCTTTTGTTTCATTCCCCGCAAAAAGCATGTTGCTCACGCTAAGGGGCCTCAATGAACGTTTTGTCGTGGCGCGGTAAAAAAAAATTTAGTAATTTCTTTAAAGGAATAGTCCGCGCGCTGTGAAAAAGAGCTCGTTCAATTGTCGTGAGAATAAACTGAGCAAAGGAAGACCTGGAGTAGCGGCCGACGGGTAGTGCCGCGGCCAGCGGAAATGCGCTTCGCATCGATTTCGCACAAATGGCGGAGCTTTATTAATGCATCGCGCGTAGCACTAAATATCGCTGACGTTTTGCGTTCAATCCGAACTCCGAGAGCTCGAACCTGGAATCGACTTTTAAGAACGGTCAGTCCAATCATTTCGATAATTAGCGGAAAATAGATGATTTTTTCTGTGCTCAGCAATATTTTCAATTACAAAACTTAATTAGCAACCGGGAAAATTCAATTCACCGATGGGAAAACCTCGTGCAAGTTCAAATACTGCCGGGGAAAAAAAAAAAAAAAACCTGCGGCAATTAAGGAGATGCGAAAGGTCCGCGGGAGATTACGTTTATCATTAAAGCAGAGAGATCTCTCATCCCGATCCGAACGAAAGTTCCAGCTCCGGAGAGCACATAAAGGGAGTCCGAGGAGGCCGACGCACAAAAAAGCCCCGGGGAGCTAATCGTTTTATGCTCCGAGGAGATGGAAACAAACTCCCTGCCTCCCACATATGACTATCGCACTTTTTTATTGGCGTCGTAAATGATTTATGAAATCTTCCTAATGGAGGGACGAGCATCTCGGTCCTTTCAAAAGAATGAAACGTCGTCCGAATGCCCCGATATTCGTTGTGAAACGGTTGGAAGGCAGATCACGAACCTCCGGCTTCGTCCCTCGCCGTCGCTTCCGTTCCGGAAGATCCCGAGAACCAAATTGGATGCCTTTTGAGGTTGAAAGATCCGCCCTCTGGACGTCGGGGAAGGAAAAATTTCGGCGGAGCAGCCCCTGCCGACGAGCAGCGACTCCCCGGGCGCGGGCGACTCGCTTGCTTGCGGACTTTTACGCGGGGAGCCGGTCCCCCGACGCTCCCGGACCCGCTGGCGGATTTTTCTCCCCGCTGCCTCGCGTCCTTTTTCCCTCGGCGGTTAAAAAATGACCGTCTCGAAAGGCCTGCACCACAGTGAAAAGCCGCAACCTTTCCGAACGCGGCTGGGAATCCATTTCGAAAGATTTCGACGCGGCCGCGGAGCGGGACGAGCTGCGGCAGCTCGCGGCCCGCAGACGCGAGCCGAATGCAGATGTTCCGTGGTGAGTGGCGGACGGCGAAAGTCGCGCGACTACTCCATTTTGCATGAGAGATTCTTTCCCTTTGCCAGTTTCGCCGATGATATGGGTGCCGAACCAGCTCGTGGGTGCTCCGGCGGGGACGGAAGTTACCATAGACTGTCACACGGAAGCCTATCCGAGGGCCATCAGCTACTGGGTGTACGAAAACGTCATGCTGCTGCCGACGAAAAAATATGTTACGGAGCTGACGGAAAACAGCTACAGAGCCCACATGAGGCTGACCGTGAAGAACCTGCAGGAGAAGGACTTCGGCAATTACAAATGCATTTCGAAAAATTCTCTGGGTGAAACCGAAGGATCGATTAGGCTCTACGGTAAGGTTCCCCACATTTATTTTTGGGTTCCCTCGGGGTGAGCGGGACGCAAAAAATTTTAGGTACTTGTTGGAATTCCCGATTCAAAGCGGGGAAAAAATTCTTTATCTGCAACTTCAGGATGTTCGATTTTTATTACGCGTATGCACAAAGCCTCGTCATGGCGTTTTATTCATGTGCGATTTCTTTGCTTAATAATATGAATATGAATATGAATGGTTTTTTTTTTGCGTAACAGTTTTAAAATTTCCTGGCCGGATAATTCATTTTGCTCTTCATTATTTTTTAATTACTAATTTCTGAAAATGGGTTTATTCACTTTTCGGGTAATCGTATTTTTACGTCCATTAAAGGGCTTTATTTACCCGAGTTTACCCGGATTAAATAAAGCACATAGTTAGTAAGAACCGAGAAAGGACACTTGAATTTAACCATGTTCACTCGAAAATTTTTGCCATTTTATATTCAAATTCTTTTTAGTTCGCGAGCAGCGTTTTATATTTTATGCAACACTCCCATTTGGCAATAAGCATGCAAACATTCTTTGAATGAACGATGAAAACTGAAAATTTTGTGTACGTTCTCTTATATGTTAAGTTCATTTTTTGTGTGGTGATTATTTAAAAAATTGCGATTATGTACATGTCATCTATATGTTATATTTATATATAATTTTTTTATTAATCAATTATTTATTATTATTAAATATTATATATATATATATGTCATCAATCTCTCTATTATTAATCTAAAATCATTTTGTTTGAATTTACACATCTAGATGATACCGTATGAATGTAATTTTTAGTTTTAATTAATCCAAAATACATATTAGTTTAAGTTAAAATTTAAAATACAATTTAAAATTAATCTTTTTATCTTTTTAGAGATACCTATGCCTTCTATATCGCCGGGTGCCAAAGAAGTGAAAAGTAGCGTTACCAATGTTAAAGAAGGTAAGATATTACTAATATTCGGCATCGCTGACAACACCCCAACGGCACAAATTGGGCTGCGAGCCTTATTCCCCGGGGTCCTCAAATCTGTCCAGTTACACCGCTCTACATTTTGCATCCCTATGAGTATGTATAATTCCGTAATCCAAAATAATGTCTTATTCCTTTGAAAAATTCATTTCCACTTCTCCGGGCGACCGATAATCGGGGCTGTTCATTTAATGTTACGCCCTACTGGAAAATATTGTCTGATTTTGCATTGTAACCTTGCAGATCCCACCATCTGTCTCTGTCCTCTTTGTTCTTCGGTGATGATATCCTCCAAGAGAAAAACGCCAGTGACGAAAATGATCCTGCTGTGATCTATCAGGGTGCCGCACTAAATTTAATGGCATCTAAGGCGGCGTCCCCGGAACAATGTAGTTTTAACACTGTATATATATACTATTCCAAACGACGGGTTCCATTATGGACCTGCACCCAAGGCAAATTCAAGTTCGATGTCAACCATTTGTTCTTTGCCCGATTAGGGGTTTTTAAGATATTACAGAAATGTTGCAAAGGAATACACGTATGCAGGGGAATGCATGACTATACCCAAAGCTAAGTCCTCTGGGTGGTTCGTCTCATCATCGTCAGCACTGGCCTTTTCTGCATTCGCGCGTCTGCTGACTCAAGAATGTGCAGGTTGGTTTGGGGAAGTGGTCTTCGATCCAGACGCACTTGTTGAACGCTGACTGCATATGTTCACTCCCGTTTTCGGACGTGAGCAATGATTTTTCCGCATTATTCAGACTTCGATTTGCCGAGATTTTCCATCCCTTACGTGCGATGCGATGGATACCGCAATTCGACGGACACGAAGTCGTGTCAGTGCCATTTTCTGTTCCGCTCTACCGGCTGTCTTGAAAAGAAATGCTCCTTTCACCCGAAATTGGTATTTTATGGTGAACCGCTGCAAGGCGATTCAGCTCCACGAGATGTCCTCCGAGATTTCAAGACAAATCCCTCATGGAGATATTTCGGGCCGAAGAGTTTTCTGCCTTTTTATATGCGCGAGAAAAATTCCTCGGACAGATGACTCACAGAGCGGTTCGTGTGCATGTACGAAGTTCTCTTTTTCAATCTTTTTCCAACCTTTGGAGCTTATTCGAAATCAATTTGATGATGCCAACCACCAAACGAATTTGTTGGGTTCGAACAGAATGTGATGATTCGACGGCACTTTTGGTAATAAGGAACGTCCGCCCGTGAAAGGATGTCTTCCGGTATGTGTTCAGCACGTCATACGGCAAAGTCATCAGCAATCCGAGTTCCTTCTCAGGGATCGAGAATCTCGCGGTTTCCGAGCGACCAAGGCTCAGCGGTTCGTTTGGAGTGTTACCCCGAAATGATGCCGATGTGCTTAAAGAGAGAGGTTGCCATCGTCCTATTCGTGCAAACTTAATATTTCGCCGACGGCTCTCCCGGTTCTTTTCGAGAGTGGCGCAAAAGCAACTTCACGTACTTTTTCCAGAATCGCACCGGATTTGAGAAGTCCTCGCAAAGTGCCGTCAGCTCAGCCAGACGTGAAACCAAATCCCTGGTGCGAATTGTCTTGGGGAAGACGAATGGAGAACTTAATTTTTGGAAAAAACCTTCCGGGGGTTTCATGTTGGAGCCGTGCGGCTCGTATGCTTTGAGTGGACTTTCAGCCACGGATCATGCACGTGGCTCATGCAGTCCTCCCTTTCGTCTCGGCTGCTTGCTCGCCCGCATTTGCGCGGATTTTCCAGCACCGTGTACCGTGGCCGGAAACAGAATTCGGACGCCTTCTCCTCGAGCTCATTATCCCTTCCGCTTTGGTGGAAATTTAACGAGATTCAAGCACTGCGGCACAAGTCAGCCCTCAAAGATAGCACTTCCAGAAAATCGGTCTCGCGGCAAATCGTTACGGTTAACTTTCTTCCATTTTGCAAAAACAAAACTCCTCATAAGTTGGAAAGGCTATTTATTATCAAGTCTTTCCCTGTCCTTTCATGTCGAGGAAGAACCGAGAAAGCGTGGACGGAAACCGACTTGTTTTATGTCGATCCCAACTGAAATCATGTAAGATTTTAATGATCGAACGGACTTAAATCAGAACGCACGAAGAGGTTAAGGTGTTGCTTCCGAAGGCTCTCTGGCTAGCTTTTTGAGATTCCTTGCAGGGCTTCGCAACAGTCTTATCGGTCCCGAGAGTGCACTCTCAAACTAACTCGTCGCTCGACTCCTCAAGATTTAAGAGTCTGCCCGAACCCCGAACAACCAATGTTACTATTATTGCTACAGATAAAATTAAGAAAATTTCAAAACTGATCTGGATCCATTTAGACGCGAGGTTCAGATAACATTATATATTTTTATGAGAGTGTTTGTCAGCCGAATAATATTCCGGCATAAAAGCGGGAGATTTCATAGATGCAAATGGAAATTTATTGCATCTCATGATGTGACGGAGCTCTGCCTTGCACGATTTGTTTACAGACAAAGAAGAATTTCGTGAAGGCTTCCGATCGTCTCCTTTCGCTTTTCGGGACCCATTTATTATTCGATGGCCGGGCGAAATGAAAATTAATGGCCGATGACCGATTGGTATCTCGCTCCTCGCAACCCGAAATGTATTCCGGGCAGGAACCGGAAAAGGGAAGAAATCGGGGGGGTTTTCTTATCTGGTTGAGAAATAAGAGAGAAAAGCGGGCGACGCCTGTCATGGAAAAGAGATATCGGAGAGAAGCGGGAGGGAATATTTTGCATTACACAAAGCCCGAAAGACGGAGAATGCGCACTGTTGCAAATCAAATCGTCCCGGTCGGGCATAAAGAAGCTTTCCTTCTGGGATGCCCCGGAGAATGAGACCCCGCGGCGGCGTCCTCGCCCCCCGACGAAAACCGTTCGACCTCACGTTTACACTGAAACCGAGAAGAAAATTCACTTCCGGTTCTCGTTTTCCTCACGCCGGAACTCGGAAAACCCAATCCTCCGGGCCCGGAGAAAAACCCTTCCCGCGACTCCGGCCGAAGCGAAAAGGAAATTAACCTCGGCGGGACTCCTGCGACCGTTCGCGCCGCCTTCGGATCTCCTCCCGGCACGGGCGAACGGGAGCAGGAACCTTCCCCGCATCCAGCGACGGCAACCCCGGAGTTTCGCGTTCCCCAGCGCGGATCCGACTCGAAGGGGACTCCCGCGGGTCGATATCGGAAAAATCCGCAGAGGTCGACGAGGGAGCCCCCGAAGATTGGCGAAGGCTCCGCGGGAAAGAGGGCGAAAGCCCTGCCCCGTGCAAGCGCGGGGGGGGGGGGGGTAAGACGTCCTTACATATGGGGAGCAGCCTTCAAAAAATAAATCACGGCGGAACAAGAAAAGGTGGTAAATTCACCAGACAAAGGCTTATCGCGAAAGTTTCCCTTGATTTATGGCTTACGTGCCCATAATTCAAAACGGAGGCTCCGCGGATATTGTTACTTAACGCGGACGCCTTTCGAACAGGCGCCAATTAGGCATCGGCCGAAGGGGTTCGCCCCCCCGGGGCGCCAGCTCCGCGCGTCTTCCGCGGAGGTTTCCCGCACGGAAAATCGCTCGCCCCCGCGCGCATTTGCGAAAATTCATCTCGCTTTGGCCGAAACCTTCCATTTCGCCGCAGTTCCGCGATCGCTTCCAATCATTAATCTCCATTCAACTTTTTTTCTGGCGCGATAAATATAAAACTCCAGCGGGAAGCCCCGCGCCAATGTATTCGTAATAAACTCGTTACATTTGCACAAATGCCTTGCAAAAAGCAATTCCGGCTGTGAAAATGTTATTAATGTTTAATAACTATTTCGGAAAAAAAAAAAAAAAATGATCATTGAAAGAGAGAGAAAAGCATTCTTCGTCAATTACTTCCCGGCTTCGTGAATCGCGAGAAAGGTTTCTCCTTTCATTTATTATTTACCCGATGCCCGGCCAGGAAGGCTTTCGAGCTTATAAATCGCCGGAAATGAACACTATTTCTAGCAAAATAGATTTACGGGCAGCCGCCGAAATTTAAAAGCGCCCAGCGCAGCTTTCGGAGGCGAGGGAGAAAGGAGATGGAGGGGTAGGGCCGAGAGGGTGGTTTGAATATCTCCGCTATAAAAGTGTCGAAAAGTTTTAAGGCTGAATCGAGGGAAAAAAAAAAAAAAATTTGTTTCCGAGATAATTTTGGGTGGCTTTTGCCCGTCGGGGAGCAGGGGAAAAGCCTCCCCCGGGGTGCTTTATTCCGTCGGGGAAGCTTTCCATACGGTCCTGGTGCGAGCCTTACGTGGAATTAGACGCGGGCCGTGGATAACTTTTAAGGCTCACATCTACCCGCGCGAAATGAACTCGTCCTCGCATTTAAAATGAATTTGATTTCGATCCGGCCATTCGTCCAACGCATTCGCCGCGCTTCAAGGGGAAACGCAGAATTTTCCCCCGAAAGCATACCGCAAATTGAGATTTTGTATTTTCCTTTTAATTATTCATACGAAAGGATATTGTGAAACCTCAGCGAAACCTCCGACAGCTGAATCCCAAATGAAGCAGCTAAACCCTAGTACACGTACGCCCCTGCGCTCCTCGTAAGCGGATTCGCTCGAAGCGCCGTTCGCTGCGCTTTGCGCGGCGATTGCGAAGAGCAGCAGCCCGCGGAATAAAAAGCACTTGAAAGCGGAGCTAAAAAGCAGAGGAAAATCTTCACGTTAGGAGGCGTTCCGTTTGGGGAACGGTCGAACGCCTGTGGGAAGGCGACCGGAACCGAGGAAGCCGCGGAAAATGCGATTCCCGCGGCAGTTATTTTCGCCAGATCGCGTCGGAATGCTCGATGATCGGACGCCGACCGGAACTTGCGTTCAAGGAACCGCCCCGCATCCCTCCGGTGGGGTTGGTCGCCCACGGCTTGACGCGGTCCATCGCGGTGGACGCTTCGGCTGCGGAGCGATCGCGGTGCGGTCGGCCAGCGCCGAAATGTGTTAACCTCCTTAAGGTCTGCATGCCTGGGACGTCCGGAAAAACTTTTTCTTCCGGTGGCGAGCTCCGAGCAGAGAAAATGGGGAAAAAGGCACGGCGAAAATATTTTCTTTCCGAAATCGAATTATTATTTTTTTTCTTTTTTTTTTTTTTTGCGTTCAATTCTCTTTTGATTTTTTCATTTACTTTCCTAATAGATGCACTCTGCTCCTCTTTTTTTTTATCTTTCTTTCACTATAAAAGAATATATTTCTCCGGTCTGATTTCCTCTCAAGTTTTCATCGTCTTATTTACATAATTTTCATTTCTTTAAAAAAAAAAACTTCTTTGTTATAAGAAAAATAGTCCAAATTTTCCCTTAAACGCCGGGTCATGACCGAAAACAACTCAACTTTTGTTTGTTTTAGGATAAAAAAAATAATTTATAAATATAATATTCTAATTTCCCCCGCTGAAAAGTCATTTTTTTGGCTTTTTTTTTAAATCCGGCGGAGAGCTTATTATATAAAATTAAAAGGGTCGTACCTCGTAACAAGATTTTAGCTGCATTTATTAGTTTTGCGTCTTTAACAGTTAATACCCCGCTTATTTTGATCGGAGTTTTTATTACCATAAACATTCCGGCGATCGTTTTAAACTTAACGTGGCACAAGACTGTTGGAGTCGCGCCAGATCGATGCGCTACGGACCGAACCTGCCACGAGCCCATCGCTCTCGGAGTTGCTTGCCTTTTTCTTTTACCCCTTCGCTCTTTTCCTCTTTTTTTTTTTTCTTTTCTATAAACTGTGCATGACCGTGACTTGCCTCATTTCAGAAAAGAATCCCTTGAAAAATGCTACCACGACGAAGCCTTCGGAGCACAATTCACTGAAGACGTCATCGGAAAAGTTGTCGCCGGAAACAAAGGAAATGGAAAAGACATCAAGTCCCACTATGGACAATCCTCGGAGGAGTTTAGGTAATTTCGATTTCTTCAAAATTGTTCTGCTCTGCGAAAAGACGACATTGATGTCGCTGATGACGTGCGAGGCTTTCCCGGACAAATTGTGACCGCCCGGCGCGGGGTTGGCAACACCGCCCCGTTGAATACCCGGTAAGGGGTGCCTCCAACGGTAACCTTTACTAAGGCCAGATTTATGCTCCAAACCGAATGCAACTGTGCAGAAAGCTCATCGGGAATTTTAATCATTCTTTAAAAGAGCTTCGCGACATTGATGCAAAACGATCGGCGTTTCAAACGGATAGCGCACGGCGTCTTGCGCAGAACAAAAAAAAAAAAAAATAAGAAAAGATATTACCTGCAATGGTTGCAAGTAGTCATCAACTTGATTAGAAAATGTAAGAAAATGAAAACAAACATTCTCTCATGCAGAGTTAATAATTGCAAAACAATCTGCCCCGTGGAAACGCGGGGGCATCAAAAAGTAAGGGGAGGTAAAAATTTGAACCCGGTATTCCTTGCGCGCGGATAATTACAAAAAGTTTCAAAGAAAAGTTGCTCTCCCCAGGGACGAGGTACGTCTTTTCCAAACTTTCTGAGGTTTTTATTGCTCACTTGAGTGTTATCCTCTTCATAATGTGATCGCGGAAACTTGCTTCGGATTTTTCTGTCGTTGAAACCGATCGCATCTCGTTAAATCCTTTGAATCCTTAAGAAATCACTTGGAGGGGAACTTTAATCAAAATGGAAAAGGAAAAATATTATTTCGGTGGCGAGGGTTGAAATGATGTCGTAATCAGGGGCGTATCCGGATGTGATTTCATACGAATTTGCTGCCGGAAAGTGCGGCCGATTTGTCCGATTTCGAACTTTCGAAATGCATCGGTTCCAACAGCAGTTTTACGCGGGCTATCGGGATGGATGCCTCGCCATTCTTTATAATTTCACGTTCGCGTTAATTCCCGTCCATTCATTTACTTTTCGCGGGCAGTCCTTTTGATTAAGAAGTATTGCTAATTGCATCTCCGTCTGTTGATAATGTGTAATTATTAGCTCCGTAAATGCCGTGTGCCACAGTTAAACTAGCTGCCTTCGCTTCTCCAGCAACGGTCAACTCGTCCGAAAGATTGTTCCAAGGCATCGCCTTGATAGTTAATGAAGTTGTATTAAAATGTTCGCAAACTTCCATCCAAGAAAATTATCCATCACGGGAAAGTTTCTATTAGAGAAAGTCAACTTTTGATGTGTCTTCAAAGGAGAGAAAATTATAACGTGAAACATATGTATCAGGTGTTTTCTTCCTCGCTAATGTTATTACACTTCGACCGTGATGGATGGTCATTTTAAAATTTGCAGACTTTCCCGAAGTAGTTTTATGAGATACATTAATATGTTTATTTATATGAGTGGATATACGAGAGCATAAAGAAGACACGGAAAATATGAAATCGACATAACGGAAAAATTCAAAACTCCTTAGAATTGAAGGAGGCATAAACGAGATTATATTCGGGATTTATGTATATATATATATACAGAAATAAATATATAAATGCGTATGTATAGAGTTTACTGGTAAAAGGGTGATCGGTTATTCTTAGATAATTTTTTTCTTTGCTTTTTGAAGAAAATTAATGCTCCAGATTGAAACTCTCCAGCGATTAAGGATCGGATAAAGCTCAGATGAATTTGGATGAACTGCGGCGAGTACATAAAAATTAATCAGTTCAATATTTGAAAATGTCTGTCAGCTTCATTTATTAATTTCCATCGTAACTAAAACCGGAAGCTTTACTCGTTGATTTGATGAAGTTCTATTAAGCCGGAAACGCTCGAAATTTTAAAATCAAATTGGGGCTCAATGTAACCCAAATTTTCCCGGGAGATTTTCACTAATGTGAAATGTAATCGCTTAAAAATTAACATAAACGTGCAAAACCATTACGGAACTGGAATCGTTTATAAGCGAGATGACAAAATCTTTTAAGCACCTACCCGTTTCATATATTTTCGGAAAATTTCCTGCTCTCTGGGCCCTTTTCACACCAATTTATTTATATAATTCTTTTCATTAAGAATCCTCTGCACATCATCTTATTACTCGTTTAATATGACGACAACAAAAGGATCTCTCCTCTAGGATACAGATTTTGATGACTTATCCATTTTGGGAGAACCCAAATCGCTTTCCCGGACTCTCATTTTCATGCGTCCAACCGAGGCAGCTCATCAACTCGCTGTCGTCCGAGGGCCGGTGTAGATTTTGTTTTTGACACCGAACTGATTCATTTTGTTAAACTAATTCATAATATTAGTGTCATACGGGCCGTTCGGGTTGAAATTTTTGTTTTATCACATTTTCTTTCTTTTTTTAGGTAAGATGAAAAAACCGATGTTCATCGTAAGCGTATGCGCCATAACCACGATTTTACACCTATGAAAGGTGTTCGCTGGAACTGCCGACACATATTGAATCTGATAGTCTGCTGCCACGTGCACAGCCTGAGCCGTCGACGCTGCTGATGCTTCCGATGCCACGACACTTTTCTTTCAGAAGCATTTGGTTTTCTAATGAACTTCACGCTTGTAAACTTCTCAAGAGCTGTCTTCCCTGATTTTTTCGGTCAACTGCGGAAACCAAAAAAATTGGAAAAGATTTCTTTAGTTATATATACATATATATACACGTATGTATATACTCAAAACAAAAAAAAAGTGACATGGAAGAATAATTTTTTACATCTTCTTGATGATGCGATGACATTATTTCGGAAAGGGAAAAAAAAAACTGTGATTCAGTTAGAAAAAATTAAATAAAATCTCTTGTAAAATTAATCATAAAATAAAAAGATTTACTATATAGTTATCATGCGTTATATTTTTCAATGTTCTTTTATGGTAAATTGGAGATAAGTATCAAAGATGAAAATCCCGGAAAATGGTTAATTTGGGATTTCACCGGCAATAACTGCGAAAATGAAAGCGAAGCTCCTTTTGCACTTTCCCGGAGCAAATGGCTGAAATGTCAGCGTTGGATCCTCTCTCGCATTATGGCAGAACCGGAGGAAAAGCGTCCTTTTAGAGTAAGGCCTTCTTCCCTTCCTTCTTGAAGCTCCAGATTCCCCTAAAAGATTAATGAGAAGTGAAATTCCGTCTATGGAGGATTTCAAATCCAATTTCATTAAGTGAAGAAGTGAAAAAGTAAAATTCTAGCAAGTTAATTAAATCACAAGTTAACAGTATTATTCTTTCTTTTTATACCATTTTATCGCTTATTTTAACTCCTCCACTTCTTTAATTTTCCCTCCAATTTTTTTGCCACTTACCTCCCTTTTCTTACCCTCGATTAACAACACGAAAACGGCGCTTCGGCTAAAACTGCAGTTAATTATAAAAATATAATTTTTTCCTTAAAGACAACAACGAATTTGTTTATTGTGCGTTAGCCCCGATGGCGGTCGGGTGACATTCGCTGTGTAGCTGAAACGAAATCCTGCCTGCTCATGAATTAGTCAAGTCCCGAGGGTAGTTTGCCGAAAAAGTCCCCGAAAAACTTGGAATAAGAAGGGATGGAATATATGAAAAGTGAATCGGCAAAGAAGAGGGCATCGTGTAGAATACGATGAGGGTGTCGAATATTAGATCTTTTTGACAAAGGAAGTCAATAAGTGTGATCCTTATTAATAATTCAGTGCACACGGTGATAATGCCCTCTTTGATGCTGTTGCCTCGCGAGTTTTTAAGCGCTCCCTGTAGAAAAAGCGGTGAAAATTTTCTCTTTTAAGCCCAAAAAGCTCTTTCATTTGAGTCTCTGATTCATCAAGAAAGCTACATCTCTGACATAAAAGAATTTTTGTTTCCCGTTGCACACGGAGCCAAAACCAAAGAAAACAGTGGCATCAGTGATAGAGAAAAGATGGAAATTTTGTCCTTCGCACGTGTAATGATTGAAAATCGCTCTCGGGTGACGACATTCACATGTACTGATTTTTTTAAAATTAATTTAAAATATCCGAAATTTACAGTACATTCTCAGGATTTTCCACTAAGAAATTTGAAGCAGTCACACAGCGGCCGGTGCACTCTTTCTCTAATCCACACTTGGACGAATTTCCTCACATGGACATTTACATGGTTTTATCACATATATGTTGCGAGCTCCACCAAATTGCAAAGTTTTAAATATCTCCGAGAGCTTCTCGAGACATGGCAAAGTCATAAAAGCGCTTTACACAAGGGAAAATAAATCAACCAAACGAAATTAGTTAAGTAATTTCCGTCTTCGCCTAATATTTTATTATATTAATAATCTCCCGTAAATGTGAGAAGGTGATTAAGGTAATTCATCGCAAAAAGTTAGAGTATTAATTAATAAATTGCTTTTTAACGCCTCTTAATATCCATCTCACATAGGTTTCTCGGTTAGTTGAAAGTATACAAGATGTTTTCTTCCCATCAAATGCACGCTTTTCGTTTTTCTGCACTTTACGCAGCATGCGAAACCTCAGATCGCATGATGAACTTCAAACCTTTATTGTCATGAATAATATTGATGGATATTGATTGGGAAATTTTGTCAGTGAACAAACTTACAACTGTTATAATGTGATAATGTATAATTTGCTTCGATGTTCAAAAGCTGTCCATAGAGGAACAAAATTTCAAAATACGCTACCGCCGATGAGTTATCCTAAGCCGTCCTCGCAAGATATTCACACATGTTACGTATAAAAAGGGTTCTGTAATGTATTGTAAATATTCTCTGTTAAAGTTTCCCACAATAATGCAACGTGAAAAAATACTTGCAAAATCGGGAAAACGTGCAATTCACCATCACGCGGTTCTGAACAGTTCACTACCAAATTGAAGGGGATAAAAAAAGTTACAAGCTTAAAAAAGCCGTGGGATGAGGCGAAAATGAGGTAAAACTTGCATTTCAACAGCGGTAGATAAATTTGTAAAAGTCAAAAAAAGATCTTTCACGAAATTGGTTTTTGAGGCAAATGAAGCCAGGTTGCCATCCACTGAGGAGTGCAAACGCAGATTCAGAAGTCTTAGAACTAGTCAAGAAGCCTGTCGATCTATCAAACTTACATGTAAAGTCAGGAAACACGGGATGCTTCCTTGATTTCAGTATATGAATATTTAACTTTGGATAAAAAAAGGTGTGGAAAACTGATTTTCGTAACGAGCTCATCTCTCCTTTATGCATGAGTCGAACATCGCTGCCAGGTAACATTTCGCGATAACTTCATTATGTATCTTCCGAAAGCGGAAAAGGATTAAATCCGTGACTGGAGGAGTAAATAAGTTTTGTGAAACATACTTGATTAACTTTCCGATTTCAGGGAGAACAAATCAACTATCCCGAGTTTACTCACCCCTGGATGGTAATTTAAATTCATCGCGTTGTGCGGTATTATCATGCTCCGCAATCCTCCATGCATCCGAGCTCTTTTTGCCTCGAAAATTCGTATGGAATGTAATAAAACTGCACTTTGAAATATTAGGAAGAAAAAAAAAATCTGCGAAGATTCTTCCTATTTCGCTAACAGACGGAAGAACAGTGTAACCCTCCCTCGACCGTGAGACAATGAGAAATTTTCGCTTTCGATTTGGTGAAAATCCCGAAGCAAATGTCTCAACAAAGACGATTTCGATATTAAAAAAGAAGGGCAAAATATCAATGGTTATGTCGTGGGAGACAAAAAAAAGGAAATTCCGGAAAACGCATGCACGGTTTTTTCCTCCGTCCTAAGAAAAATTTGGGAGTGTTACTCTCCTTTTGGGATTCGATTTCGAAAATTTTCTCATTCGACAAAAAAAAATGATGGTACCTCTTAACTTCATGATTCCGTTGGGTTTGAGCACCTACGAATCAGTCAGCTATCCACTTGCAAATATTCGAAAAGGCGCTGCCGTCGAAACAAAAGGAAAACTTAGTCGAAATTTATTTTCTTAAGCATCCGCCTGAGTTTTTTGATGAAAATTTCAAATGCGGCACAAACTCCAAACTCGACACGTACACCATCCGGAAAATTCTCTTCAAATCTTGCTGCTCTAACTTTTCCATTTTTTGCATTTGACGGAGTTATTTATAATGCTAATTTCAAGATTATCCCACCTAGTTGTGACTAAGGATTTTCACCGTTCGCCGATATCTATCATTTTACGATAGTAAACCTGTAAAAAAAGAGGAAATGAAAATTCTCAAATTGTTCCTTTTTTAAAAGTGTTCTTAAATATAAAACTTGTAATCAATGCTTGCAAAGGGATAAAAATAAAATAAAATAAAATAAAATAAAATTGACTTTCTATAAATTTACTCCAAAGCACAATCCATTAATAATTTTTATTAATATCTATCATCTGCAACTTTTGCAAGCTATTACAATTAGCTTTTCGATTTCCCCTTCTACCTCCGAAGAAAATGCCATTAATTTATTTTTATTTTTGCTTTTCACATTTTTATTCATAGATTATGTCGTTCAGCGTTAGATCGCAATTACAAAAACTCAGAAGAGATTTTATAAATTAGTTAAATTCACAGATTTCGATAATGCTAACAAGTGGATATCAACATTACAGGCAAATATCCCTGAAAATAAAAACACAGTTACATCTTCTTTCTATAAATGAAGTAAAAAGCTTACAAAGATGAAACATTAAATCGATGGCCCTGCTAATTCAACAACGATTTGACGTACATTTGGCTCCTTCTCATTTTGACATATTCGACAAGTTATGTTCTTTCCTTACTGCTTTGAGAGTCATTAATAAATAAAATTAGAAAATTTGAAGTGCAGCATGCAAACAATGAATGAAATGCGGATTTCGTATTTGGATAAATGGCGGGAAACCTCAGACAATTATCTGACTTGGAAATACATTTTCGAACGTGGATGTTTTCGCTGTTTATAAATTTTTAAAAAAAAAAAGAAAAGAAAATACTGGCGTAATCCCCGTTGTCCGGATCTAGTTTTTTTCGGTCAAAAAACGGTACCGGAAAAAAGTATATCCCAGTCACGTTTGCCCTTTGGAATGGCTTCGGTTCTTTTTTTTAATGAGCATCCCCCTGAAAAAGAGACGATAAAGGGTATTAATCATATCGAGAGGATGGGCATTAACGGCAGAAAATGTCTGCACGTTGTTAAATCCAAGTTTGATCTGCAGCACGCAGCATCAATCGAGCAAAATTGATTTTTTGCCCAATGAGAGCGTTTCCGAAGCTTTTTTCCTTTTCGAATTCCGGAATCGATTTTATAAGTTGCCTACCTGTGAACATTTCCCGTAAAAAGAAAGGGAAATGTTAAATTTCATTTCCTCGTCGTGCAGACAATCGGTCGAACAATCGGAGGAAATTTAAACCGAAAGAACACTCTTCTTCGGTTCCTTTCTGCGCTCTTCTTTCATCCTCTGGAATATTCATTCCCTTTAAATATTAATAACTTAGTTCTTCATCCCAGACTGTTTATTTATGCAACGGATATGAGACTTGCTAAAAAGAAAAAAATATCTTAAATTATTCCTGCTAAATTCCCAATTCTCGGCTCTGCACTGAATTTAGTCAAAATTAGTTTGCTCACTATGTGTAGAAATATTGACTGCAACCCTAGCACAAAAAGAAAATAGTCAGCTCTATTAATAAGGTCTGTATTTCAATTATTATATACAGCATAATTGTGGTAAATAAATGTAATAGCCAAATGCTCTTTACACTACGATTGGTTTTATATGATATTCAATGTATATTAAATATGACACTTTTACAACCCTCGTACCGTAACCGGTATAAAATGATCGATTTCGATATTTTATCTTGAATCGCAATATTCTTCGTCTACAATTCCAACATTCTGTATCTGATTGTCCATATATTGTTATCAAAATTTTCGAAGTGATATCAACTGTAATAGCGCCATAAGGCGATTATTTCTCTCCATATTTGAATTTTTACAATTTGAAATGTATCAAAATTCTTGCATATTTTCTCCCGCTCACCGTTCTCTATATATGTACTTTACATTAAATGATTTGGATTGTAATTCAATATTATTATTATTACAATACGAATTACATTATAAAATGTTTAAATTTTTTTTTAAACTATTGCCTTTAATTTGAAAAAGAAATAGTTTTATGCTTTGTTACTTCATTGACGATATGTATTCAATGAAATATGTAAATATTTTTTTTGATGTTGTACTGGCTTGTGGAATCGATTTGTATCGAAATATTCTAAAATAAATTAATTGTTACTAGATCAAAATATATGTAAAATAAAAATAATAATTCTTGCTTAACACTAAGAAATTAATATACTTTTGAATTATTTTTCTCTATAGTTATAAATATTATTATATAATAAATTTAATTAAAATACACGTCTGGAGTTGAGTGGTTCAGAGAAGAATTTTGCAATTTTATATTTATATATGTATAACCAAAAAAACACTCTTAGGTGCATGTTCAAGTTCGAGTCTGGAAATTACATAAAATATTTATGTTTCATAGACATTCTTCATAGATTTATGAGTTCGAATGCTAAAAGTGTAACATACGAGGTTTACACTTTTATTGGTTTAATGTTTTCTTTCTTTATTATTTCTTTTTTTTTTCGAATTATATAGATTTATTGTATATTATAGGTCATCAAGTTTTAATTATTTAATTACTGATCTTATAATGAGAATGAACCCGATCTGGCTGATGAAACAGCGGAATATTTACACTTTCATTTAATTCTTCTTTGACAGGGAGGAGTCATCCATTGTGCACCACCAGCAGGAGAGTTGCCTTTCTAGTTAACTTTAATGTTTCATCCAAGTTTATAATTACTTTTACGGAGAAAATGCTTTCATTCAAATGATAGATCGCACTGGTTGATCATTTTATTGTCTTAGACAAAATAGAATTTCGACGATCTTCGAAAGAACCATTTGAAAGGGATCAAATTCGGATTGGGTCATTTGCATTCTGCTAAATATTGGATTGTATCTGGAGACGGTTTCGATGTCATTAAAAGCAATTAAAAAAATTAGTTCTTCCAATTTGAATATTGTTGCTTAAATAACATCCAATTAATTATGGCTCGCTAAGCGATTCATTCAAATATGAAGGCAAAATTGAATGAGAAAA
The DNA here is from genome assembly GCA_028565995.1 of Ricinus marginatus. Taxonomy (NCBI): domain Eukaryota; kingdom Metazoa; phylum Arthropoda; class Insecta; order Psocodea; family Ricinidae; genus Ricinus; species Ricinus marginatus. Next base: position 41,657 of record JAOWBB010000015.1, read on the forward strand.
CAAATAAAAATTTTAATTTCGAAAAAGGTAAAGATGATATGAGGAATATGACGAGAATATCATCAATACATCAACGTTAACTTAAAAAAAATTCTTCCTCCTTAATGTGAAAATATCTTAAGATTAAGATGTATTTATATCAGAGCCTTCAGCTTCTCTAAATTAAATAAAAAAAAATACTTATACATATATCTAATGATTGTAGTAGTTCGAAAACAAAACAGATAAGGCAGTGTAGTGTCTCGAATCAGATGTTCCAACTTCCAATATTCATGGTTGTCTTATAATGCATTTTCGGCTTTGAAATGATTGATGAATTGGTGGTCGAGACACTGATTGAAGAAACGATCTTCTCAAAAAAAAACCTGGACAAATATTCAGAATGTGAATGAAATCGCAAACTCTCTCGGGCATAGTTCAACCATTGGATGAATTACCCTCGGAAAATTCTCCATGAATATGCATTTTGAATCTTTTCTTTACCTCCGGGAGTTCTTTTCACCTCTTCTCAGATTACTCTTTTCTCTGGAATTTTATCACTTAAAAAAGGTTTTTATTTGATCAGTTTCATATCCTTTGCATTAAATCCGCGTAGTTTTCATGATTTCCCTTCCATTTTATCCCTTTGCCCTGGCAAAGAGGAATGTCTTATTTCATATGCAGATAAACATTCCGCGGGTGTTTTTGAATTCAATTTATTTGATTTACATATAAACCAAAAGCTCGATATTTGCCATTAACTCTAGACAGAAAGATGAAAGCAGACCGTGAAACGGAATTACCAACTTCACTCAGAAATCTGAAACATCCCAGAAAGAAAAGCAAAAACTGATGTAATACATCACTGAAAAATGGAATTATTAATATTAAGTTAATGAAATGTAGAATTTAAAAAAATGTAGAATAGCATAAAATACAGCGAAGGATTCTGGTTCAGCAGTTTCTTTGAAACTGTTCCGTTCGGATTTTAATTTTCATTTGTTTTGATTTCTAAAAAATTAGTTTTGAAAAATTTTTGATTTAAACTAAAAACATCCAATCGTTCATCTGTCCGCAAAATTCCAGTACCCCTACATGTATTTTATTTTTGGATAAAAAGATAATTCGAAAGAACCTTTCAGATGATACGTATATACAAGGCTGACGTAACAAAGACTGAAATGCCTACAGTTTCATGCATTGAATCCTGGAAAAAGTTTTCCCAATGTTAAATTTTGTTCTGAACTCGACAAAACCGCAAAGGAAACTTTGCGATTATTAACCGTTATAAAGGGAATGGAGGAAGGGTCTCGAAAGTTTTAAAAGAAGCTGAAACAGAAGAAATTCAACCCCGTACTGTTGTACGCAAGGGTGAAAATATGATGGAAGACGAAGATTTCAAATGCGATAATTAAATTAAACTTAATTCACCATTATTTTACCTTACAAGCGCGATATGTAATTATTGCATTGCACACACAGATCAAACCAATGTTTCATTTTTAAAAAACACGAATTATATATTCATCTTCTGTTCTTCTTCATCCATCCGCTAATTCTACAATCATAACAAATTTTCAAATTCTTTTAAAAGAAAAGGAAACTAATACATGAATGTTCCTCGGTTTTAAAAAAATATTTCAGTTCCTTTGCTTTCATGTTATCGTTCCCGAAGAAAGAATTCTCAATTGGCTCTCATACTTTGGGACTAACAAATCAACATTTTTTTTCGGCAAATCTAAAAATATGCAATTTTAGGTATATCATCTACTTAATATCAAGAAAAAAAATTGTTTTTTATGAAAAATTGCATAAGTAAGCATTACACGGCATTACTTTTTCCCCAGCTGCAACGCTATTGCTATTTAAATCTTGAATTTTCGGAGCGACAATAAGCGATTATCTCATGAAATTAATGACTTGAATGAAAAATTCTTAACTTTTCCATCGTCCGATGTCGGAGACTGAACAACCGGCGTCGAAAATGCCAAATCTGTTCACATAACTACCCCCAAATTCGACACTCGAACGGATTGTTCTCCCTTAACGGCCATTATTTTGGATCCGATGATTTTCACATTGTAGTTGATGCCATTATGTTTCCCACTATCAAATCCAGCCTTTCGCCAATCAACCACTTTTCAAGGGTCAAATAACAGTTTATCGGAATCGGCTCCATGAATATCGAGTGCATATCTCTTTCCTCATAACTAATGCATTGTCCAGTTTATTGTGCTGGAAATAAACGAGGTCGGGGTAAATGAAATCAAACACTGATATGTATGCTCTGTCGAAAAGAGAAATGCTAATCAATCACTAAAATAGACTGTCGAAACGATGCAAAATCTGTCGTTGAAAGTCCATGCAGAAAAAGGTGTCACCCTGGATTAACTCGTTTAAAGAGTATCAAGAATTCGAGATTTGATAGTGAAAAGGGATGAAGTTTGAGCCGCGGGGATGAGGCTCGGGGAGAAGAAAAGAAATCTATTCCGGGAAGTTACCATCATTTGATGAAGAATTCAGGGCGCGTACACTTGTAAATGGCAGTTCTGGGATGCTCCATGTTCATGAAAAAAAGGTTTTTACTGCTGAGTGGGGAGCAGAGTGCTTCAGGTGAATAAAGTATCATATCTCCCTCGCCATATGAATTGAGAGCATCTTTTCATGCATACATATATATATATATCTCCCTTTCCGATTTCACGTCGCCTATCATACTTTATCTTAAAAAAAATTACCTTCTTTACGGGATGTAAGGGAATTCATTTGCGTCGGTATGGAAAATTTTCTTCCTTTCGGGATTAGCATTATGTCAAAAAGAATTATTTCGTTACCGGAATGATGTGATGTCTTTAAACGAAGTAAAACCATTATAACTGCATAGCTCGACATTCAATGTTGTCTGCAGAGTCTGCCCGATTTGAAGATCGAAATCAGGCAGGAAACGTGTTTGTCATTAAGTAAACCAATTACGGAATCGACACAGTGTTGGATGATGTTTCAAACGATACCTATATCTTCTTACTCATCCTTTCCAGTTATGTTTTCGAAAAAAAAAAAAAAAATGTAGCGTCTCCGAAAAACAGGAAATTTAACAATTTCAGACCCAAATCCAGTGCTTTCGACCTGATGTTTTCCGACTTTAATAAAATCTGATACATTCGGGATTTCGATTGAAAGAATCTATAAAACGGGGCAAATAGAAATTACACACAAATATACAAAAGAGAAAAATTCTTCAAAATAAACTTTAATTACTCCTTCACTTGACGATGTTTGCACTAAACCGAATTAGTATTAAACTACAGTACTAATAAATTTGTTTGCCTTTGTATTCTCTTATACATATTCAAAGAAATATTCATATGTATTTTACGCTAATATGTTAAAACTGTCTGTAATAACACTCGCTGAATAGTAATCACAGTTTTTTTTTCCCGTAAAACACAATTTTTATCTGTATTTCATATTTTTTTTTTTAAATATCCCGTTTTTAATAAATTTAAAACAACATCGAAATGAAAATTTATAATACATATCGCTGTTACATATTAACCGATTTAATAATAATTATTTCATAAAATTGTATTGCTTAAAGTTTTACGCGACCAAGAATAAGACAAGTCAAAAACGAAAAATGAGAATTATTCATAATCTACCTTTTGTAATAATTCACATAATGCTGGAATATTCAAAGAGACAGATCTTATAAAATTAAAAACATTTCATTACGATATTTTGTGATAAGTTGAATTATTAATTTTAGTGCAAGTTATTACAATTATTATATCAATAAATAAAATGAATCCGTGTATTGCAGCAGAAGAATAGTGCAAGCTAATATATGCTTATTCGCACTTGCTATATGCATATTATCTGGACACAAATCTAAAATAATATATTATAATCGCCTTCATAAAGTACAATTATATGTCTCATTATATGTATTTATGTGTGTGGTCATATTCATAAATATATTTAAATTCCTACATTACAAGTTTAATGATTGCGATTATTTTAAAATAAATATTTTAATATAAAAAAAACCACATAGAATAGAATTTTGAATCAACAGTTAATTTTTATTTCTGAATTTTTTATAATTAAAATATCAGAAAATAAAAATATTTATTTAGATTGATACTTGTACTTGATAACTTTCTTGAAGTACTTAATTTTCAGAAATATTATGATTATGAAATTAAACAATTTTAAAAAGTATAATGTATTTTAACTAATCTAATATGAAATTAAAAACAATTGATTTCATAAATAAATAAATGTTTTAATCATATTTTGAGACATTTAAAATACGAATTTGACAGTTGCAGTGATAGAAAATTATTATTTCCTTAAATAAATTTTTGAATTATCAGAGACTTTTACAGCGTGTGAAATGCAAAAATATCTTACTTTTATTATTTCTGCAATTTTTAAAAAATTTTTCCTGCTTGTTTGGCATATACATTTAAGCCCGCCAAAATGATCGATGCTCTGTTCTTTTCAGGGCCCGAATTGCTGGCTTTCCTCCGATATGCTTTAAGAAATATATTTCGCGTATTCTTATATTTGATATATCTGCGTTTTTTAATAAAAGAAAAAAAAAATAAGAACAGCAAAATGGAAAAAAATAAAAGTAATGGAAATAAAACAGATGAAAAGGAAGACACAAAAATAGACGCAGATGTCATTGCGAATGATGCCAACGTAGACAACTCAAAGGTTCAATGTGGTCCGAGTGGTGCTGCGGATGCACATTCTGAAGTCGTAATAACCATTACTTGAATATTATCACAGTAGTTATGGAAGGTGTTGCCAAAGAAATTTACTACAGAGTTAAATTCTTTTTTTCCCCAGAAGCTTTGTAAAGCCCTTAAAGAAATTTTATGCGCCGAAGACATGAAGTTTATGAATAATTTCGACCCCGAATCAAGCAATAGGGAAAAAAGAAAATTGAATAGAAAATTAAACAATAATAATAGTGAGGGGTAATTGAATTGAGTTCTTTTTTAACATTTTTGTACGCGACATACAGAATAAGTTCATCCATATTGGCTTTTTTTCTTATTCAAGGAAAAAGTATGCAGCAGTTTATGATGAAAATGGTGTTTTAAAAAGTAATGGGAAGGATTTATGCGATTGTTTAAATGAGGATTGTACTGGATGTCATTTTCCTTGCCCAAAATGTAATTCTTGTAAATGTGGCCAAGAGTGCAGGTATGTTCAAATTTTATTACATTGGAGATTTGAACTGTTTTCCAAGTTTCAATGTGAATAATAAATTACAATCATATATTAAGGGGGCACTTTTTTTTCTGCAGAGTAAGTAGGAAGTGGATGTATGAATCAATAGAGAATGAAGGAGATGAACTTGTTAAAAATAATTCATCCCCAGCTATATGAATATAAAAGATTAAGTCTGAACAAATTAATTTTATGGTATGTAAACATTATAACATTTATTTTTTTTTTATAATTTACTCATATTTGAAAATTGTCAATATACAACTAAAATTTTTATTTTTATACAATTTTACTTAACTTCATGTAAATATTTTAAAAATAAACAATGATATATGAATTTTTAATTTAGTATCTTTTTATTATTTTCCATTACAATTCATTCCCTGTTTTGCCAAAGTATTTTTAACAAAATTGATTTTTTTAAATTATTACTTTCAATTCGAATGTTATGTCAAATTTGTTATTGTTTAGGAGTAAATATCAAGATTAAAATAAGTTAATATAGCTAATGCAAAAAAAAAATAAAATTTTTCAGTTTAATAATTTTATATCTTTATTATATATCATAAATTTAGCAATGCTGAAGATGGATCTGTACGTGCAATATATAGAATATAAATTATCTTCACATTATTGTTGACTAGAGGCGTCAGTCTTTAAATTTATGAATTACAAATATATTTTGATAAATCCAGAAAAGTGTTAAGAGGTATGATTTTAAATTAATGAAGAACATTTGGTAAATTACATTAAAATAAACTTCAATAACGAGCTGAATTTTTGTTCAGATTGCTTCAATAGGTTCTGTAACTTTACTGAGTTGTATTTTAGGGACTAATTAGAAACTATTTTTGATAACTATTAATATTTCAAATTAAGCCAATTACAAACTGGCAAGAATTAAACACAACAATAAAAAATATTTGCATTTCAAATACCTAATTATTAAATAAAAATAATTTTTAAAAACTAAATATAATTCTATAAATACATTTGTCATTGGCCTAGAATTATCATTTATTGTGGAGGGATTGGATGAAAAAATTCCCAAAAAAGAATAAAAAAAATTGCCCTTTTAAGTTTGTTAATGTAAGAGATTGAAAACGTTTTCGCTCCAGGCCGAAAGGATCCCGCAGGTCGACACATAAAAAAAAAAAACCGACAGATATTTTCATCCGTGCGAGTGCTCGCCGGGAAGATTTCACGGCAACGCCAAGGAGCGGGCCACTCGAACAATTTTGAAGAAGCAAAGGATCGGGGTGGGGCGAAGCAAGCAAAATAATGCCCGACGCCGTCGAAAGTGCATTTGGGAAGATGAAATTTCAGCAGCAGCAGCAGCCGCCGAGATGACACAGAAGTAAATTGGATTTCGTTTAACGTTCAAGTTTTCGTAAACTAAAGACTTTCACCCACATTTTCAAGTGAATATTTCACTTCCACATGCCGCAGCCATGCTTCCCGCTGTGGACACGTTTCGGGAGTTTTGGATTCACCCATAAGCGCTCATATTATGATTATTGGTTTGCTGGACAAAATTTCCAGCAGAATATTCATCAACATAATAAAAGTAAGTGTTTCAATCTGTTTCTTCTTCGTCACTGAAGTAGCCACTAGGTCTAAACTTTTTCCTCGGCTGATTCAGTTTTTCTCCAAATTCGTTATCGTACTGACCTGTTGCGACTTTATATTCATAATTCTGCCTTTCTTCCTCCTCTTGATGCATTGCAATCGCTGCACTTAACGTTTCCACATCGGGCTCGAAAACTTCATCTTCATCTTCATTATACTCTAGATTTTCGGAAAAGCTTTTATTTTTTTTCCTTTTCCTAATCCTCTGCTTTTTTGGGGGCGGCTTCCTTTCCCCCAGCACATTTTGGGGACACTGGTAGCTTAGGTGACCCTCTTCGCCGCATTCGTAACACCTTGATTTATCAGGATAGTCTCGTCTGCGTATAAATTCTACAGCCCTTCCATTATCACTGGCAATCGACGCTTTTAGAGTCCTGCCGAACATTTCTTTTCCGTTTACCATTTTAATGCAATAAATGGCATCTTCCTTTTTTAGGAACAAAACAAAGGCAACGCCTTTACTTTTACGCGATGCTCTATCCTTAAGCACGGTGACTTTGACAACTTTACCATATTCTGTGAATATTTTATGAAGATCATTATTTGTTAATGAAAATGGTAAATTAGACACATAAACTGTGCTTTTACTAGGTGCTATGCCTCCGCTCATTTATGTGGTTCTTATTATATAATATGTAAAAACAAACTGGAAATCAAATATTTATTAACTTCAATAAGATTGTTTATCGCAACATGATAAAAGGGCCCTGAAAAATAATGGCGCTGAAGTTTTTAATTTACCTACAGGACCCTAAAAGTAAGGATTTTTGTATAATGTTTTGAAACTGTATCGTTGTTAATATTCCTTTACAGAATAAATTCAATTGCCTACCTGATTCATAGCTGATTATTATTAATGTCTTGTTCTTTATAATTCTATGAAGTTTTCCATTATCTGACAAGAAATTCAAATATTTGTCTATAAATCGCTCCGCTTCAGTCGCTAGTATCGCGAAATGCCGGATTGGTAGCTAAACGTGAAGGTGGCACGTGGTTGTTAATGTTGATTTGTTTTAATTTTATAAATGTGGAATTGAGGAAATGATGAAGGGCATTGATTCCGATAACATACTGAATTTCGATAAAGAAATAGAATGTAGTGTCGATGTGTTGCTAAAAATTGACCAGATGCATCGCAAAAAAAAGTTGTTGGAGCTCGGAGAACTAGTTTTTCTACAAGTTTGCATCTTCAAAATTCCCAAAATGGACGAAATGGTGAACAGGAGGATGTCAGTAAAAACTCTAACTAGTCACCTGTAGATTTTTTGAAAATTCACTTCACTCAATTCTTTGTTATTACTCATTTTACCCGCCCTTGTTTTTCAGTGTAATGAAGCATCCTATTCACGGAGATGAACCCGAGGTTTGTTTGATCGTTTCTGATTACATTAAATGGGATGGATTAAAACGAACTTCCGACGAAATGATAGATTTGACGATAGAAAAATACGCGGAACTTTTAAATAAGCACGAAATTAAAGGTATCTCAAAAGTAAGTTGCCATTTTCCATCTTGGTTTGCCCAAAGGTTTTCATCATGTTTTTGCTATAGTGGAAAAGCCTGGTTTTCATAAATTTTCTTCGACTTTCAATGAAAAAATTTCTTCATTCCTCTTAGATCATGCCATTCCGACAGCTGAGAACAGAATATAATGTTTATGAAATGAGAAGGAAGCTTGTTAACCAGTTTGATATTTTTTTGTGTCACAATCGTTTATTTAATAAGAATGTTATTTATAACTTCTTAGGAAAAATATTTAAAGCTAAAAACAAGTAAGTATAATAATAAAAAAACTTCCACCTAAAATTTAATGGTTCATAAATTCATAATTTTTATTTGAAACTTGATTATGCATAAATATATACTATTGATCCAGTTATAAAAATTATACTAGTAGAACTAGCACAAAACTTAAAATATTTTTTGCTTTGTAAATGAATTTAAAAACAATTTAGTTTAGAATTATATTATTTTTCTTAATGTCTAAGGAAATGAATATATAATAACAATAATAACTCTGATAATATATAATCTTTTATATTTATTTATATAACTTTATTTTGGTAAAAAATTTTTAGATTTCCAATAACAGTTAAATTGCCTCGGTTTAAAGAGGATTTTAATCAGAATGCCAATAAATATATACAGGATGCAATCTCATCAACAACTTTTTACATTAAACCATCATCAGATAATTATACAATTAGGGTTGGAAACACTCTTCATAAAAAGGAAAAATTGGTAGAAAATTTGAAAATTGTAGTGGATAAACTACTCAGTGATAAAGCAATAATTCCTGGTGGTTTTGAAAACATTCGATTATTAGGCATTAAAACTGAAAGATCAAAGATCGTTCCCATATACATATGCATGAAGTCAAAAAATAATATTTCATTGCCAGAGTTGAAATTAAATGTGAAAATGGACAAAACTGTTGAGGGTGAGATATCCACACTTCCAGGAAAGAAGGTCATTGTTCTTCCAACAGGTGAAGTCTATGTCAGAAAACTGAGAAAAAGATCAGACAATGAATCTAATGTGAGCAATTTTCTTTTTCTTTCACCAAATTTAAATTTTAATATGACTGTGATGTAATCTAAAAGATTAATAATTTTCTTGCCAATGATTGCAGTCAGATTTTGAAGATGGCGATAATGACAATCACTATCATGAAAAAAACCATGATGTTAGCAAGGATGAGTCACCCACTGGTGAAGACCGAAAGTCAAAGAGTAGTAATAAGAATATCAAAGAAGAGAGACAAATTGCTGACTCTGAAGAGGAAGATGAAGATGATGACATGGATGAAGATGCTGTAGAATTAGCAGAACAAAAGTATTTGAAAAATTTAAATTATTCAGAAATTAGCGAGGACGAGCAAAAGGAAGGAAATAATCTAAATAAGGCAAGACGTCTATTTGCCTGACAAATCTTAGATTTAGTTTTTTATCAATGTAGTTCGATTATTAGGAATTTAAACTAGAAGACCAATATGATTAAGATAATTTTTTTTTGTTTTGCTTGTACAGGGTCGAAAAAGAAAAGGAGAAAGCAAAATACAGAAGGTAAAGAAACCAAAAACAGTCAAGGCAAAGGAATTTAAAGGAAAAAAGTTAAAAAAAAAAGGAAAGCTACGACAGTAGGTTTACAAAATAAATTGTTAAATCAAATTAAAAATTTGTCCATAAATATATATATATATATATACACCGCCCGTTGAAATTTCAAATTTCTTCTACAGCTCAATGGTATGAAACATGGCGGTAAATCAAGAATATACCTTATGGTATTAAAATGTATTAAATATATCGATTGTATCGCCACCAAAATTGTTGGAGAAAATTTACAAATTAAAAAATTTTAAATGATATAATCAATTATTTACAATAACCTGTTATTACCTATTCTCTATTGCTATTCTGTTGACGATAAATCGCTAATCCAATTTTCTTCAAAATTTTTTTTTTCCTTTTCAGTTTGAAGCCTTTAAGTTTGAGCAAATATTCCAAATTCTATAGCTAAACAATCACATTTCTTTTTTTGCAAAGGTTTGATGAAAATTTTCCTGTTTTTTAATTAGGTACAGAATTTGCAGTTTTAAAAACATTTACTGACATTGTTGCAAAAAAGGAGGGCAAATTATCTCAATGCACGTCAATGGACCAACGCCACCGATTGTTTATCTGTGAGAAAAACTTTATTTTTAACTCGCATCGTGATAATAAAGCAATTTAAATAAAAATGTACCAATAACGTTATGTAAAATTTGGAATACTTTTTTTAATCATGAAATATCAAAAACGCTTATAACTTTTACAATGAGTAAATAGTTGGATTCTCCAGTATTAATCATTGATGGAGAAAATTATATATGAAGTGAATTACTTTGAATTTTAGTTACTCCGAAAGACAGGTTATCCCTATTTTATAAATTATAATTATTATTTACTGCGGACTTTTAAAATCGTTATATTTCATACTAATCTGACTGATAAACGCCTCATTCATGCATTATGAAGAAATCCATGAAATTTCATCAATCCTCAGCCTAGAGTTAACGAAACCATTCATTTTGGTCATCATTGTCATTAATTCGAAGTTTAGGGAACAATTTCTGGGCCATAAATTGTGTCCAAGGAATTTTTTCACGGTTTTTTATCCAATAAAATTTAATTTAAAGTACTATCGTAATGTAGAAAGTAGGCTACATTTTCAAAATTGAATAAATGTCCTAAATTAATGTGATAACAATTTCTATATAATTGATTCAGTAAAAGGAACAAAGAATGCTTTATACTGATCATTATTTCGAATTAAAATGGAAAGTGATCAGGAATAAAGATAATTTGAAAAAACTACTTTTATTTGGCCACAAATTGAATTTTTCTTTCAAATTTTATCAATGATTTCCTTTCTGTCGGCATTATTTTAAGGATTTTTGACGATCATAAAGGGCTATACCTTGTCTATTCTGTCGTAAGAATAAAAATGTTTTTCGTGCCGTTAACGGTCGGAAAGATTTTTTGCCAAGTGTGAATTGTCATTTGCACGCTGAATGAGAGTTATGATTTCTGACGACGTAAATAAATATTACATCATGTGCTTTTTCGCTGCAAGGAAAGAAAAAAAGTTTAACGTGAAAAGAGGTCACGTTACTTTATAAAAATGTACACTATACCGAGTCCGGGTTAAGACGCGAGGTCGTATTTTTTGCCGATATTTTTAAACTAAATGCCCTTGAAAATTAAAAACACAGGACAGTACTTCCCTTTCCCGACAAAGACACTAATTTATTCATTTCCCATTGTCTATATTTAGATGTACCCATATTTTTTTGATTTGCGTACAGTTTAAAATACATACAAATAATAAAAAAGTTCCTCTGATGCAGTACGTGTGCCGCTCCTAGTTTTACACGTTCAGGACTCTTTGCCGCCGTGACTGCATTTCCTGCATCTCGATTATAATCAATTGAAAAATTTTTTTCTTCTTTTCACTCCTGCTGCAGCAAATTAACGGTTTCCAATGATCGACTGTTGCGAATGTGAAAATTCTTTTTCTCTGAAAAAAATAAAACCCGGTTCGACATTTCAATTTTTCCAAAATAATTTTGAGACACTTTTTAATGTTAAAAAAATATGTATATATTAGCTATTCCCTTAAAAAATTTCATTTTCAAGTAAAATAAAACGCGATTAAATTTTCAAAAAGGTAATGTCATCAACTTATAAATAGGTAGAAAGGATAATTGCAGTAGCTCCAATAATTTATCCTTGATTAAATGCTGCATATTGAAAGAGTGAATTTTCAGTGACTACACATCAATGCCAAGACGAAAAAAATGCGGATTACATTGGTCTTTTTTATAATCGAATGGCTTGAAGCTTCAGCCGCCAGTTCTCGTCGTTGTTACTAAGAAGAAAAGTACAGTTGCGGTTATGGCAAAAGATGAAAAAATTACCAATAATGGCATATAAAATTGATTGTGATTATAATGATAATAATTATAAATGGACCTTTAAAAAAATTATTATATTTCATATATATCTGAAAGAAACTTGATTTTAAAAGTGCAACTCTTGAAATAACAGCGGGGAAAAGTAGCACCATGATGAAACTGTTGAGACATTTTTATTCCTTGATTTGATATAAATAAATATCATATTGTTATTTCATTTACCCGAAATCTGTGAATAATGAAACGCTCACATATTATGAAAAGTCTATTATTAGCGAAAATAATGTAATCGATGTGTAGTTTTTCTTTTAAATCGAGTTAAGTAAAAAGAAACTGATTTTTATTATACATTTTTGATTATTTATTCATACATTAACTTCCGATTATTATTTCTGACATTTTACAAAATGAATAATTAAGATCTCTTGCCTTAATGTATAAAAATTATTATGATGGTTTATTTATAGAGATTCAGCAAGTTGGTAATACTTGGATTCAATAGGCGGCCTGCTTCTGATTATGACATCTTTGAATAGAAATGAAAAATGAAGTATTAAAAGTATGAAATTGATAAAATGTTGATAAAGCGCTTTACTTATAAAGCTTTTTAGGTACATTACAATGTCTGCGCCAAAAAAAAAAAAACGTGCACTGCAACAGACAAACCTGCAAAGAGGCCTGACAGTTCCTAAACTTTCAGAAAAAAAATTATTTGAAGCAAAAAGTTTTGAGTGAAATAATATTGAAAACTACGATATTTAATAATCTGAAAATGATAATGCAAAGTAGGGATTAAGCACCATTAAATGTACACACTAATAATAACTGAAAATGATCAGTTTATAATTTTTTATTCATTATCTGTTTTTCTGATAAGTTATTTTTTTTTAAATTATAGGGTACTATTAATTGTATCTTGGATATTAAAAAAAGTGAAGTAAATAACTCTGAATTCTCTGTCGATATTTGACAGATTCAACAACACTTTAAAGCAGAATTTGCAAAAGAACAAGCATCGAGCTGCTAAGCAAATTAAATGATTTAAGCAACGGGCTTGAGGATGGAAGCGCTAAATGCGCATAATTAAACTGCAGGAAATCGCAGATGACCAGGAGCTTTTCAAACTAATTTTTAAAATTCGAAAATATTTTTTCTATAATTTGTGGAAATGAATTTTTGCAGAGCATCCAATCACGATCTGCGAAAATAACTTAAACCTTATCTGAAGACCCAAAATCTGAAATTTTTCTTTTCGGTTTCCACATCGCCGGAACATTTGCAGCGACCGCAAAACGAAACCGAGAACTTGATTTAAAGATCACAATTGGAAAAACCTTTGTAATCCAACTCGGCGCCAAGCAAAGAAAACTGTTAAATGATCGGAGGTGAAACGATTTTGGCAACAAGTCGACAAATTTATTTTGCGATATCGTCAACTCATGCTAACACTAACCGCGGTAAGCAGTTAGTTGGGTAACTAGTTAGGCCTGAAATGTTCGAGTTACCCGTTTACTCTATGTTACTTTTTACTTTGACCTTGCAATATTAAAAAAAAAATTGAAAAAGAATAAATAAATATCAGTTGAGCATTGGAAAAGTGATACAGAAGCTGATTTTGTGACGGTTTCAATTTGAAAATGTTTACTGTGGAAAAAATATATTCATTCTTAGCTGTTTATCGTAAAATTAAAACTTAATGACGGTTTCATGAAGAATTTTTTGTATTTCAGTTATAATAATTTCAAGTCACAATATAATTTTCTGTTATTGTGAAGTGACATGAAAGAAAAACATCGATTTTCAGTATTTATCAGCATTTAAATTTTATGATTTAAACAATTTTATTAGGGCTTTCACAAAATTTAACGGCTTTTTTCGTCTCTTCGTTCGTAAAACTTGCATTTCATATTTATAAACAATGGATTCAATTTTTAATCCGAATGCCAGTTGAAAAAGTAAATGGATACGTATATAGTTTCAATTGGAGAGAGAAAATACGTATTTTTGTTTAAATAAAGAAGCAAATATTTTTATAAAGATACTAGTTGATTTTTTAGGTACTGATGAAGCAATTTACATATTCTTTCGAGGTTCAAGCATTTTTGTAGCTTGTAGCAAATTATAAAGGTATGATTTAATGCTTTGGACTAACAGAACATTTCTTTATGAATTTCAACAAAATTTTAACAAAAGAAAATTGAATATTCGTAGATATCAGAAGGTTTTAATTATTTTAAGAGAAAAACTTTGTTGTCGAACACCGATAAATGCTATATGTATTAGCAAAATTAATAATATATTCAAAATATAACTTCCCTGCTTAATAATATTAATAATAATGATTTTATTAACTGAAATTTAACATATAAAATGCTTAATTTAATTTAAATTATTTAACATATAAAATTTAACATATAAAAATTTCACGGTATTCTCAACAAAAAAGCAAGGAAGTTTCGTTGCAAAATAGCATTGTTGTGATCAATAAAAAAAAGTTATATTTAACATAAATGATACATATTTATGGTTTTAAAGTGAAATTTGATTTAAACTATTTATATTTTTTTTAGACATTATTTATATTTTATTTATCAGTCATGAAAACTTATAAATAATAATGTGAATATTATTATCATCAAAGCGGATCATTTAAAATTTTAAAAAAATATACTATGAAGCTGTATTTGAAATATTTTTCAATGTATTGATCATTTTAATTGATTAAAATTTTATTTAAAAAAATATTGCATGATTTTAATTTAAACTGACGTGATGACAAAAGAAAAATGTTTTCTTTTGATGAATGAAATGTCGTTCTTTTTAGGAAGTTCCGAATTGGTAAAAATGTTTGATTCTTGACTTTTTAAAGTGTATTTTTCATTCATGGTGAAAATCGGACGCATCCAAAAGTTGCACTAATGGATTGTTTTCGTTATTTTTTGTAGTGGGGAGAACGAAGAATTATTCCATTTTTTTGAATTATCCAATCCCTCTAAATTTCGGTGTAATTTAATTACTTCATAGATGTAATACAGTTTCATTGTTAAGTGTTTGGAAATAATATGTTATAAGCGAACAATAACAAGCGAATATGTACGTATAAAAATAGACATGGAAGAAATTTATTGCCAAAAGTGGAATTAATCGAATCGCGACTGCTGCCACGTGGCTCATCAGCGGATTTCATCCAAAAGTTCAGTAATTTGTGCGGAAAACTCTAACAGGCGTTACAGGATATTTAACGTTAAAAATTCTATACTTTTCGATAAAAAAAAATTTGTCGTTTAAAAGTCTCGGGAAAAAAAAAGCGAAGAAATGTATTTCAAATGGGAAAAAGCAAATTGGATGACAGAAATTGATGAATATAGAAAATGGTGTTCGAAAGCACAAACTCAACTAATGCGCTTGACATGAATTATTAGAATTTTAAGAATTTTTGATATGTTAATAAACCTAGAATAAAATTAAGTTGGATAAAGTATCACTTTACGTTTTCGTATAAACAGTGCCGACATTGGTTAATACTTAAAGCTCCATAAAGATATGAATTGTTAATAATAATAAACTTCAATTAGTAAGTAAATTTTTATATGATAAATTAACGTTTAAAAAAAAATAATTTTGTCTTTTAAAATCTTCGTTTAATGTTCTTATTTGATTATTACCCTTTTTTCTGTGATGGAAGTGAAACTGAATATATAATTTATATCAGTGCTACAGAACTTTTCTCGTTTATTGCATTTATCTAATTTTAATTTTAATTTCAAAAAAATATCGATATAATATTCCTAGGCATTAACAGAATCATTATATCAAGAACGCACGGCAAATTTTTACGTTCATAAATTAATATTCTTACACATGCATAATAACCAGTTGTATGTAGTTTAATGATTGTCATAAATTTCTAATCTCATACGCAATTATATGTTATGTGCTTGCTTTCTGAAAGCAACTATATGATATTTATTTATTTATTTCAAGGAAAATCTTACCACATGGCAAAAAGGAAAAGCGATGAAAATTCAATTCCTCTCAGAATGTTCACTGCTGGGACAGCCGCTTGTTTAGCGGATTTGGTAACATTTCCTTTGGACACAGCCAAAGTTAGGTTACAGGTAAAATAATATGGAACGTCGAATCATAAACGGAATCATAAACCTCGTTAATAGTGAGCGAAAGCTGAAATTTAATACAATTTCAACTTTCCAGGTGCAGGGAGAAAAATTTGTCAGTAGAGATTTGCAGGTTTCCACATCAGAGTATCGCGGGATGCTCAAAACCATAGTGGCAATAGTGAGGGAAGAAGGAACAAGGTATGGCCGTTGAATTTTTTTCGCCGTCCTCGCCTTTTTGTTAATCTAGAGAACGAAAATCACTCCCAACATATAAGAGGAAGGTTTTGCAGATTTTTTGTTGCAGGAGTCTGTACAACGGTCTTCAAGCAGGGCTGCAGCGACAGTTATGCTTCGCCTCGGTGCGTCTGGGATTATATGATCCTGTCAAGAGTCTATATCAAAAAATGTCGTATGGTAAGTCGCCGCTTCGATTGCGGAATCCAAATAATTTCTTATCTAATTAAAAGAGACAAAATATTTAATTTGCAGAAAAAAAAGCAAGGAAAAATTGAAAACTCTCACGAAACGGTTTACATACGTTTTTCCAATATAGATTATCCGACAACATAAAAGAGAAATAAATGCGGAATTGACGTGATTGGACCCTATGAAAACGACCTACAATAATATTAAATTTTTGTGAAAATACCATACCATCGATGACAAAATGTCGATGCATTTTGTGCATTTAATGGCTGAATATCACAACGAGAACCTCCTCAAATGTCTTATAAATCCATCTTGTATATTTAAAATACCGATGAAAAAAACAATGAATTACTCGAAAACTAAAAAATTATCCGAAATTGTGAATCAGGCACGTTTGGAAAAAAACAAAGATTTTCATAATTTAACCAAACCGTCGAGCATCTTTTCTTTTGCAATCTTGCATATCACCAAACAGGAAAGTTAACACATTACGACTTTCGCTGAAGATAATATTTCAACGCACTTCACAGGTTCCGAAATACCGGACAACATGCAGATATTCACTCGCATTTCGGCAGGCGTCACGACCGGAGCTATGGCAGTCCTCATCGCGCAACCAACGGACGTGGTAAAAGTTCGATTTCAAGCTCAAAAGAGAGGAAGGTACAAATCGACGGTAGAGGCTTACAGGTCCATAGCAAGAGAGGAAGGATACAAGGGACTGTGGAAAGGTGCGCGTTAAAGTTTAAACATATCAAAAACATCGTAAAACATTAATCTACCTCACCTTACAGGTACGACGCCCAATATCGGAAGGAACGCTATTGTAAACGTATCGGAAACAGTCTGCTACGATATTATTAAGGAGGCCATATTAACGACAGGCTTAATGGATGACAATGTGCCGTGCCATTTCTTTTCTGCTGTGGTGGCAGGTAGGCTCGCCGCGGAGGAACTCGCACATATTTACATATAAAAACGGTGAAGAAGCAAGCTTTCAACCTCAGTCACGATAAATTTAGAATGTAATTAGCAAACGACTGTGAATCATATTAGTGACATTGAGAGTCAGTTCGATATGGCTGCCAAGGATTTCATTCTTCCTCAATGCAGCCGTAATGACGTTAAAAATATTTAGTGGACAAAGGCAAGGGCATTTAAATTTGCATAAATTGGACACCAAAACTTAGGTATTACATATGAAAAATTTATATTACTTTTACACTTATATTAAAAAGGACAAGGAAAATAATACCATTTTTTATCGAGAATAAAATTTTTACGTTAAAAAGTCATTTTAATATCGCCCGGTCGAAAAACTAACGAACAAGGCATCTACGATTTAAGAACGTATAAATTTTCAAATATTCATGTTCACAACAATACATAATATAAACCTGATCGGTCCCACGTATAAAGCATGCAGCTTAACAGTACAAATTCCTTAAATGTGTGAATCATTTTCAACTTTAACTCGTGTTTGCTTTCTCCTGTCAACTGAAAACATTACTTTTCTCTCAAAATAAACGTTTACCTTTAATAATGTTTTACTTTTAGGCTTCTGCACGACAATAGTGTCATCTCCGGTAGACGTAATAAAGACTCGATATATGAATTCTAGACTTGGAGAATACAAAGGCGTCATTGACTGTACCATTCGAACGGTCTTGCACGAGGGGTCAAAAGCTCTTTACAAAGGGTTTGATTTTTTTATTCTTATTATGAATTCCTTCGTGAAATTCTCTTATTCTGATTCCGGCAACGTTTCCTTAAATCAAAGGATAATAATAAACCACTTTATGTGATAGATAATATTTTGTCTCTAAATCTCCATATAAAAAAAGCTCCGTTTTGCAGCAGCTTGAACATTCATTTCTAAATGATCCACCTGAGTATTTATTTTGAGAAAATAAAACAGGAATATCATAGAAAAAATTGAAAATTTCGTTACAGCTAATGTCTTTGAACTTTGATCTTCACGAACTACATTAATTTTTGCTGTAATGTAACTTTATAGAAAGCTTTGCAGATAATTGTTTCTTGAAAACAATCTGGCACAAAAAAAAAGCTTTAACGCAGGCTTTCGCTGTCGGTGTATATCGCAGAGGATGCAATTTCCGATTTTTAACATCCTCATAGAAGACTAGGCACTGGGGGCAATCGTTGTACAAAGTTTTTCAACTTTCCAGTTGTCGCTGTAATCAGCGAGTGAAGTTGGAGATTTAGAAACAATGAGATATATAAGAGAGGTAGAGAATACAAAGCACCGGAAGCGAAAAAGGGAATTGCTGCAAAAAATGAAAAAGTTGTTCCGGATCTGATTGCGGAGATTAAGGTCAAATGAAATTACGTTCCTTCTTTCTTCACCTTCGTTGCTTTGTGCTTCATACTTTCTCTATGTACAATACGATTTCAAAATCCTCCGAACTGTCGCTTGAGTCACTCATTGACGGTGCCGACAACTAGAAAGTCAACGAAGCTTTGGACACTGACGCGCGTACGCCCTTGAATTTCGTCTACGTTATGTTAAAGATTAAAAATTAAGTAAGACATGATTTCTAATTTTATCGTGGTCATCCTATAATTATAAATTCATTTATAGCAAATAAATTATGGCTATAATTTCGTTTCAGATTCACTCCAAGTTTCTGCCGCTTGGTATCGTGGAACATCGTCACGTGGCTGACATACGAGCAATTAAAAATTTTTTTTGGCCTCTATTAATAAAATTTTCCATTTCAAAGACTGTTTTCTTGGCTGTACTATCCTGAAATTTTCAACAGTAAGACTATATTTGAAGTTTTTGGATCACGCCATAATTTGAAAGCAATGAAAAGTCGAATAGACAATATCAATTACTTTTGAATTAAGGTTAATTAATATTCATGTGAATCAACTGATGATATTGTATAAATGAAATACATAACGGTAAATTAATATTAATAATATTAATATAATGAAATTTATATCATATATTATCACTGCAAAAAAATATTAAAAAATATTTAAACCAATTGAGTCCTGGCCAAGCTTCGTAGATTTGTGAATAATTAAATATTTACAAGATGTTACAATAAGCGATATAATATCCTGACAAATCACGAATTCATTAGTTTGTTCTCATTAGCTTTTTCTTAAACAAATTTACAAATATATCTTGTAAAATGGGTTATTTTATTGAAAAAATTCTCAGTCCCATTATTATCATCAAATAAAAAAAAAAATTAAAACGCCTTATTAATCTTTGTGGCCAGTTTCCAGAAGAAGCGATTCCAATAAAATATCAATCCTTTGGGGTACATAAACCTGATACATCCAAGCTCCAATATGTATAAGCATTTTTTCATCTGATTCCGAATGCCCTATATTCTCTTTCACAATTTTCTTCACTTCGAACTCTTTCAAATACGCATTTTGAATCTCTTGGAAAACATCTCCTGGCAAAACATTAGTATCATTAAGAACGATTAAACACATGTCATTAAAAATAATAAAATCATATTAATAGAAACATATAAAATATATTGGAACTAACCAAATTTTTCAACCTGCCACGTTAAAAATAACGGCTTTTGACTTTCATTAAGCTTGGTGGCTGCCTTCGTCTGTCGGGTCAACACTTCGATGCCATCCAAGACATTTTCCAACTGGTCTAAGATGCTGTCGAGAGAATTACAAAGTCCGGTTAATAAATCAGATTTTTCCTCTGATTCTTTTTCTTCCGAACTGTAAAAGAAAAGAAAAATTAGTGTTTGTTGGTAGTTAAACATTTAGCGCCATGGCCATTTTCAGTTTGGTTAATTATACTTACAACATGGACAGTTTTGTATTGCGTATTTTTTGCAGAATTTCCAAACCTGTCAAATGATTCTCATTCCATTTCTGAATCAAATTATATAATTCTGCTGATGAATCTCTGATTCGTCTGGGTAAGCCAAGAAGACTACCCCCGCTTTTTAAGCAACTGACCGGGCTTTCTGGTACTGAATTTAAAATTAAAATATTCAGTTCCTATACTATCAGCTTTGATTAATGTACTGACAATCAAGTGTGATATGCAACAGAATGCCAGCAATGCAGTAAGAAAATATTTTTAAAAAAATAAAATAAATAATCGAATCGTGCTTTTTTGATTTTGAATGTTAAATCAACTAGTCAATTAAATTCCCTTCATTTTGATTTTCTTAAAATTATTTTTTATATATTTTTAAATTAAATCTTAATTTAATTAATATAATTATTTATAAATAAATATATCTTCATTTAATCGGAATGTGCCAGTATTTCCTTCATGTCAATACATTGAATACAGTGTTGTATATATTTTATATATCAATCTTAGTACGTTATTATATGCAAACCAATTAAATATGCTAAATGGGAAGACGAAAATTGTTTTTTTTCAATAAGTTTCAATAAATTTCGGTATGAAACAAAAATATGAAAAGTACAAATGTTTTAATATTACCTGAAAGAAGAGAAAAATTATGTGCAGTAGGAGTGAACAATTTCTCAGTCTTTCCGTCACTCGTTCTATTAGATGACCTTTTTGAAATTGATTTTTTTTTATTTTGGCGAACTGATAGTTTATCATACTCATCCCTGCCTTCTTTGACATCTATTCCTTCCTGAATAAATTTTGCCTCTATATTTTCTTCCCTTGAAGTGACTAAATCGGAACTTCTGTTTGCAACTATGCTTTTGTCCCTTACATCGTCCTTGCTTGAATCCAGCTCATTACTGTCTAAAGCAACGTTATCAATAAGATTATTTAACAAATTCATAAACAATGAACAACACTAATATATCAGCACAGCATAGTGCTGCAATGACTTGATTGAGAATATATAAATATTAATCATTATGATAATAAAATTTTTTGGCATAATTTAAGTTCTATATTTTTACTGCTGATTGCACATACAATATGAAAAAAAATTTATATTAAAATTGGAAATATTAAATACTTGCTATTATGCCCAATTGTTTAATGCTTTAACTAATTTTGTAATTAATATCCTATCTTAAAATTTACATTTACTTTAGTCTCTATTCAATTTTTCACAGACCTAGTGTTATTTATAAGCATTTCAGCTGCTTCAGTTTCATCAGATTTCGAATGCAGCAACATCTTTTGATCATTTTCTTCCATTTTATCTTCCAGGTGCAAGCTTTCCAATTTAAGTTCCATTTCATTCACAAATTTTCCAGAATCATATTCATTCAGATTCTCATTCTCACTATTGAAATCAGGAAATAAATAATTATCATCTAAAAGAATTTGGAAATTTACATAAGTTGAATAATAATAATAATAATAATAATAATAATAATAATAATAACAATAATAATAATAATAATGATAATGATAATAACAACGATAATGATAATAATAGTAACAATAGATTTTTTAAATTAAGAATAAAGTAATTAAAAAAACTTTTTTATATTAATGTGTTTTTTAATTTAATACACAAAAGAAAAATTCAGTGTAAGAGATTCAAATTATTTTCATTATATTATGCAAAAGCAAAACTAAATTGTGTTGTACACGATTTATATTCATCTGACTTAATGTTTGTTAAAATTAACATCCATTTCACCTTTTTCAGTATTTTTCAGCCTCAATTGCTCATCCAAATAAAGATTTTGAACATTCACAATTTCAGCACTAGTTTTACAGGCACAATATCTTTCTAATAACTCACAATTCAACTGTAAAAATGATTTCCCCCATTTAAATTTACTTAAATACAATTCTGCTTCCTTTATGAAACCTATATAAAAAAAATAATTTTTATAATTGCCAAGAAATTAGAAATTAATTGTGCTAACAAAATAATTCATTCATACAATTGTTACCTGTTAACATCAGTGCTCCTGCAACAGCCTCAACACATGAAAGTTCACAAGGTTTACCATAATTGATTGGATTAGCTGCCACTAACCAAGGTAATAGTCTCTGATTAGGAGCCTTTAATTTATAAAAAGGCACATCCGACAGCCTTGCCCAAGAACAATCAACAACAGCTAATCCTGATACCTTAATTATATCAATATCTTCTGGAGAAACACATTTTTCTCCACTGGGTGACAAAACAATGCCATTAAATCTTTGACTAAGTTTTAAAGTCTTCATAAGGTCAAATCTTGCCAGTTTCCTGCCTGTACATTTTTTGGGATCACATTGGTTCAAGTCCCACATGGCTATTGGAAATGATGCATGTGTTATATAATCATCTAAAATATTAATATTTTAAAATATTTTTAACTAATTCGTTTTTGTTTGCATTCAACTTTTTTTTTATTGAGATTTAAAAGAACGACCAAAACATTACCTTATGAGTTTACACTGTTTAAGAAAAATTAAAAATAACAGGTAATGATGCTTAAATTACTAAAGAGATTCTGGTCAAAAAAAAAAATAATTCAAATAAATTTACCTTCACTGTTACATTTTTCATAATCTGACTGATCAATCGAATCTTCCTCAGAATATTCATTTTTAAAAATTCGTTCTTCTTCTCGGGGTTTTTGTTTTCCTTTGTGCTTTGATTTCGGCATTATCACTGATCATAACACCTAATATAAGGCAAATTAAATTTTCATAAAAATCCATTTTTTTTTTTGATAATTTAGAATTTGAAATGAACTATCAAGCTGCAAAGCTATTGTATCAAAACTTTTAAGCTGAAGTTATGTTATATTGATAAAGGAATATGAAGATGCATAGTGTTTAAGTATGCAGTTTAAAAACAGTAACTGATTTACTTACTATCATAAGATTATACTTTGTATGAAAAAAAATGTAAAAAGGACAATAAAAACAATTCTTTTAAAAACTACAAAAATTGATGTCAATTGTCGCAAAAGCAACAAATCATTTTGCTGAAACGTAATATAAAATTTGCTATTATTAATGAAATTTGGCAACTTTGGTCGAATGGAATGATTATAAAAAAAGCGTAGCTGCAATTGCCAAAAAGAATTTTAAAAAATTTTTTAATCTTAAATGGATTTTACGTTGCAGTTTCACACTAATTGGAACACGATTTTCTTTTTCATATTTTAGGTGAGAAATATTTAATCATTATTCGAATAATAATGTCAGTTTATGAATTTTCATTAATTGTATTATTTTTTTATTTCTGAAGAAAAAAGTGACCGTTTCGAATGAGCTTCATTTTTGTTTATCATTTTTTTTCGCATCTTTGACTATTCGCAGTCAATAATTTGTTTTATTCGATTTAACTTGTTATCAGTTCAAGCATTTTCCGCGAACCAAATACTTACTTTTTCTCGAAATGACATTTACTGAAAAAATTTATTACTGGTTAAATATTATATACATACATATCGAATGTTTCATTTACATCGTTATACATAGTTAAACGTATTTACGTCCCTTTTGCACAACCTTCTAAATATTAGCTTTTAGATTTATTATAAATCTTGTTAGTATTATGCCATGGGTGATAAAATTATTTGCATTTATTTTTGCTGACAATTTTTTTTATGATTATAATAAGAAAAAGATTTAAATTTTTTTCGATTAAAAATACAATAAGGAATGAAAATTTGAACATTAATTTGATTAAATTTATTTACTGAAAAAATTTATTAATTTGATTATGTTATAATTTTTAATATATATTATTGTATATATACACATATAGTAATGTAAATATTAATTTAACAGTTTTAGCTGAAAATTAAAATTTGGGAAAATAAAGCGACAAGAAAATATATCAGAACTTTAATCACTTTTAATGTAAAAACACATTGACTTTATTAAATCGATATTGTAATCTGAGTGGACTCTTTTTTAGCAAAATAAAAGCAACCCGAATGAAAACGCATTTATTTGTTGAATGATTTTTACCAGTCATTGTCGGCTTTTCACGTTTGAAGAAGTTTGAAATAGAATTTTTATTACATTGTTATGTTTGGCGATTTCTTTTCTTTTTCGTTGATCTTTATTTTTTTGTAGATTCTCAAGTGTTTTATGGTGACTCGATTTTTTGCTAATATTTTGTAATTAACTTCAATTAGAAGAAAGTATTTGAGCTTCGACGAATTTAGTCGTGTAAATGTCAGCAGTGAAAAATTACTTTTTATTTAATTATTACTTTGTGTCACATCAAAAGAAGTAAAAAGTGAAACAATATCTAAAAAATTGATGAATTGGAAACTTAACGTAAATTAAATTTATGGGAATGTACAGGCCAAGAACACACGAAAAAGCAATAAAAAAAATTGATGAGCGGTTTTAATATCCATCAGTAACCTGACATCCAATATCCGTCAATAGCGTGATATAAAAATCTTCAAAAAATTTAATTAGTTTGATTATATTATAAAAAATTAGTTTTCATAATTTCCAAAATTCCTTTTTGCCAAAGATTTTAAAGCCGAGAAAAATACTTTCATTTTACGCATTCACTCAAAATTACCTTTACGTTAGTAAATTAGTTCGGTATTAATAAAATAATATTTTTATTTCCGTATTATTAAAATAATATTTTCCAATTTAATAAGATTTTCTGTAATTCGAATTTTTAATATAGGGTAAATTTTGTTAATGAATCAGTATAATTGTTTCAGCAGCAAAATGTCGAAAATTGCACCAAACACATACCCCAAAGACATTCACAGTTTCATGTTTGCCCGTTCATTAAACTCTTCTAATTTCAGGGTTGACCTCTATAAATTTTATTTATTTACTTTTTCTCTTCATTGACATTGAAATCTCTCACATAAATCATGTCTGCAAGAGGAACGTTTTGGGTGAACTGAACTACATTTTTCTAAGATGCATTCTTTTCCATCATTTTTTATTTTCAGCCCCATCCCCGAAATCCTCATTTTTCGATCTCCCTTTTTAAAGCTACACTTATTTTCGTGACACTCGAATATTTTAAATATTGATGACGCGAGTTAAATATTTATTTTTTTTCTGGTCAGAATAAAAAGGGGTACTTTCTTTCTTCGAGCATAAGAAATACGATTGAAGTCGAATGATAACAAAGAAATATCCTTTTGGAAAAGTGTTCAAAATTGCATCTTCTTCTAATGATTAGGTAGGAAATGAACGATATAAGTAACAAGAAAACGTCAAATTATACGTATTACCGCCTGAGGATTTGCGTGTGCGGCAGTTAATAGTCAATTGTGAGCATGAAAAGAAAGGAAGATTAACTGCTTCTCCCAGTGCAAGGGAACTCATGTCGGGTCTAAATTTGAACTTTTTATGAAGTTGAAAGCTTTCTGGTGAGGGAATGGGTCACGAAAATTTTATAGATTTTGAATTTTCGATAAAATAGGGTTGCTGCAACACCTTTTGAAAAACTTGGAATTTTAACTCTATTCATTACATCGGTTTTTAAGCACTTTAAGAAGTTAAATTTCTCGTGTTACGTTCATTTTCATATGTAAAAACAGCTCTTTAATGAGCAAAAATTAAAAAAAAATCTGCTTAACAGTTTCTTTTTTACTTAATGAAAATTACTTTTATACGTAAAAAAAATCTTAATTTAATCACTTAGGCAAAGTAAAACTTAAATGATGCACATATATTTAACTATAAAATTCACATAATATTTAAATATAACTTTTACGACAAGAGATATTAATACCGAAAAATTATTTGTTTTTCTTTTGAAGTTTCATTTTAGGAAATAGTCATATAAAATTTATCAATCAATTTCCTGTGATATGCAATTTGTAATTTAACGAGATAAAAAATTGGAATTTAGATAATTAAAAGATCGATTAAATGTATTTTACATATCTATAATATGCAATATCAGTATTTAATTGATCGAATTAGACGTAGCTTGAAAATCAAAAGAGTGTGATTGAATTACTAAAAGTAAAATAGTTTCAGGAATATTTAATGATGGTGTCGAAGGGGTTGTTCCTTTAGGGCTTTTTCGCATAACACAGATGTTAGGCGCATAAATGTGGGAACCTTTATAATCACTATCATATTTTAAAAGTATATTTTATAAAGTTTAAATGGAGTTTTCTTTTCTAACCTTAAATTTAAACTCATTTTCATCTTATTATTCGGTATGGAAGAATTCGCAAAAAAATATTATTTTATATGGTTTTTAAGACTTAAACTAAAAAACATATATTTTCGAATATTTCTAAAGATGATCTTTTGCTATCATGTATTTTAGCAATTTTCAGATATTTGAAAAATTAAAGTGCTTCCGAAAAATGGAACATGACAATCTGAATGAATCTCTGTTGGAAAAACTAAAATCTTATTCGCAAAAGCCCAACGATTGCGTGGAAGGTGTTCGAAATGTGGCTGCAAGACTTCACAGCAGAGTTTGCTCCCAAGGTAAAAATCCGATGCTTTTTACTTATTTTCCGAATGATCATCGTCAGCGTTAATACCGATTACATGTCCAAAACGAAATTGATTTTATTCTAACTGAATTCAGAAATTACATGCTAATGGAAAATTTTCAATTGCGTGAAAAAAGTGATTTTAAGCACGAGGGCAATAAATTTAATCTTATCCCCAATAAATATACAGAAAGATTATTTGCACAATTTTTTTCGCCGCTTAGAGGCAAATTTTTCCTTGAGAAATGATTTGGTCAAATGCAGGAATGAGAAACAGAAAAGAAAAATGATGCTTGATAACAAAAGTCAGAATTTTGTCATGCATTATCTGCAGCAAGTGAAATTTAAGTAATTTGGCACTGAAAATTTGGATTTTTCAAAGTCGATGCTCGTATAATAAATGATAAAAAAAAAAATTAGGTAACATAGAAGTTCAAGTCCTCGAGTTGACATTTGCCAGAGTGCCAAAATTACATTTTATTTATTTAATTAGTTTATATAATTTTGCGAAACGCTGTTTTCATTTTGAGAATAGCGATTCAGTGCTTATTGATATTATCCATAAGATTTTTCTATTTTTAAATGCAAATGCTGCCCCTTTATATTACTTTTCTTTGGCAAAGCTGAGAATTTGTCAAGTCGGTCACATGGTGAAGGACGTGAAAAATCTGTCAAATTTTGAAAATGAAACCTTACCAGGAAACTTATTTTTTTGTTTTTACAGACAAAAACATCAAACTGAAAACTTTGGAGAGAATTTGGCAAAAAAATCAAGGAGGGCTCACACTTATACTCTACATGTTGGAGGTACGTACATTATAATGACATTTGCATTGCTTTCGATCCAAATAAATTCCTGGGGCGAGAATTATATTGAGACAATTATTAAAAGATACATCAAAACAAGGAAAATATTGAAATTTAAAGAGCGGTCCCTTGCATGCAAAGCTTGCCGAGCGCCTATCATCTGGACAATAAATTTTGACTTAGCTAATAACATCTACTTCAGTGTTTTATTATATATCTTTGTTTGATTTGCAGATGGTCCGCGATCCTTTGACTGCGGCAAGTCTCGCGGGCATCTTACATGAATGCGCAGTTGCGAAAAAAGGTAATTAAAAAATAATTCTGTTTCATAGATATGTTGTAAATTTGATTTTTCATAAAATGAAAACTTGAAAGGAGTATAATTCGAATTTTGAAGCATAAGGGAATAACATTTGAATTTTAATCAGGAAATGTTGATCTTGGAAATTGGGTCTGAGGAAAATTAACGTTATGCAGCATATTACCGTAACAACTATTTTTCTTTTCAAGTGTCTATAAAAAAAACTTTTCTAAAATTTTATAAATGTTATCCTGTATTTGTGTGAACAGCATACAATATGATTTTTAGGCAAAAATCGAAGTCCAGCAATAGGTCAGCTGGTTCATCTAAATGCTACACAGTCGCTTATTAAACATTTGGGGGCGTTGCAGATTAAGGAGAATATTCCGATAAATGATGTCCTAATACAAGAAATTGTATGGACATTGAGCCAGCTTGCTCAAAGAGGTAATTTTCTTAAAAATATCTAGATTTATATTGTAAATTATCAAAAAATTGATTTAAATGCATATAAAAATTTTTTACGAAATAAGAAATACCTCTTCAAGCTGATCTTTATAGCTTGAAAATATTTTAATATCAAACTTTTCATTCAGTTTTTCTAAAATTCAATTATGGTTATTCGAAAAAACCACATTACATTATCAGATATCGTGACATATCAAGATGTCGAATTTGATTTTAAAATTTCTAAATATTTCTTTCTATTGATAAATGAAATTAAACCATAAATATTTTTTTCACATGTCAAAACAAATAAGTCGCACTTACGTCTAATCAATATACTTTTATTCAATTTAGAAATTGTCTTTTCCTTTTCGAGCGACATTCTTATTTTGCTTTTTAGATGCCAAATTCTCATTGAAGACGCGTCTTCTTGGAGCTGTTAAAACATTCCATTATTTTCTAAAAGCTTATCATAATCATGCAAAATTACTATTCCCTTTACTTCTTATAATAAAAGCTTTATCGCGAAACTGTAAGTATTTTTTTTTCATTTATTATAATACATTTAAAATATATGGCTCTATATTTTTATTACATTTTATAATGTATTCAGTATAATATATAGTATTATACTGAATAATATTTCTTTCAGTATAATATATAGTGCAGTTTACTTATATAATAAGGATAAATGTTACTTTAAAAGCAGAATCTTTAAAGCAAAACCTACGGAAAAAGCGAAAATTGTTTAAAAATATATTGTAGAGAGAATAACTCACTTTTTAGCATATTTCTCATTTTCGCATTCGCATTGAATTACCACATCTATCTCAGGGAATTTATAAACTGTGCGGGTATTGTACTAAAAAAAAATTTCGATTTATGAGAGGTAAATCTGTGAACTATTTTAATATCAATTTTTCTGTTTAAAATTTCCCAAAATTTAACAATTGCAGAGAATTATGAATAAAATTTGGCAAAAAATGATAGAATTACTTAATGCATCATTGCCAAGATTCCTCTCAAACGGTTCAGTAATTATACGACTAGAAATTGTCAAATCTTTCTCGAAACGGCATTGTCATTTTTGTTGTAATTAATTCGAAAAAATAAAGCCAAATAATTTGCGTAATTAATTTCATGCTTTGTAAAATTCAAATTTTTAATATTTTGTCTTCATTGAAGTATTTTCAACTGTACAAATAAATCCTGCTCAAAATAAAGAAATGTACATGCTGTATAAAATATTAATAAAAATTTGCCGATTTTCAGATTCTCTTGGATAAGTTACAAAATTCTTTAACACCAACAATTGAAGGTGAAAATAAAATTCTAATATGTTTTTGTAATATTTATAAAATTAAGCTGTACATATTGATGTAAAGTCCTAAATTTTTGTGTTACAAAGACTTTTACAATAAAATACTTAATAATAATTTTTAAATAAGTTGCAATTTTGTTTTATTATTAAAAAATTTTCTGAATATAATAATCGTAAGATATTTTTGAAGCATTTTGTTCATATGAGTATAATAGTCAGATTTCATTTATTGCTTCAAATCTTGATAAAAATTAATTATAATTTTTAAATTATCTATTTTCAGCTAATACAGCGGCGGTTTTAGCTAGAGATGGTATTATAGCGACCATGGAAAAGGTTCTTGGAAATATAGGATTTACGCCAAGTGCCAAACTTCGCGTTGCTCTTAATGCAATAACTTATTTGAGTAAAAATAGTGAGTCATTGAAAAATTTCTTAAATTATAAAAAAAAAAAAAATGCTAATTAAATTTTTAAGCGGTTTTTATAAATCAACATAGTGCTATTAGTTAGATACAATTTGTGTAAGATTTGTAGGCATAATTTGAAAGTAAATTTTATTTTATGAAATGAATATATGAATTAAAATAAAATGAACTTATTATTATTTTTATTAGTTTGAGTTGAAATTTATGATTGAGAACTTCTGCAAATTTGCTAACGTTAATCTTTGCAAATAATAAAAAAATAATAGTGTTAATTTTCAGAGATTTGCTGTGGCCGCATTATTCAATCAAATTTACTATCCCTGATATTACGAATTTTTGAAAGATATGAAAGATATGAAGGAAAAATGAAATTAAAAATTTGTCACTATTCTTTAGTTACATTGCAAAGAGTATGCTATCTAAGTAAGTTTCTTACTTAATTGTACATCAATCATGGTCGAATTCACTTTATTATGATCTATATTTTTCTTTTCTTTTAAAATTAATTTAATTGTTTACAGAAAATGGAAGAAAAGCAGTGAGGGGGTTATCAGGAGTTTCAATTTTATATAGATTCTGTCATAATTGTCCCGAAGAAAAGATCTACGACCAACTCTTGACAAGAGTATGTGGAATCATAAATTTCTGCTTGGAGAGAAAAACTCTTCCAATTGATGATACTTTTGGGCCTGCTAGATTTGTAGTCCCTACAATAAGTGGGATATCAATGAACGGTAACATACAATATGGTTTATTTAATTCTAATTTTTTTAAATATTCTCATATCGAAATAATTTTTAATGACTAAAACAAACATTAGCAATATATTCTAAAGTAACAATTTTTTATTTCTTCTCATCCTTTGTGAAATAAGTGTATTTATTTAAAATAAAAGATTTTATTTATATATAAATATTGCTTCAAATGATCTTAAATGACAGTAAATAAACTTAAGAATATAGCTAAATACTTATTCATAGCATTTCTTATTCATAATTGCTGTCTCCAAGACAAACGTCTTGGAGATACGATTTTTTGGAGAGGCAACCATTTTTTATGCATTTTATTAAGTAGACATAAATAATAAATGGAGCTCTAAAATTGTCTTTATTAAATTTTTTTTTTATTATGCAGAAAAATCTTATGGTTCAAAAGAAATAATGCTCGATTTTGATGAAGGTGATAGCGAAGATGAATTAGTTGATGATGTCGAGGAAGATGGAGTTGTTCAAATTCAGGGAAATGATCCGGATGAATCCAAAACTTTACCCCCAATCTCAAAGGAGAGGGATATCGAAGACTTAAAAATGTAAAATTTAAAAAAAAAACTTATAGACCTACCAAGTTCCCAATCTTATAACTGTATCTAGTATATATTTTTTATTCTTCAGATATGCTAAATTCTGCCTTGAGTTTACGAAGCCAACTCAGTCACCGGAATCTGCAAGCTCTCTTGCTTTAGCTCAAATTAAAAAATCAGTGAGCAGAACATCAAATAACATTCAGAAGGAGACCTCAAAAACTGTTTTATGTGATCTATACGACAAGTGCACTTTTCTCGCGATTGATAAAGGTCGGCATCTGACAACAGATATAAAATTTTTGCCGAAAGAAAAACTGCACAGCCTTGACATACGATTTGTAACCAGTGAAAATTCCTTCGTATCCAAGTACCGTTCAAAATATAATGAAAAGAATTTAGAAACTAAAAATTCCTTTGAGAGAGGCGTGTCCGAGAGTAAGAAAGTTGCTAGTATGTATTGTTGCGTATAATATTATGGCAGGTGTTACCAGATGTTAGACTAAAAGGAAAGACGAGGTTGCCACACTTTATAAAGTAATTATTTTAGTTGTCAAAATGTTATATTATGCAATTCTATCAATGAAATTCTTGTTTATACGGTTTATTGTCTTTTCGATTGATTTATTTAAAAATTTTTTTTACTTGGAAGATACGTGAATAATAAATCCACGTTTCATTTTTAGCACAAAACAATTAATTGAATTCGAATAAATTAGGAAAATAATCGAGATTCATTTTTACTGTTTAAACATCGGTCCTTGAAAGTTTTTTTTATTATTTTTAGATATTCCAACATCTCCGGGTAGAGGTTACAACAAAGAAGATTTGATATCACTTAATGTTTTACGAAATCTTCATCAAGAGCATGGAATGCTCCATGCATACGCTATGATAGCCTCAGAAATAAAAAGTGTAATATCTTTTGTAAAAATCGCCTATCCGGATTTGATGGGAGGCGAGGGGATAGGAAAATTGGAACCTCTTAATGTCAAAGATAGAAAAGTTTGTCGACAGAAAATTTTAAACTCTGTTGATAAAAGTCTTCATTCAGCTAATACTATGTACAACGTTGTGTATGATTTGGATTATCATATAAACAGTGCAACTAAAAGCTGCGCAGCAGAAAAGAGGTTTGTATAATTCACTTAAAATAATTGTTTAGCCTATGTATAACCAATATTGCCAATTTTATTTAATTACATTTTTTATCTTTAAAAAATAGCTGATTTTAATATTTTTTTTAAAAATTTAATGAATTATATTTAATAGAGTTTTCACTATTCTTTGAGTTTAGTCTTTATTAAAGTTACTTTACCTTCGGATATATTTAATCAATTAAAATCAGCAAATAATTAATGTTAAACAATAAAGCTTGAAAGTACCCCAGTTATTATTAAAAATGACTTTTCACGAAATATAACCTTAAAATAATTTAAAGATCACATGTTGATGAAGTTATATGTAGATCTAGTCCAATTATATATAGATAGTTCGTAATTCCTCATCGTTTATCTACACATTGAAATTATTCTGCTCACATTTTCATTTATTCTTTATTTATTTTTCTGCTCACATTGAAACTTCATTTTTTGAATTATAAAATTTTTTCTAAATATTTGTTTATAGAGAATTATATAATGACGATGAGATCAAACTTGGAGTAAAGAATTCACAAACAGATACTCTTCAATTTGAATCGCGTTTCGAAAGCGGAAACTTAAGGAAAGCTGCTCAAATAGGACCTCGTGAATATGAACTTGTTCTCAGTTCAGATGTTAACTCAGATAGGCATCATAATTGGTTTTATTTCGAAGTGAGCAACATGGACAATAATGGGCCTTACATTTTCAATATAGTCAATTTTGAAAAAATGAATAGCCAGTTTAATTATGGGATGAAACCTATCTTATTTTCCGTAAGTACAATTTTAAAAAAAAGTGAACAATTGAAAAAAACCAAAAAGTGCTGATATTTAAGTTTCGGTTTTACAGGTACAGGAAGCTGTTTTAGGCCGACCTGGATGGGTGCGAGCTGGGACAGATATATGCTATTTTAGAAACAGTTACCAAAAATTGACTGGGCAGCAAAAATGTTATTTTACGACAACTTTTTCGATTACCTTTCAACATAATTTAGATATATGTTATATTGCATACCATTTTCCTTACACTTATACTCAGCTTCTTGTAAGTCCATTGAATTTCATTAGTTTATTTTTTTCCCACTTATTTTCGATGCAATTTTTATTATTCGAAATTTTTTCAAGAACTTTCTAAATGAAAAAAAAGAGAATCGTATAGTACAAAAAATTGAATTAGATGAAAAAAATTATTGTAATTGTTTCAAAGTCACATTATTCATTAAGTGATATAAAAAATTGATTTCAGAGTCAGATTTGGAAGTGGTCATGTTCAACAAATTACACTAATACATATTTCAGAGCTGAGCCTTTATGTGAAACTTTGAATGGTAACCAAGTTCCAGTGCTAACAATTACAGCTGTTGACTCTAAACAGAATGCATTCTCAGTAAGCAAATTATTATTGCAAATAATACACGACTGAAAATTACACATCTTTTTATTATCTTATTTTCAGTATATTAATCTGACTTTGAAAGGTTAAGTAGCATATGAACGATATATCTTTTGACATTTTTCCACATGATTTTGCTATCTTTGCAGGACCGAGAAACGATCTTTCTTACTGCTAGGGTTCACCCTGGAGAGAGCAACGCTTCCTGGATTATGCTGGGCACACTACAATTTTTACTTAGCGGTCATGCTCAGGCTGTCAGTTTAAGAAATCGTTATGTATTCAAAATCATTCCAATGCTCAATGTAGAAGGTGTTATCAACGGATGGTAAGTGTGTTTTTTTATTTTGATAATTATTGTAACGTGAAAAAGCAAAAGAATTAAAAGTTTTTATTTTTTAAATCATTTATTTTTCATAAAACTTGTTGGAATTATAGGAAATACGATGAAGCTTTACTCAGCCTATTACTACTTCTAATATATTTTATAAAAAAGATGCAGTCCCATATATAATTTTATTTTACTCTCAAGAAAATACATAAAATCTTTTGAACATTTAAACTATAAAATTTAAATATGAAGGAAAGTTAAGTATGGGCAAAGAAACTAATTTTATTTTAAAAGGTTCTGATTCGACTTCCCTTCTTTTTACCCCGTATTTTAATCAGTTTTAAAACTTTAATGTTTTTCATGATTTTTGTGTATCCAAGTGGATGAGATTTTTCGTTCAAGTCGATCGACCGTTGGCAGCCTTATGGCTTTGCTGCGACTGACTTTTCCCAGGACTGCATCGTGAAAGGTTTCTTCGTCATTGGCAGACCCTGAAATAGAATGCTGTGATGTGGATGCATAAGTTTCTTCTGTTGCCGAGGATTCCGTTGTCCCCTCGACATCGTTCAGCTCTAGTGTCTCTGTAGAATCATCTTTTCGTAACAGCGGTGGCCTCAGGCTTATTCTTCGAGTGGCAGTGAAATTGAGTAGTTGTCCTTCATCGTGTGGGTGAGGTTTTTCGGTTGAAAACGATGAACTAGTGCTTATTATCTTGTTTCCCCTAGAAATTATATTATATTGATTACTGTCATTATTGTTCTATGTTGTCGGTTCAGAGGTTATAAATTATCATTCCTTAAACTGTGGATTGTAAACCTATCAATCAAAGTTAGGATTATTGTTGGCAGATCGTCTCCGCCATTAGAATGATTGGGAGTATTAGCACGGGTTAATTTTATTTTTAAGTTTTAAATTACTGGTTAAGATAATTACGGATTTTAAAGGATTTTTCCTCCTGCAGCAAAAAGAAAAACGGTAAGGACGCTATATATATACAATCATAAGTTTATAATTAAAGTATTAAATAATTTTAAATATTAGATAAACTTTTAAGT
Source organism: Ricinus marginatus (assembly GCA_028565995.1). Lineage (NCBI taxonomy): Eukaryota > Metazoa > Arthropoda > Insecta > Psocodea > Ricinidae > Ricinus > Ricinus marginatus. Next base: position 77,399 of record JAOWBB010000015.1, read on the forward strand.
TTACATGAGCGTTGAACTTTAAGCATTAAAGTTTGATTCTTTTTATTAAATGCCAAGCATAAAAAACTTGTTTCCCGAAAAATTAATAATGAAAATAGAAATATTTTTTTCTACTATTTGTTAATTCAAAAATACAAAAATAAGATATTTTCAAATATTTGGATATGAAACAATAGTTTTTAAAATTTTTGGGTCTGAATGCAAAAGTTTAATGCTACGTGTTCGTGAAGGCTTAAATTTTAATTAAGGAAATTAAAGCTAACTTATTCACGTCCAAAGAAATACAATGACTAAAAAACATTAACATAAACGTCTAAGATACCAAAGAAAAATTCAAATGATTCCTTCTTGAACACAAATAAATCCATTTGAAGCATTGATTTGGAAAGCAGGAGAGGCATTTAAAAACACAAGGGCAGATTCGAATTGAAAATTGAGTTGCACTCAATGATTTATGAATTAAACATTCAAATTATTTAATTTTTCTGGGTTTATTATAAGAAAATTGTTTTTTGCGGCCGTTTTATATGGACAATATACGACAAAGGACTAAGGGTGAAGAATGCGGACGTAAAAATGAAATGTGATTTGAATATTTGTAATTTTATACTTATATATTCGAACTGTGAGGGGAATAAATGAAAACCTCCGTGATATGGAACTTCATCATATTTGAATAAATGGGCAGAAAACTTAATTAACGACATTTTAAGGATTGCCATGCCATGATAAAACCATATACTTTCACACTTATGTCAATTTTTCATATTCGAATTTCATTTAGATATCAATATAAGTTGTAACATCCTCTCAAATCAATGTTCATGTTATATCGAATCCATCCTTTACCGATTGTTTTCCGAAGGAATCTCCCGATAATATGAATCTCACCTGCTTACCCCTGTGAAGTGCTGACAGGTATGGACCCATAGTTGTAATAGTAACATCTCGTTTGCTCGCAAATGAAATCCTTGAGTTTGAGACAGTCGTCGACTTCCCATTGATGATCCGGTGCTTTGAGTGTGACACAACCGTTGGCAGCTCCAATGTCCCTGTATAAAGCAATGCAATATACACCTATTCTGCATATGTAATGTACAGACGATGTGGAAAGGTAAATATCACTTACGCGTCGGCTTGTCTACCAGTGACTTCTGGTGCCATCATTGGTATCATTGATTCTAAATGAACGTCTTCGTTAGGCAAGCTACCTGCTACTCTCATATAGTTAAAGGTTACGTTGAACGGCAAACCGGTGCTCATCCAGAGTAGCATATTGGTACCTAATTTATTACCGGAGGTCCAGAAGTCGTATTTGTTGTAGCCTTAATTAAATATTTTGATTATTTTTAGTATTTTTTACGATTTTATTTTCAGTAATTTTTTTCGTGAGAAAACTTTTAGATCGTAACCTGCATTTTTTAAATACTGCGTGATTGAGTCGGCTTTTTCTTTGGTTTCAAATGAAACTAATTGAAGACCTAGGGACCGGCAATATTGATACGAAAGAAAGTAATTTAGCTCAGGAGAGTAAGGATTCATTCGGCTAACGAAGTATTGAACGCCATCAAGCTGAATTGTAGTAATTCTTTGACCTAAAAAAAAGAAAATATTTTTAGGATAATTAGGTTGGGTTAACACAACTTGTTTCTTTGGTGATTTTTACATTATACGATTGTTATGCAAGAGACTTCTGGTGTAGAAAAAAACCAATACATCGCGAGAAAAATGTAAATGCAGCAGGGGAAGTGGCCAAACTTATTCTTCACTTTGATCCATTCAATCATATGCAAAGCAATATTAATTAGGCACGATCAATACATTCATATGCTTGCATATGTCAATGCACCTTATTAGCTACACCTGGATTCAATATTACCGCAATTGCTTTTAATTCGTATGAAAACAACATAATAATCGTCCATTTATGTGATCTCTGTTCTTTAATTGAAATCGAAATTTTCTTTTTATTATTATAAGTTATGTCTAAATTTGATTGCAAATTTCCAAAATGAAGAATTCCCGAGTTTCTACACCAAATGATATTTAGGAAAATATTTGGAATTCAATAAAGAAACTATTTTTTTTCCCCGTAATTGAGTTCTTTAGGATATGATTTTTCTAAATAATCTTTAATAAAATCACGTATCGCTAAATATATTCATATCTGTACATTTTTAAAAATGAAAAATTATACCGAATTATCTTTGTAAAAATATTCTTCGTATTTTCTTTATCCGAAAGCATATGAATCCACATTAATTGAATGATAAGTTTTATCTACAACTATTTCAGATCAGTTGGATATTATTTATGATTTTCCTTTCATATTTTTATTTTTCAATATTATTAGCTTACAACTCGAATCTCATGTCATATCGCCCCATTTCGTTTACCTTTATGAATACGACATCATGCCAAAATATTAGCTTACAATCGAAGTACTAATTTATGTTTCTCGTAGATTATTTTATCGCATTTTTCAGTCGGAAATGCATTTAAATTTCCTGTCTAATTTTCAATTTATATAAGTTTGACTGATTCCCGTTATCCGAGCTCAAATTTTGTTCTTCGATTAAAAAAAGACAGAAAATTATTATCGGAACAGCAAATTCGTTTGCGCTCTTTAAATGTTCCTGTGATTAATTCACACTGTCTGGCAGGATGCGTTAATAACTAATTACTATGACTCAGGTAACGAATCAAGGAAGTGTTCATGACGTCAAATGCATTTTTTATTTGTTTCGACCCGCTAGAAAGGCATTTTCCTTGCCGTCCCAGTCGTCTCCATCTCTTGTCTCCTTCCCATTCATGCCGCGTTATATTTCGATTAATCTTCCACAGTCTTGGAGCATTTTCCAGACAAAGATGAAAAGTAAAATTTAAAGGAAAACGTGAACGCCACAAGGCACGAAAAGAGCGGCACCTCGAACAATTTACACATGCACGGTCCTTGTAATTCATAAAAATTACACGGTATGCATAACACGAGGTATAAAATGTGGAATACAAAATTTAAAAAATAAAAAAGATCCTTTACGAAGCTACCAGTCACGATTTCTCTTTCACGACCTTTTAAAGAAAAGAAAAAAAACAGCATAAGAAACTGTGCATTGTTTCCAAAGGACTGTAATGAAGTTCGGGTCATCACTGTCCTTGGCCTTGCAGCGAGTCCATTGAACCAATCTGACCCCCGTGCACTATGCTTGAGTGTTGTCATTATTTTTTCTGCTGGCAGTGACCCCTCTTCCCTTGTCCATGCCGGAGGAAAATTAATGAGGTTTACGCGGTGCATACTAACAAAGACTCACGAATTCCTATCGAATTTCTCACTCAAAAAATAACGAAATATTTATCGGAGCGGAGCCCGCCAGAAAAATAAAGGGGACGCCATTGGCGAATCGTTCCTTCCGCGACGTCGTCTCGTGCCACGTTCAACTTTCGAGCCGCCCCAAAATCATAACGCTTCGAGCCATGCATCTCGACACGGATTTCCCTTTTCGAAGGAGCCGTTCCGATTTTTTTTCCCCAGTATTCGCGACTGAGCAACACCGACAGCGGCATCGGTTACCTCTCCCACCTCTCTCGCTCCATTTTAAATCCGTCTATACATAAACCGAATCTGCCTTGGGTTGCTTCCACTGGTGCCACGGTAGAAGCAAAAGACCAAATTTTGTAGTTGTGGACGACGTGCGCTTGGCCAATCTCCGGAATGTAATGTTATGCGATGCGAGTGTGGTAGATAATAAAGTCTTTTGATTTATTGTGTTGGAACTCTTAAGATAAGAAATTCAGATAAGTTTAAGTCAATGAAAATATCGTTTTAATCCATGGGAAGCACGTGCAAGAATATTCATAATATCGGTTTCGTCCAAACTACACGACATCCGGTATAGATACGAGTTTCTATTGTATTTCAATCTTCACATATAGGTAATGATGTTGCTCCCAAGATGTCTTCTGCCCGCTACACCCATCGGGATCCCAATGTTTCCATTTCTGATATTTTCGCCGACGATTTTCGTCGCCGAAAAAGGTCTCGCGAATGCATTCGTCCTACCTTTGTAACGCGATTTTTATCTGCCGCAATGCAGCTGAAAGGGGAAAAGCCATGACGAGCTTATTTCTAGCGCCACGGCAATCTAAATCTCAAACATTCCGCAGTTCGTCAAAGTTAATTTTCCAGTTTCGTATCGCTCGCACACGGGCATTAGGTGTGCGCGTGCGACACACTGAGAAGCCTACCATTAGTAATATAAATTAAGTAATGAATCACGCATAAGTGTACAACTAAAAAATGCATTCATTGTATTGTAATCAGAAAGTCTTATAAAAATTTTAAAAAACTCAGTGACAGATTCAGAAAAACAATCTTTTTTAATTCATTCATTACTGCCAAACTAAATACAAGTATAGCTGGGACGATTAAAATTAGTACATTAAATTTGCGTATTTTAAATTTTTCTTGTGCATCCTTTATATATTTTTGTCATTGTTTATTGTTAATGAAGAACTTTTCTAAGCAGAAAAATTATCTTGATGCTTCTCTTCACCTTAAAAGGTATGTAGTGAATGCCTGGGAGGCATAGTATACGGGAGACCGTCATATCATAACTTCAGCTTATAATTATTTCCGCGCCAATATTTTGTGCTCATATTACACAGGGATAATAATTTAAAAAGAAATTTTAAACCCTACTATATATAAAAAGGACCTTGAATATAATAACAAGCATTTGGTTTTAAAACACACGAAAATTGATAGCCCAAAGGAAAACTCCCTAATATATATACATATATATGATATACCTGGTCTTATCCATTTGGGTGGTCCATTTCAATGTGAACCTTTCCGCTTATTATTGTTAAATTATGTTACAATCAAGACTAAAAGAATTAGAATTATCGGATGAGAAATTGAACATATTATTCACAGCTTGGGCAACGCATTCACCAGTAAATTATGTTCTTTGAAGATATTTTATTTCGTTTTAAAATTGAATATTATTCAAACTAATTCCTTAGCTATATTTCCAGCAAAAGTTTCAGAATCATTTTCGACTTCTAAAATAGACATAAAACACCTGATATTATTTCTAACTACATTGTTTAGGCATGAAACACGGATATTCAACCGTGAATTTCAGGCACCTTTAAAATTCTGTCACGAGGATTATTAGTTGAAAGTCATTATCACCATAAAAAAGATTAAATTCTTTTTATTACAACTTTGCAATCTAATATAGTTTCTGTACCACGGTTTCCCGGTGCCGAAACCAACAAAATAAATTCAACAATGAAAATAAACAACAATGAAAAATATTAAAAGGCGCATGACCTGCAATTAGTGAGACAATTTGAATCCAACATTGGTTTTGCCATTGCCATTACAATTCTCTTTTATTCGAGAGTTTCCACAGTGGTATCCCTCCCTTTTTCAAGGTGCATAGGTGAAAAGGCAAATGGCACCGTTGTGCATGTGGTTTCTGGGCTCAAAGAAAACTTTTTGTTAGCCGCCTATAGGGGAAGGAGAATAATAAACATTTCAGAGGAGCAAAGCTGACGTGCGATTCATTTTGAACTACGAGAGAATCAATAAGTGCATAAATATTTATGAATTATGGGATTCTGAATGGGATGGCGAATGAATGAGTTAATGCTACGAGCATTAGGCAAAAGCTCAATAGATGCGCGAGAAAGTGTTCTTATTAAGAAAATTAAGAGCTTTCGTGAATGATATGCATTGAAAAGATTGGTCCATTTTAGGAAATCACCGAGCAAAAATTTTCGAATTATTCGGCTTAGGTTAGGACATTGCAGTGACTGCTATCGCACACAGCTATTTTGGATACTACGTCTTCTTTGTTCATTCTTCCTTCGATTTGACAGTGTTGGCAAGATCTATGTGTTGAAAAAGTTTCGCAAAATGGCACATTTTGGGGTTTATTTATTATCTATAGGATAATATCTTATGGAATTTGTCACGGAGAAAAAAACAGTCGTTTTATAGTTAATGATCAAATGGTTACGTTTCAGTATACATAGTTTCTGAAGCATATCTTTAACAAAATAAGATTATGTTTTTGAATAAGTTAACGTTCTAGGATAATTTTGACTGATTTCTTATTAATATTTGGTTATATCTTTGCTTGAGATTCCTTTGGAAAAACTTGTTGCATTTCTTTTGAATTAGCTGCACTAATTGAGGAAACAGTTTGTAATTTCTTATAGCGATCGGAAACGACGGATTCGTTTTTCAGAACGACTTGATGCATTAAATACTATTATATCTCTCAAATTGACACACTAAATCATTAAAAATGCAGTTTGTATTTCTATCGTGAATAAATGAAAATTAACATCATCATGTTATTAATATCAAAATATGAAAAATAATTGTCGATCACTTAAATATTTAATTTTGAATATTTTTTTCTTGACCCATTATATTTATCCTGTGATTTTTTTAATAACAATTTGACTTGTGAATGGAAATAAGTCCTGAGCTCTCACGTTGTCCTTTTCTAATACTGCAACTTGCTATTTGGTGAATGAAGACGGATTTAAAAGATTTCCAAATAAAATTTTATAGTTAATGTCTAATAAGAAAATTAATATTTATGCTATTTAAAACAGAATTTAGTTAAGAATCAAATCTAAATTTATTGAATTTAATTTTGATATTTTTCTACAGTTCCAATTTTTACATTTTAAAACTTTCAGGTTGGTGCGAGAATTTAAGAAAGGAAAATGATTTATATCGAAAAACAATAACATTTTAACCATTATTATTATTTAGATGATATAAATTAAATTAATTGCAGGATGATGTAAAAATTTTCATTCATAGTAAAACTCAAAATAGAAATTTTATTGTCATAAGTTAAACAAAAACAAATAATTTTCAAAGGTATTTCTCTTGCCTCATTATTTTCGTATAAAATTCTTTCAAAGCTTTTTATTTTTATGCTTCCATGGTGTAATGTATTGATTCACAGAAATATCATTCAAAAAAATTAAGTTTATTAAAAAGTGATCTATTAATTTACATTTTTCAAACTCAATTTTTTGCAGAAAATAAGGATTCTGTTGTTAATATTAAAATGATAATACGACAGAAAAAAAAGGTGTTATACTTACCACAGACGGTTGCCAGAACAGCAAAGAACACCACGGATGTAGCTATTAAATGGTGCATGATGAATAATAAATTGCTTATTGTTTAGCCGGTTGAGGAGAGCGAAGTCTTACAGGTTCCTCAGGTATTGAATAGAAGCACCTTCCGTCCAACACTAAGCCCTAATAGCTCATCACTTCCAGTTTTGTTCCACCATCTTCGCGTCCTTCTTCCTCCTCCTCCACTTCCTCCGAAAACTGGTAAAAACTTCCCTTCCATCGTAATCTTAAACTTTTTCATATTTTTTCGCTTTTTCGCATTTGTATTTTGGGGACTTAATTTTATCAGATTTGTTATTTCTACCCGTATATTATTACCCCATCATCGTCGTTTTGCCCATTCTCACCAAGTTTATCATAAAAGAGTCGCAACAGAAAAAAAAGAATTTTACCCAATATATTACTCCCTGCTCGCACTAACCTTCTTAATATTTATAATGAATGATCTTTCGTTTCGGTTCATAATGTTATAAACAATCGATATTGATTCTCAATTGCTACACTATTTTATTCTTACATGAAAAACTGAAAATATAGATTATATATTACATATTTTCTGTTTTGATAAAAGAACAATTGACAATTGCAATTAATTTTATTTCATAAATCTCTTTATAAACGAATTTTCATTTTCATCTATGCTATTTTTCTTCCATAATTTATAAAGAAATGTAATATACTGTGTTCGTGAAAAGGTTAAAAGAGGTAAATTTCAATTTATGTAGCCGCATTCTATTTCAGGCAAAAATGCTATTATATTCTCAATATGATTTGGTAGTTCCGTTTATAATAAAGTCTGTTTCGTATAATTTATCTTATAAATAGTAAAATAGATTTTATCTTTTAATATAAATTTATATTATTATATATTTATATATTTCTTATATAAGATTTATCTTATAATAGACAAATTATTGTCTTAATTTATTTTATTTATTTTTAATCACATTACTAAGTTAGGTTTAAATAAATAAAATGTTTATGTACAATTTTATTAAATGTTATTAAAATGTTAATGTAGAAAGAGAAAATTAAATAGAATTCTTTCCATTTTCCAGTAAGTGGAAGAATCTCTAAAGGCTTCAATATCAGGTTAAGCAAAGAAGTTTTGATTAAAATTAATTAAGAAGGCATCCTCAATATCTGTAGGCTAATTAACCACGATTAAAATAAATTCACAAAATCTGATTTAGTATCCACTTTATTTTAGTTGGCGGAAATTGTATTTATTTTCCCTTATGACGTTAATATTTAGAAACACATTTCAATAGAAAAAAAGTTTGTTAAAATCGCTATATTGAAGCCAGAAAGTCTATTTAATGTCTGGCATCATAACAAAACGACAGTTAAAACAAATTTTTTTTTTTATTGAAAATAGATGAATAAATAATTCATCCATTTTTGTTTCCGTTTTCAGATTTACAAAATCATTTTGAGATTGTTTAGCGAAAAAAATAAATTCAAATTTTATTTTAAATTTTTTTCAGCGTCTTGGCAAACAATTCTGAAAAATTTGATATTTGAATTAATATTAGTAATAATATTGCTCTTGGATTATAAAACTGAAATAGTTCATTTATATGAAAAATTAACTGGGGAAGAATGTCGCAATTATTTAATCGAGATTTTTTAAGGTTCTTTTATTAAATATATATAATTATGCAACATCTCCGAATAAGTAGGATCGCATGACCTTTACTACAGAAGCTTGGATAACAGTAAAAAGAAATTTTAAATTCACATACTTTTGATTTGCAAGAACAAAATATAAGAGTAAATATGAACCTTATGTTACATATGGACATATAAAAATTATCTTGTAAAGTGGATTGAGATATAAACATTTTAAAATAGAAAATCTTTATGCTTTAATTGTTCTTTAAAATGGCTATAAAATACGTTTTGACATCTTAATCACTCGTAAATCTCATTAAAGCGATGATCATTGCAAATCTTTATTGCAAGAAAGCTTCTGGCCTCTTTTCCAAAAAATAGTTTATAGCCTTTATTTTTGTACTGTTAATATATTTCCCAGCTCAGGGAATTAGATCAGGAAAACATAAAAAAAAAAATCTTTTAAATGAAAATCAACATTAGCTATATAAAATTCCTTTATTTTGAATAAAATATACTGTTAATAACAAGAGAGGAAATCATTTTGTACAGGTGTGAAATTCTGAAATTTAAGAGTGGTGTATGAATAAGTATTAATATAAAGTGTAAATAAATATTGCAAGTTCTAAAACTATAAGTTTTGAGCTTATGGTCGTTATATTTTTCATAATATTACTGTTAAATAAATAAAATGATAAAAATATATTTATTTATATGGTATAATTTTATTTTGAACAAAAAAGTTCCGCATTATTTTGTTTATGTTTAGGTCCGGATCGTTTTTGACAATCGTCTCCAGAGAATTTGTGTCAAGTGCAATACATATATTTTTTATGATATCGTTTGTATTATGTTATCCAAATTTCATTTCAGTGTTCTATATGGACAAATGTGTATAGCTAATTTCCTTTAAAATATATAGAAAATTTTATATTTTCTGTCACTTTTGTCTGCAGATGCGATCAATGAAAAGCAGGTTTAAATATTTGCTTTTATACGCAAGGTTTTGAAAATGTTTAAATTACTTCTGAAAAGTAAGTTTACATCTCGGATATGTATTATGCTCGTGTTATGTTTTTGTTGTGAAATCGACAGGTAAAATATTTTATTGCAAAAAAATATACAGAACCGTCCTTGAGTTGTGAAGTACAATGGACGACCCAAAAGGCAATGAAAAAGAATGGCAAGAAATTTAGATGATTTATGAGATCTCCCCAGCCATTATTCGCATATTTCGTTTTAGAATCTTTAATCTTATCCCAACGAAATTTTAAATTGTACCTGAATGCAGGCTATTTACTTGGCATTTTTTAAACATGTTTCTTTTTTTTTGAGCATTCACTGTTTACCTACCTATTCATTCTGTCCGAAAGTCAGCCCCTTCTTTGTCTGGCATCCACTTGCTCTTAATTTGAAGAGCTTATTTCTTAACTTCGAGCAAGCGTTTTTATGAGCTAATGGTTTTCATTTGCTTTAAGATAGAAATATTTTTGAATTACTTTCAACGGATCATTAATTTTATTTTTATTATTTTTTTTTTAATTTGCCAATGAATATTAATATTTTTTATCGTTTCATGCGAAGCATTAAAAGAATCATTAAGATATCGTTTATTATTTTCACATCATCGCGAATGAAAATATGAAGATATTATCTTCATAATTTTTTTAATATAAAGATTTTTATTCTTCAGGAATTAATGTATTTAATGAACAGTAGTTTTTCGAAATTCAGACGATAGATAAGGATTAAATGTACAATTATAATGATAATAATAATATTAAATTTTCATGATGGTTTTTGAAAAAAAACTGGGTTGTTAATCTCGGATGTTTGCTTATAAATTTATATGGTTCCCCACAAGTATCTCATATTACTTCTATTTCACTGATATCTCATATATAAAGGTAATTAATCATATAATTACGAAAGTGGTGGTATAAAGCGTATTTAATATTAAAGATTTGGCCTTAATTATGACCTCTCTTAGAGGAAATCGCTCATGATAAAATCATAGTGTGCAACGGGAAAGGAATGACAGAGTGAAGACTTTCATTTCCCATGACTGAAATCGGAATTGTCGGCTCAACAGCAAAAATCCGACATTGTTTTAAGTGCAGTACTTCAGCGCTTAACCCATTTTGTCGTACATTGCGATTGCCCGTACATTCTCCACAGTTGATTTTCACACTTCCAGATTGTTTGTAACTGATAAATAGGTATTATATGTGAGCTTACGAAAATCGATGTTCCGAAAATAGATCGTTTAAGAACGTGAAAATTGGAATATTGTTCTTTGATTTTGATTCGATTCCCTTGTGAAAACAAACTTTTAGATTTTCGCACAGGAATCCTTAGTGTTTTATATTTAAAAATTGTGTTGTAGATTTAGAGCTTTCAAACTCTACATTTTCCGGCACCTCATCATAGGCACAACTTTTTGAATTCATGGGTTTTACTTATTTTCCTTAACTGACTGTAGCCAGATTATTTTTTCGTGCAATTTCCACTATGTCTGCATCGTCCAGTTTTCTGACTTGAATATAGATATTCGAACCTATTAAAAAATAAGGGAAAACACTCTTAAATTAATTGCATTGATTTCCGTCTGCCTTGCGGTAAAACGTCTGGTTATTTTCAAATTTAATTACCTAGTGTCTCAACACTGACACTGGGCAGTCTTCATCAAATGGATGTTGCACAACCAACGAGAATATCAACTATTTTCGGTGCATGTTTCCCGAAGGTATTCTCGGTCATTCTAATTACACGACGGTATTATTGTTATTTATTCGGTCCGGTAAAAAGTTTGAAATTAGCCTCGGATACGAGAAGCCTGGTGATCAGTTGTCCGATGGATGTTCTGGATGAAAAGGTCAGGCGCGTGTCTGTCCTCTCTAAACAAAGAGAGCGATCGCTACAAACTCCATTGGATGGGACGTTGTGGGCAGTCTGGCAGATGGGCATATTGGTTTACCAGCTTTGTTCGAGGATTCCGTGATTGATTATCTGAAAACGAGCATGCTCCATCTCTGAGCCATACGTGCACAGAATGTTTAGAAAGAAGCGAAATTTTTTACTTTTTTCGCGAAGATGTTTCGATTCTATCTCGAACAATAATTACGACCTGTCTGGCTGTCTAAATAAGAGATCCATGCGATTCCTTCGTGGATTAAATAATGTGAATTCTTTTTTTATTTTACTCATAAAGCAAATATGACTTATTTACTGATTTATAGAGTTTTATCATTTATTTGACTTTAAATTTAAGCGGGATACTGAAATATTCTCTTTTTTATTTTAAATTTATATTTACAATCCATTTCTTATTCGACAAAATGAACATTTGATCATTATTTCAAAATTTTTCTTCAAACCAGCTTCTTCATTTTCTATTTTCAAATTTATTCTTGTTATTATAATGTATCTTTACATATATGTATATTAAATAATTACATTTTAACTTTTGAATAAATTAAAGATTTCAATAGTTTTGTTCCATTATTCTTTTCACATCCTTCACCAAACATATATAGTAAGTTTGATTGTTTCTGCAAATGATTTTTTAATGCTTAATCTTTATTATTTACAAAATAATTAACAAATTTCTGCATGTATAATAAAAGACAAAAATTGAAAAATTCATACTTAAAGTTCGAGAATTTGTTAGGACATGTATTTATATTTCATTAATAAAATGATTATGTAGTTACAGCAAAAAGTAAAGAGTAACATTTAAAAATAATTTTAAAATTGAACCATTCATGCAGAACAACTGAACATTTAGTCTTTTTGGACCATAAAAAAGTACTCTGAAATATTTGGTGGATAACCATCTCCGCTCACGGAATATCTATTTCCTATAATAAGAATGAAAAATTAATAATATTGAGAATTAATGTTCTGTTACATTATATGCGGTTTCGAATGATTTGTGTGACCATGATTTAATACCAAATTACCGGCAATTATTTTGTATTGTCTTAAGGCCCATTCTCGTTTTTTAGGAAATTTTACGTATTTTCCAAAGCCGCTATTTAACCATTTGCTATGCCATCCAACGTGGTTACTTTTTATGCAGATTCCCTTTTACTCAAAAATTTTTTCCTTAGTATGATTTCATGTCTTGTAATTGAAAACTGACAACGAATCTTGTACGAACGAATAAAATTATTTTAATTTTAAGTTGATAGTCATAATAAATTGAAATACGTGCAGTTATAATTGCACTGATAGCAAAATGAAATTACTTAAATATTTCATGGTTCTGTTCGTAAGATAGATGTGTGGAATTTTAATTTGCCGATATCATGTACCCAAAAGCAGCTTCTCGATATCATATCTAATTTTCTGTACGTATTTGATTTTCGATTTAAGGCAGCTCCTGAGGAGAAGCACAAGGAAGAAGTAAGGTCTAGCAATAAGCGAAATGAAGGTTCTCATTCAATTTTTCAGCGCGAGATGTGGCCTCACAAACGAGGACTTAAATCGAAGATGGAAAAATCCCCATCCCGTTCTCCATCCGGAGATATATCACACAAAAGGTCTGTTGGAATACTGCACGAAAGTTATACACAAGCCACCGTTCGTGTTCTGCGACTTCCATGGTCACTCCAGGAAAAAGAATGTCTTCCTTTACGGATGTGCCAATAGCGAGAGTTGGTGCGAGTTAGACAAGCAACAGATCATCTCTCCGGTTGAATATTTGGTGAGCGGATCTAACTCGTCATCCTCTTTGTCTTGTCTTTCTCAAATTTCACTTAAGAAATGTAAAAACATTCACCCACACTATCATCTGTCTTGATATTTCATGCAAGATGCTGAAAAGGCGCACTTTGCCACCCCAAAATTTTTTCAGCATTAAGGAAACAAAGATGTTTATAACATTACCGTGTATTGGTCCAACGCGAGATTCTCCTCAATTACGAGAAAATATAATAATACCTTAACACTTTAGTTTTTCTATAATTTATTTCATCTTTCCCAAAGATGAAAAAAATCGTCATTTTCCAAATCAGAACCGGATCAGAGGTTCACAGTGCGAGATAGATCGCCATACATTCAATTTCAACGACCAGTTCCTTACTCTCAACTTCACAAGATCTGAGGGTGAAATTTTAACTTTATTCTCCGAAAATTTTTCCTCATTTTTTTAAGCCTCGTGTTCTGCGAGCACACACACCAGACACCCATCAAGAAAGATATCAAGTAATAGTAGTATATTTTCTCTCTTATAAAAATTTTTTTCCAGCTTATAGCACATTTAATGAAGCACTTCTGCCCCGCGTTTTCGTTTCCCTCGTGCAAGTTTAGAATAGAAAAATCTCGGGAGGCAACTGCAAGGGTTGCTGTATGGAGGGATTTCGGTATTAAAAGAAGTTACACGATGGAAAGCAGCTACTGCGGATGCGATCAAGGAGTATACGCAGTAAGTGGATATTAACTAAGGGAGCATTCTCGTGTTAAACCGACATCGAATGTATGAGTTTCCACTTTCAGGGCTTTCATTTGGACACCTTGCATCTGAATGAGGTCGGAAAGCAGTTCTGCGAGGCATTGGCCTGTCTTCACGACGAAACTACATGGCGGCTGGAGTTGCTGCTGGAATCTCAAGAAGCCGCGACGAAGTAAGTTTACTCTCGAAACATGATTGTGACTGAAGATCACTTATATGCAATTATTTATAGACTGTGACTTATTAATGAAATAATTCACATTTAAATATTAGAAATATATATTATTTACCAGATTCTTATGTTGATTTAAATTGTTATTTTCCACCAGAGATGATTTATTGTCATCAGACGAGGAAAATATTGCTAAACGTAATGAGAGTAAATATGATCTACACAGCATCAGATAGAGTGGCAAGTTTTAAATATGTTCTGTTTATGGCATATAATTATATGCGCTTGAGATTTTACAATGCTAATTTTTTTTCGCTCATATAACGATTCTGCACTATTTTCATTAATTTTTTCCTTTACATAACCTTAAACTTAGAAACTTCGATTTACGAAACAATAAATGTCTTCACTTTGTTTCAGAAATTTGATTTTAGTATAGAAGCTAATGTTTTTCCCTTTCATAACACGCACCTTTTTAATAAATTTTTACTTAACATGTATGTTGATCTGAATTTTTTCTTTTCAGAACTGAATTCCGTTTTGACAATATATTATCTGCTTTAGTGACAGAATACGTTAAACTATACCAAAGTTGTGTTTTCATGCATTAATCTTCATGTTTTTCTATTTTTCTTGCTTGACAGGTTTGGTGAAATTACCGGAAACGCATTTTCAAACCCCACAGGTTCTGACACTCAAAGTGATTTGCTAGAAAACAGCGACAGTCTTTCAAACAGTGACGACGAAATTGATCCCGAAGATGATTGACTTTGATAGTGAAAAATCCTTGGTTTTTGCATTTGCTTTACTGGAATTCGATATATACTTCTCGTATAAGATCTTATATTTTTATTTATTTATTTTTTACATTTTTGTTGTAATTTTTTAAATTTTATTTTCATATTCTTAATAAAAAGAAAAAATTATTAAAAATATTGCATTTTTCGAAAATGAATATTTGAATTTATATGACAATAAAAATTTTTCTTTTTTATTCTCTACTTAATTATTTCGTGTGACTTTTTGGAATTTTATTCATTGTCTCTTATGTAAAATAAAATAAGAATCTTTGTTGATTTTATTTTTTATGATTTATTTAATTAATATAATAATACTTTTAAAGTTAATATTAATTATATATATATATAACTCATACTGTTAATCAAAAAGTGTTATTTTATAAATTTTTATGTTAATTCATTCAGTTAAGTAGCATGGCTCTTAAATGTTTCATATTCAGATACCTTGAGGTATTTCATACTTTGTATTCAGCAGCAAAGTTTTTCATTGTACTCATGATATTAGTCATAAGTATCTAATGCACGTGAAATTCCATTGTTAAAATGAATATGAATTTAATAATATTTTTAGGTTGGCCCTTATACTCAACTTGTATTTCAAATGTTTTTCTTTGAAAAGACAAAGTAATCAAAAGAAATAAAGGTTGCGAAAGGAAAACATCAAAGGACTATAATTCTACTTTTAATTGCCGACTGGAAGGCTTTTAAAAATAAATGTGCTTTGAAGTTCTCCAAATCGGAAATTAATTCTGAAATTAAATTTGTTATTCTGAATCTGATGTTAATGATGAATGGTATAATTTTCTGTATTTATGTTATTGTATAAACTGTATAATAATTGTATAAAAATTTGATTTATGCTGTTTGCTTTTTATATTCCGCTTCAGAGGCTTATCCTAAAGACCACATTCCATAAATCTTAAAACTTCCAGTCCCAACGACCAAAACGTCCAGCTGCAATGCAATGTCAAATTTCAGTATTTTGAAAAAATAAAATAAAAAAACATGTTAATTCCATAAAATTGAAACGAATTTATAAACTCGAAAGTATAGTTTAATTGACTTTTTTTAGTTCTGGAAAGATAAAATAACAAACTATCTGGTTTTAAACATTATTTCAAAAAGAGCCTGATTTATGATTAGTGCAGTATTTCCGGCTTGTTTATTGTTGTCTATGGTCTAGTAAGTACAATAAATTCGCGCAGCCTGCCTTGATTTTGTCAAAAACCAGGATAAAAGTAAAAAATATATTCAAACAGGAGCATTAAGCTTCATTTACAGATGCAATTTACTTATTTGTTTTTTTTTTTACAATGCATACCGAATCTTTTTACCATAGCAGTTACACCAAGAATAGGTAATGCCAACACTTAACCTAATCCCTTAACTTTGTTATTTTTCAAAGTTTAAATTATTTTGAACGGGCTGATCATCGAAAAACCTATAATGCAAGAGATTAACGTTTCCAAGTTCTTTCAGCAATGTTTATATAGCTTTGAATTATAATTATTTCATTGTTGTTAATGTAATCATTGGCTGGTATGTTACTTGGAATGGGAAACCAAAAAAAGCATTTTGATTCTGCTTAAAGTTAAGTCTTTGTGTAATTCAATCTATTATTTATTATTGTCAATATGTTGTCCGGCTTAAGGGCTTACCCCGGTCGGGAAAGCCATTTAAAAAACAATTATTTGGAATGGTGTCAAGAATTTAACATGTTTACATCTTTAACAACTTGTTTCTTTAATTTCAAGCCGTTATTGGAAGTGGTATTGGCGGCACATCCTGCGCTTACTTTCTACGATTATTATTCGGTGATGATTTGCAGCTTGATTTGTATGAAGCAGAAGAAATTGGCGGTCGTTTATCCGTCGCAAACTTTGGAGGCAAGAAATATGAAATTGGCGGGAGTGTCATTCACTCTCGCAATAAATACATGACCGACTTTCTTCATATTCTCAATTTAAGTAAAAGAGAACAAAGTAGCGATAGTTATTTTGGTTTATATGATGGGGAAAATTTTGCATTTCAAGAAAGTAGATCAACAATAGTAACCCTCTTTAATCTCATCAGAAGGTATCATTTTGGATTTTGGAAATTGAAAATGCAAATCAGTCACATGTTATTTAATTTTGAAAGGTATATTTATTTGTTTTAGAAAAGTTTCTTAACTTTAAATATGAATGTTGTGTGAATAATTTGATTTTTATTATTTTTAGATAACAAAGAACTAAGTTATTTCTTAAATGTTTGACTATGAATCCCTGAATTTAAATTTAATTTTTAGCATAAAAGTTTGATTAAAAAGATTTAGACGTTTTAAATTAAATTATCCAAATTAAATTAGATTCATTGAAGTATTCTTGTTTATTTTCTGTTTATCTTTAAATATCTAAAAAAAATTTTTTGTATTTTCAGAATTTATAAATATCAAGATGATGGAGTCACTTTTACTAATGTTCCTTCTTTATTGTCTGCAATGGATCCAATATTTGTAGATTATTTGCAGCTTAGCTCAAAACTAGGTTTTCAAGAGGATGGCTTCTCTGATGTTATAATAAATGAATTAGTAACAGCTGCTCTTAAAACAAATTATGGCCAGAACTTAAATGTTCAAAAATTTGTTGGTAGGTTCTTGGTAAAATTTGACAATTTATGTGTTGCAAAACAAAAAATTAACTAAAATATCATCATTAAACTCTTTCATGTTTCTGATAAAAACTGACATTTCTTTCAACTTTACAAGAAAGCATTATATTAATTAAAGTAGACTTTTAAAGTTTAAAAAAATTTTCATAAAACAAAAAATCTATGAAAAAGGTAAAAATTCATTCCAACTAATGCCATTACTATTTAAATAAAACTTTAAATATATTATTAAAAAGAACCACTAGCTTTTAATTAAAAACAAAGTTTTGTTCACAATTTGGGAATATATATTTTTTTAATTTTTTTTTAATTTATTTGATTTTTGTAATTTACATATAAAACATTAAACAGTCACAAAATTGTTTAGTTTATAATAATTATTAATGGTGAAATAGTGGATTTGTTTAATTACTGGAAGGAATGTGAATGTTTAGCCCATTTTCTATATTCTTTTAAGTTTTCTACTTTATATGCAATACTTATAACTTTACCATGTTTTAAAAAAACTTTATAACTGAGAATTTGAAATTAATATTAATGAGATTATTTTATTC
The DNA here is from genome assembly GCA_028565995.1 of Ricinus marginatus. Lineage (NCBI taxonomy): Eukaryota > Metazoa > Arthropoda > Insecta > Psocodea > Ricinidae > Ricinus > Ricinus marginatus. Next base: position 95,819 of record JAOWBB010000015.1, read on the forward strand.
CGTTAAATTCCTATTATCCTTGAAATAAAATACAATTTTTAAATTAGGTATTTCATTCAAATTTAGTTACTTAATAACAATTTTAGGCTCTGTATCCATCGCTGGTGCAATTGGTGGTTTATGGGCTTTTCACGGAGGCAATGCCAGAGTTCCCGAAGAACTGTTAAAATTATCTGGAGCACATCTTATACGCGCCGCAGTTACCAAAGTGAGACGACTCAACCTCCATAAAATGGAAGTAATTACGGAGCAAGAATCGACGGTTTTGAGAGAAGAAGATCGCCAATATGATGTAATTGTGATTGCAGCTCCCCAGACAGCAGACATGAAATACCGTATTGAGTTTGAAAATTTCGATAAAAAAATAACTTTCCCTGGAAAATATCATAAACTTTTTTGCTCTCTTATTAAAGGAAATTTGAACGATAAATATTTTAATCATAAAAACCCGTGTACTGATGCCATATTATCCATAAGCGACCGTGTGTTTTTCAATTCCATAAGTCGTATAAATCCCGTAGATTATAAGAGCGAAAATTTCAACACGTCTGATGTATGGAAAATTTTTTCTCAAAAGCCGATACGAGACGTTGATTCGGTTGCTTTGTTTTCAAAGATAAACGACAAATACGAAAAGTTTTGGTTGCCGTATCCCGAATACGATACCTCCGAAAGAAACGATTCATTTATATTAGACGACAATTTATATCACATAAACGCCATTGAGTGGGCAGCCAGTTCGATGGAAATGAGTGTAATCGGAGCAAAAAATATAGCGCTATTAGTTTTTCAGAACTGGGAGAGAGACAAAAAAGAAAGGGAGGAAGAGAAAGCAGAGAAAGAAGAGCACAGGAAATACATTGACACAATTTACAATGCAGAAAATAATCATTCAGATCGCAGTGAGAAGGACGAGCTATGATTTCTCTGTCGCAATTGTTTGATTTATTAATCAAAAAGATTTCTTACTTCGACCCGTTCGTTCGGAATTTTTGTTGTTTCCAAAATTTTGTTTCATTTCTGTAATTATGAATGTTTTTTTATTCTTGAAAAAAATATAATAAGTGTGAACGGTGAAAATGCTACGTTAACATTAATAAAATTTTAATTCATTCGAAACTAAAATAATATTGTGAAATATTGGAAAATTCGTTCGGCCATTTTTTCACACATAAACAATGAATATTGTTACAATTTTCCGAAATCGCGTAATTTTCGTTTTTCTTCACGATCGACAACATTAGTATGTTTTCTTTTCTCAAAGAAAAATAGTACAACTAATATATTATAATATATATATAACTATATTAACTGTAATATTAATACATATAATATAAATTTAATTATATATACATGTAAATATAAGATAATATTTATATAAAATATAAAACATGAAAATGTTAAATTATAAATTTAAAAAAAATTCCTGTTAAGATCCCAAATTTTTTTATTACAAATGAAATTTTGATTCTTACTTCAAAGGAAATTAAATTTTGTCATTCCTAATGTTATTTGTTAATTTTTTAAGTGGACATTAGTAAAAATTACATAACAAGGCCTTTTCGTCAAAATATGCAATCTGATGATGATCACGATTAATAATAGCTCTCGCGGCCGTTCTGCCTGCGCTAATAAAAGCAACTTGATCTTTTTGATTTTTGCGCTGGGACCGGGATCCATCGCTTCACATCAAACTGGTGCTGGTAGCTTTTCAATATAAGAGTAATCGACGATCAGCTTCAGGAAACGACGGAAGGCATCCGCATTACTTAACGACAATTATTTTTAACAACAAGCGAAACGCGGCAAGTTACATCGAGGGCTCCCATTGTTTTTTTCTGACGCGAAAAATTGTTTTGCGCGCGATTCCCCGTCGCAGATCGCTGCGTTCGGAGACCTCGCTCAAGCGGCAACAACTCGAGGTTTCGCGCCTCGAACCGAGGTCGGAGCGGGGAAAGAAAAATCGCCGTCAAAATGCGCAGCTTTGCGCCGCGCGAACTCGTCACCCGGGCATCGGCGTTTTCGCTGCGTTGTGCAACGGCCGAGGAACGCTCGGCCGTGCAGTCTGCTCGCGGTCGGGGCCCCTCCTTGCCCGCCCTCCGGGGAGTTCCACATGATGAAACGCCGCCCGGAGGTGAGGCAATTAAAACCGGTGAATTTTCCCCTGCCGTTTCCTGCGGGAGGAGCTGTCGCTCCTCCCGGTGCCGGCGGAATGTTTGGGAATGGCCCCGCAGCCTTCCGACGCGGACCTCTCCGTCTTTTCCCTCGCGGGCGGAGGAGCGCTGGGCCCGCGTTTGAACTTGAAGAAACTTCCCGTGGAGGGGCCCGGATTGTCGTCGCTCACGGTGAGCGCTCGAGAGCGAAGTGAAAGTGAGGTGCTCTGAGGTACCGAAACGAGTACCACCGCGAGTGGTATCGGCTCCGGCAACCGATGCTTCTGCGAGCGACTTCAGCGTTACGTTCTCCCCCCAGTTGCTGGTTACGCAACGCACGTTAAACAAACCGGTCGTTGTCTCTTTCTCGCCGTGAGTTACAATAAGCGTTTAAAAGTCACGCAGTGTCGAATTAAGGATTCGAAATAATTATTAAGTCGTTTTCGAGGCAATTTAACGAAAAAAATTAATTTCCCTTTCGAACGTTCCGGGCGCAACCGCTTCCGGTCGTTTCCGACGACCAGGCCCCTCGGAGGAACTCGAGGCGAGCGCGCCTTCCGGTGACGCTGCCGCAGGAGGAGTTCCGCGCGCCGAGGGCTGCCGGCGAGGGGAGCGCGTCCCGCGTCCCGCGCCCCGCGCTGCCGGGGGCCGCGGTGTCCATCCCCGGGAATTGCCGGGGGAGCAGGTACCCGAGAAAGCGACGGTTTCGTTGGCAAACGAGAGGAAAGTGGGAGGCGAAACAGAAATTACCGAGATGATGGCAACTCCGACGAATTGTTGCCGGACGGGTTTTATTATCAGTGCAGCTCGTGCCGGTTAACATGGACGGTCAAACCTTTCTTTTTGCGTGTTTCATTTTTAGTTTTTTCTTCTCGGTTCGAAATCAGGATTTCAATGCTGACGAAGCTGCCGGTTGGTTGCCGTCCAATAACGCCTTGCTGCGTGCAAATTGTGGTGCCTCAATGCCGCGATTTTTTTTTCTTCTTGCACGGGCGGTCGCATCACGATCGGCGAAACGTAGTCGAAGTAAAATTCGAGGCATTTTCGGACGCGCTCGAAGCGTGATTTACCCGAACGTGGTTTAAGTTGGAAGGGATGGAATTCGGGTTGCCCCAAGGGAAGGTGCCTTATTTTTTGCCGCGGGGTTGAGTCACGTGACTGAGGGGAACCTGCCCGGGTGCGAATTTCCGGCGCAGCCGCGCGTAAAAATATTCTTCGACGTTCTCTCCGCCACGACGGTTTGGCGGCGGTTCATGAAATCATTTTCCGCTTCTCCACGGGACGGGCATTAAAACGTGAACTTAACGCGATTCCGGAATTTTGAATTTCGGCCCTCGAGAAATATCGAATTTCGTTTCATTTCTCTCCTCTTACGCGGCCCCGATAACCGTCGGACGAGCGAGAACTGACGACGAAGGTGGATTCGCGCGTTGCATAACGGCAAAGCGTCGCGAACCGAGGCAAATCGATTGCCCGCCGAGAGAGGACAAATCGGAGTAAAGGCAGAGAAAGTGCAGAAATATTGCTAACATCCGAGGAAACGTCACTTTCACTCGTTCCAAATTGACGGTGGCAGAATGCGAAGACGAACGCTTTTACGGTGCACGGGGCGTTCTCTTTTGCGGACGCGAACGTGGCGAGGCAGCAAACGGGAGCGGCCGAACGCAAAATGACCCCGCTCGAAATGCGGGGTGCCCGCATCGTCGGGAGGCGAGGAACGGAAGAGAGGAAAATCCCGTCGGGCGATTTCGAAAATTCCCCGATTTCCGGTGCTCCGCCGGGAATTCTTCGGGGGCGGGGAGGGACTTCGGGACGGGTAGCAGAACCCGCTCTCGCGATCGTTCGCGTGCCCCGTTTGGCGCGGGATTTTCCGCCGGGGAGAAGCCGAACCGGAAACGACGGGGAGCCCACCTCCGCTGCAGCGGCCGCCTCGATTGCCGCCCCATCTCGAAAATTTCCATCTGCGGAAAGTGACGAATGGGAATTTGTCGAAAATCGAGTTTCATCCGGAAATTCGATCGATTAATCGAACGGATTTTCGATTGCGATTTGCCGTCGCGACCCGGACGGGACTCGATGACGGAAGCCTACAATCTCACCTTCACTTTCCGAACCTGCATTTATCGTCTCCGTCCGAAATAGGTTGCGGTCGTTTGAAAATTTTACGGTCCTTATTTTAAGGAGTTTTTGGCATTTTACGTTGCGTCACAAATTATCGAATAATAAATGAGTTAATTGCACGGGAAACGAGAGCGATTGTACGTAGTGTGCGCGTATTTTTTCTTCGTTTTTTTGCGATTAATCAATTTCGTCCCATGACGCGATCATTTTGCAGGAGCGAAAATATGAACGTAAAGAAAAAAAAATCGCATTAATTGCACATGCAATGGAAATTGATAAACATTTTTTAAATCGGATATTTTGATGATTTGATGTAATTTTACGTGATGATGGCCTTTCTGCAATCTTGAACGGTTTTCCTTTGAGCTTCACCAATATTTTACATTTTTTTCCGAAGGCGTGAGGCCCGATTTAAGTTTTTAATTTAACAGGCAGTTATGCAATGCAACGCACTCTTTCCCCATATAAAACCTGAAATATTTAGGTTCGAAAATAGAAAATCTTCAGTGTTTTGGAAACGTTTGCCACTGATTTTTTTTTTTTTTGCTGCTGGCGCTGAGGACATGAAAATTACCGAGATTATAGCGAGGGAAAGATTGAATCTTCAACTTAAACATTTTATACGTATTTATACGGGTTTTTGCAGCCTCTCGTGTCCAACCGCTGCGGTTTCATTTATTAATCTTTTTTTTCAATATTATCCGCTAAGAAGTTTTCATAATATTTCATGTTATGCCGCTAAGATGAGGCACTTACCCAAGTGGGGTCACCTGAACCGAAGAGTTGTGTTCAAACTGCAAGTAACGTAAATAGTTTGAACATTCGTTTAGGATTGTCAATATAAGAAAGTTGCACAACCGCAGTTTGACAGATATCACGCATCGGGATAGCGAAGTAAAATGTCGTATTTCTGACATTATCTTTATTCATTTTCAGAGGACACGTTCTTGATTCCGCCCTTCAAGCACAGGCGCACGTCACAAGCGAGGTTCATACAGCTCCTGATGGACCGCAGGCAGGCGAGGGGACCCATTTTGGGGAAAAAAGAAATCTGCTTTGGTAAATATCTCGACAATATGATCCCGATCGGTGCATCTGACAAAGTGATTATTCAGATAATTCAGAATAACATGTTGCGGTTAAGTAAAAAGGCTTGAAGGGTACCGTCGGGCAATATGAAGAGGCACTTGACGTGAATAACACACTTAAATGGAAAAATATATATTCTTTTTCTTTAGATATGGTCGGTTGCTTTGAATTGCCGAGAAAACATTCCCTTAAGAAGCCACCTCAAAGCCCGGACGTTATTGATACAAAATTCTGGTTGTACACGAGATCCAAAACGGACAATTTGAACTGGAAATACGACGAATTATTGTAAGTCGATTGTACAAATGCAATTGTCGTCGAAATATCATCAAATTTCGATCTGTTATAAGGCATCTGAGGGAGGTGAAATCCTCTTATTCAATGCATGTGGAATTCCTTAATAATGAGTTCACTGTTCGTCCGAAGGGCGACCGAACCTCTTCTCAGTTTTTCCTTCTTCGGACTATTCGCCGCGCTTGAGCAAAATTGAACATATCAAGTTTATTGCAGAAATCTCCGCAAACATGCTCAACTTCTGCGATATGGCGATGGACTGGAATCAATCAGGAATTCCTCTTTCGATCCGTCGAAACCTATGAAGGTCCTCATTCACGGGTACAAGGGCTCCGGAAAGGACAAGGGAGCACTTTCGGGAGTGCAGGAATTTCTGAAGCTGGTGAGGACAGCGAAGGTGCGACACTGTGCCGTTGGCCGCCGGGACGGATCATTAAAAACTCGATTGATTTTTCGCAGGAGGACGTAAACGTTTTGATCGTGGACTGGGAAAAAGGAGCGGCCGACAAGTACGCCACGGCAGTCGCGAACACGGAGCTGATCGGTCGACAGACAGGAGTGATGTTACTGGACATGATAATGGCCGGGGCTTCCCCAAAACTGATCCACGTGGTGGGATTCAGTCTGGGTGCACACATAGCCGGCTGCGCTGGAGAAACGCTCAAAACGAAGGGATACAAAATCGGGCGTATAACGGGTATCTGCAGCAACTTCAAAAGTTTGAGACGTGCTCGCTTGTGAAAGGTTTCTAAGGCGGAAATGACGTTTTCAGGTCTCGATCCCGCGAGTCCTTTCTTTAAGCATCACCTGCTGAGGGAGCCATCCACGAAGTTGGATAAGACTAAGGCGGATTTTGTAGATGTCATACACACGGATGGATCTGCAGTGTTCACCGACGGATTCGGACTTCTGAGGTAAGTCGTTCGTCGGGAGAGTCGCATGCAATTGTGAATAAAAGAAAAGTAATTTGAAAATCAACCATTTTTACAGGCCGATTGGGCACGTCGATTTCTTTCCGAATGGTGGCAGAGAGCAAAGAGGCTGCACCGATGGGAGAGGATCGGTCGTTGTCAGTCATTTAGGTGACTTGGCATATGGCATTAACGTAATAAAATTATAACTCTTCTTAAATTAATTATTTTAATTTAAATACTTTTTTTTTCTCGCAGAAGGGACTATTAATTCAAGCGTTGTCTGCAGTCATGTCAGGGCTTGGCAATTATTCTTAGAAAGCGTCATCAATCTTCAAAATCCGTACGGTGAGAGTTTAGATGAATAAATTTCTAAGAGAACTTTACTTAGCCTCCTTGAAGGAATTTTCAAAATTTATCCCTGAATCGCAATTTGCTCTGCCAGGATGCCAGTTCATAGGTTTCCCGTGCCAAGGAGGAGGCGAAAGGTTTAACCAGGGCAAATGCTTCATACAGCCGAAGGAGCGATGCCTGCCGAACGATACGGAATGCAATGTGATGGGAATGGGAGCCTCTCCGAACGGGGCAAAAGGAGCCCTTTATCTGGCTACCAGAGAATCGGCGCCTTTCTGTGGTGAGCAAGCGGTGCCGTTTTGAAAGTAAAATATACGACTAATTGATACGTTCATCTGAAATTTCTCTGCCGTCTTTTTTTAAGGTGAGCAGCTGCAAACGATTGTGGAAATTTCTGAAAAAACACAAAAGACCAGAGGATACATGCACTTAAGGTTACAACATCGGGGATTTTTTACTAATTTCAAACTTAGAGACGAGTAAGCACCGTACAAAATTGATTGACGTCTTTGTTTAAACGCTTCTAAAACAGTTTTCTTCTTTTTTAAAAAGGTTATCGGATAACGTGGAAGGCAGGATGGTGCTGAAGTCGATCGCCGTGGCGCAAAAGAATACAATTTCGTCCCCGAAGGCTCCCACGATTTACGCTCTGATAAGCTTTCAGTCTCTTGAATTCCAAACGTCGCCACAAAACAGGGAGGACTTGGTGAAGCAGGTTTTCGTCGATCACGTGTACATCAACGACAGCGCGGGGAACCGCTGGTACTTCTGCGGGAAGGACGTTCCTCTACAGCAAATCAACGGCACGACAGTCTCTACGTTAGATATTCTGCTAAACTTGGATCCGTGCTAGGTGAAAAAAGGGGACACGTTTGGTTGGGAAAAGAAATGGCAAAACGACTCTAAACAGCTGATGAATCCGTGGAAAACAAAAAAAAGGCACCTTTTAGAATTCGAATCGTCGACATTTCGGCCCTTGCGACATCTAAAATCGGGTACGGGCTGGATGTCGGACAATTTTTAAACAAATTCCTAAAAAATGTCTCCTTTCCGAGAGAAAAATTCAGATTTCAGTTATTCACAATTCCCACTGTTTTTCCAGATAGTTTCCCTTTCTCCAGAGGTCTCATTACTCCCAAAAAAAAACATGTAAATTCAGATTCCAAAAAGTAAAGCATTCTGGGTGTCCCACGTAAGACAATCAAGGAAAATTTATTGTTCCACACGACAGAAATGAAAAACATTACGTATATTACAAAATTTAAATTTAATTCTTTATCCATTAAATTAAAAAAAATCGAAATGAAAATAAATACGGCATGGTTTGATAGAAAATAATGTTTTTTAAAAATTATTTTTTCATTTTATAACAAAAAAAAAATATCGTATAACTTATTAAAGACGTAAACTGTGAACTTGTATTTTTTTTTGAATGATCATTATTACTGAATTTTCCGGCTTAATAGATTACTTTGCTTTCTTTTACAATAATTACTTAAAAACTGGCAGTTTTCCGGTTGAGTTCGATCCTCTAAAAAATTTTCATTCCCTTCATGTCACGTTCCAAGTTCTGCAACAAAAAAGAAAAGATTCAACCAAACGCGATCGAACAACTTTTTTCTTAGTATTTGGTTAAAACTTGAAAATCTAACGAAGAAAAAGTCAATCGAAAAGTCTTACGCCTAAGTCCCAAATGACAAGTTGACCGTCCAAACCACTGGTACTTAGTTTTGTACTGGAAAATGACCTGAGGGCAGTTATTGTGTTCTGATGAATAGTTTCCAACGTAGTGTCACTGTTTCCGATTCTTGCCTGCCTATCCAAACTCTGGAATTTTCTCATTGCACTGAAAAACATACGAAATAACGTGAAGACTCGATGGCAATGTTAAGGTATATCTTTCTTTTATGCCAGAAATTAACAAAGACAAATATCTACCTGATTCCTCCCGCCTCTTTTTTCTGCGACGTATCCAATTTCGATAAAAACGTTATTTGATTGTTCGAATCGACATTATAAAGCAACGGACAGCAGCCATGACCCTGGGAAAAATAAAATTTTTCATTGCGGTATAAGTTTCACAATATTATTTATTGAATGCGTAGCAATTTAACTTATTTAACTTACTGCAACAACAATTGTATTTTTACCGATCCATTCGCAACATTTAAACGGCAAATGCTCAGTTTTGTGCTTGGTAAAACTTTTGTGATCCGCTACATTTATGCTGCAGTCATGAGCAACCCAACAGAGTCTGCTTCCGTCTTTCGAAAATGCAACATTATGGATCCATCCTCCGCTTGAGGGTGAATTATTGAATTCCTGTAGTAATGTTCCTAAAGCAACTTTGCTGCCCCAATCCGTCATCGGCGGAGCATCTTCTATTTCCTTTATCAGCGCCGAAAAAATACGAACCTGTCGAATAATTGGCAAAAAGATCATGTACTTAAGTAAATACGCAATCTCATGTTGAATGTTTCTGCTTTAATACCTTGAAATCGGAGCTCCCAGCAGCTAGAAGAACATTGTTTGGATGCCAATCAATTGTGGTCACTGTGGATCTAATTGATTTTTTAATATGTTTTGATACCCACCAATCATTCTCACTTTCAAAATAACAAACGGATATCAATCGTGCGCCACATCCGACAGCAAATTTATTTTCTGAAAAAAAATGTTTACAAACTTTTAAAATAGCTTCCTTACATCACATGATATTTTATATTTAAGCAATTGAACAATGAATTTATAAATAGTTAGAGTTTGAAATTGTTAAAAAAAGTTGCACCTTTTGGTGACCATTTAACACATGTTGCTGCTCTGTTTATTCTCAATAAAACCAAAGTTGGTTTCCATTTTTTATCACTTCCTTGAGTCCATACATATGCATTTCTATCCACAGCACATGTTACAATACGATTTGTATTTGGTGCCCAATCGATACCAGTGACTCTTAAATCATGCCTATCTAATACATCTACCTCTTGCCATTCTTCTCCTGATTTTTCATAAATATTTACTTCATGATTGTTTGGTGATAAAGCCAATTCTGAAACAGAACAATAAAAATGCCATAAGCTCTGAATTGTCATGTTTTTTTCCTTTAGCTTTATGTTTGGTATATAGCTGAAAACATTTAATATCTCAGGCAGCACTCACAAAGGAAGAATTTCAGAATGAAAATTTTCATTAATCACAGTCTGGGCAAAAATTTTCAGCTTTATAAGCTTCCTGTTAAAATTGATGACATTGCTATGGTTTACAACAGGAATGTTCACTTGATGAATCATCAGAAATAAGACTTTTTAAATATTTAATTTTGCAAAAAAAAGTTAAATAATTTAAAACTTGTTTTTCCACTGATGCATATTACAATTTAAATTTGTGAAAAATATATATAAATGTAATATATCCACACAGAAAGTCATGCACTTGTTGTTTAAGAGTGAACTGAAATTGCATTCCTATTGTTTACAGATAATTAATTTTTGATTTTAATCGTAAATAAGTTATTTTTTATAGATGAAGTACAATAAAATAAAACCAAGATTAATTCTATGGTGTGTGTGTGTGTGTATGTGTGTATAGCAAGGCATTCAGGCCGTATGATTGAAAAACTCACGTTTTCGGTCCCTGTTCCATGCATAATGAGTAATGGGATTTACACCAAAACTGTAACGCTCTGCCATTGTGTTTAGTGGCAATTATTTTGTATTTTCTTTTTCGGAACTTTACTTTTTAATATATGTTAATGGTCCGATAAACAATGCAGTGACTACCGAAGTAGATGGCTCTGCCCCGCCCAGTAATCTTCCCTTTATTATTATTTACCGATTTATAAAAGCATAACAATCGTAAAAATGGATTGCGAGTATTTATTCTGGAAAAATACTTCAAATATCCCGTGTGCAATAAAGACAATTATTAACAAATATACTTAGAAATAATATTTTCGTGAAATCAGATCATTTTGACCGCAATGAAGCAGACGATAATGTAGAGACCCGGAGCGTAGGAGTCGTGGCGCGGTCTCATGGAGGGAAACGGCCGTTTAAAACCGGCGACATGGTTACTTGATGGCGTGAAAAATAATTTTCATTCTATTTAATGCAATATGAACATAGCAATGTTCCAGTCTTTTGCAACATTTCACTTATCGGTGTTACGAGATTAATACGTAAAGAAAATATTCATTTTCGTATCAAAAGAATATGATATGCCGTATTGTATTTATGCATTTTTCACTTGCATAATTAAATTTAATTATTAACTTTGCGTTAAGTAAATGACAATTTTTTTTTATGTCCATATTTTTCCACTTCATATTTTGGCTGAGAGTTTTATCTAGATTTATTTTCTCTTTTCATATCCAATATGCGAAGTACTCAGCTTCACACAGCCACAATTTCAGTCAAATATCAAAAATAAATAGTATTATCATCAATACAAATACAAATTTGTTGTAAGTAAAAATTACATTTCTTTTTTTTCCCCAAAAGCTATGTTTGAGAAAAAAAAATATATATATCACTTTAAAAGTCTGTTTTTAAGGTGAAAAGTAAATCAAATGCTGGAAACTTTGGATGAGAATGCTCACATCTAGAGTATGGAGATTATATTATCAGGTTCATTTTAAATAAGAATTATGTTAGATAAGTGAATGATATTTTAGGAAAAAGAAATAAGATGAAGAAATATCATAAATATTATGGAAAAAGTTTTTTACCCTTGATTTTATAAGTTATTTGAAAATGTCAATTCCAATAACCCAAACACTGTGTAGGTATTTTTTACATGTTTTTAAATTTAATTTTTATCATGTGTATCAACATTACATCTTTAATTTAAAGCAATATTTTAAATATAACATTTAAATTCCAAATTATAAAATTATTACCTTTTAGTAATTCAATTTGAATGTTTATTGTTTTTTAGTTGAAGGAAACAAAATTACATTTTTTTCAATGCAGATATTTGAAAGGCAAATTGAAATAATGGAAAATACTAAGCATCAGGAGAATTTTGAATTCCAAACAATTTAATGATATACAATATTTTTCATGTGGTTTCAGATCAATAAAATGATGCAGAAGCACAGATCATTTTGGAATTTAAACAATAAGAATTAGATTAAATTTACCATCTGTGAAAGGAGATAAAATTCAATGTCTGGCAGAAAACTTGATAATTTGAAAAAAATATTTCCCTCAATGTCATCATATTAAGTACGTTGCTTTTATTTGAGTACCCTTAGATTTTGCAGTTTCATATGTGAGGCTGCATTGTCCCTTGCCTAATATGATTTTTGATGAATCATGTACAGATGTAATAGGGCCTAAGTAATTTACCCTTGACAATAATTGAAGTAATACTTAAATTTTTCGTTTTCATATATTTTCAAATTCAATGAGAATTTTTAGAAATTTAATTGAAATATGTAATAGAAAAATACGAAGGTTTAAAAAACTGCATTTTTCAATTTTGATAGAACTAATGCAAATGGGTAAGTTGTAGAAGAGTGGTCAAAACAATCCCTTCAGGATGCAATCTTCATATTTCGCTATCATGTAGGCGTAGTACATTTCGAGGAACCTGTCCGTTCCAAAGTACTCTTGTTGCAATGTAAAGAAGAAACCTTTGGCTCTGTGAGCCCTGGCCTTGGCAATGTTAAAGTAATATTCTTCCTTCTTCTGCCTGGCCAGGTTGGATATCCATTTCTTGTCGGCCCACGTTGTGTTGGGATAATTTCCGCTGGATATTTTCAATTTTGGGATGACCGGATGAATCCTTGACATTTCCAGCCACTTCCACATTTTTTTAGATTTTTCGTGCAGCCTTTTCTTCAGTTGATTCGTTAAGATTTGACCCCGAAGGTACTGAAACAAGGGGGAAATGGATTTAATTCGCAGTCCTTTTTGGAAAACGTGCATCGAACAGAATGGGAAATACCTTTATTAGTTGTTTTATGTCCGGATGCTCCTCTATGTCTTTGTAGCTCGCTGAAATGAAACCTTCCTCTTTGAGGTCGTTGAGAATGGTCTTTAGGAGGGGACTGACATCTCCGTAAAAGATTTCGGCCTCTTCCGACTTTGCTGCTGTTTCAGGGGCCATCTTTTTATGATCTGATTTGCTTACATCGACCTTTTTGCCATCTCGGGGCTTTGCCGTTTTCATATTTTCGCTCAAAGGGGTCGACTTGATTTCTTCCTCTTTGTCATCTGCCTCCGCTTTTACCTTCTTCAGTACTTTCCTTTTTATTTTCATCTTTTTTTTTCCTTTCCTGCTTTTTTTGCTTTTCCTCTCTTTCTTCTCTTCCTGATCGGGTGTGAAAATCTCTTCCTCGGTCTTTGATTCGATTCTGTTTTCTCCGTCTTCGAATTCCTCGCTATTTTCGTCCGTTTTGTAATCTGTGTCGAGCGCATCGTTTTCGGTGCTGAATTCGGAGACTGCTCTCCTCCTTTTCTTTCCTTTTTTGTATTTCCTTTTTTTCTTCTCCACCTTTTTTTCTTCGACTGCATCCTCGAACACTTCTCCCTCCGCTGATGCAAAATATTAGAAATTGTGAACGAATATACAAAGCTCTGATTTATTTAAATCGCAAGGCTTTTCGTACCGATGCAAATTTCTTTTAACTTTATCGCCACCGCTTTTAAATATCCGTCTTCCTCGAAACTTTCTTTCATCGTTATTGACGAAAATTCCTCATCGTCATTGACAGATTTGATTTCGTTCGGGTCAAAGAAGCAAATGTCCTCATTAATAATTCCCAATTCCCTTCTGGCTAAGTCGTAGTGTTCAGCAGGCGGGGCAGGAGTGTTTTTCGGGCACGGACAGAGATCCCTGAAATCATTTAAAATTAAAAATATCCGCCTTCTAGAGGCATTGAAAGATATTTATAATTTACTCTATGGTCATTCCCGATTCCGTTTTGGGTGGCGTCACAAATGGTATATTATCTTCTTCCTCCGAGGTATCGTTTTCCACGATTTCCTCGTCCTTGACTGTCAGCGAGTGACTTTTCAACGAAATCGCGGGCTCTGTGGCTCCAACTCTAACCTCTTCCACTTCTGCCAACTGATCTTCCCCGAATTCTTCACCTCCATATTCAGTTTCTATTTCTTCCTTCTTTATTGTTGTCTCAGATTTGGAATGCTGTTCCCGCAGAAACACGCAGACTTCTTCCGTGTCTGGAAACATTTTTTTTTTTCAGTAATTTCGATACCCGACGAAATATGTGTTTTTCCGAACATTCTTTTGAAAGTTGTGAAACCTGCTTTGGGTGTGGTAAACACTTCGGAGGCTTCGATGCCAACGATCGCTGTGACGTCGGTTTTCGAATTAAAAATTTCCTTCTTCTTGCTCGTGTCCTTCTTTTCCTTCTTCGGAGGACTCTTTCTCCTATTGAAGCTTTGGCTAGCCTTATAGAGAAGGAAATCATCATGATGTGAAAAAAAAACCAGTAAAAACATTTAGTCGGAATATTGATTTTACCACAATTTGACTAAGAAAAGGAGGTCTCGCATCTATGAGAGAAGGTCTTGCCACCAGTGCCAAGGCAGGTATTTTGACTCTTTTTGTGTCCATATGTTTTCTGGCTCTGTTGATCCTCTCCATCTTCCGCCTTTCCACCCAATTCAGTCTTTCTGTCCAAAGAGGTTCCTCGTATGGACTTCTATACTTGACTTTGTCCAGTTTTGGAAACTCTGCAGAGAAAACCGACGATTAATAACTATTGTGCGATTTTACCTTAGAGCACAATCCGGAATTTTTTGGCACTTAACTGGGTTCCAGAATAGGAGACAAAAGCGGCTTCCTCGGAAAAAGCGGCAGTCTGTCCATTACTTCTCGCAGGAGTTTTGGAAATTCGAGGTAACACATACAAGACATTAATATTCCGTCGTTCCACGAATACGTTTGTTTTTTATTTACAAACCTTTCGTTAAACGGATCTTCCTCTTGAAGAAGAAGTAAAAGTTGGTCCAAAAACCGGATAGCGTTGTAACGACTGTATCTGAAAACAAATTATTCATATAAATTTTCAATTTTTTTTTTTAATATTTTTATATTAAATCTTTACGCGATTGAACGATATCGAATTTTGAACTTTTTTCAAATTATACAATATTGCGATGTCGTTCTTTGGGGCCACCTACCTAAGACATTTATGCAAGACTTTTCTTTTCGGTCGTGGGTAAAGGCCGATACCGCCTAGGACGAATGAAGTTCTGCTGATGATGTTCTCATCCAAATCCAGTCGAATGGCAGTGGATAGATACTCTAAATACATTGCCTAAGTGGTGCAAAGGATTAAATATCCTCAGTTGTGGTTGTTTGCGAAGTGGATGGGCAATACCTTAAAGTTAAATGGTATCATTGCCTTATGGGGATCAGCGGACATCCAGCAGTCAAAGAAAAATCCAAACCAAACAGAACGAAAATCGAAGTGGCCTAATTCGAATTGAGCGCATACTGAAAAGCGCTTTTGAAGGCACCAAAGCTGCCTTGCGATGAGGCTTAGCTTAGGGTCAAACTTTACCATCCTCCACGCCACCTTCACCTTTGATCATTCTCCTGTCACTTCGGAACAGAATGATTCGATTTTTTTCGTATTTTCCAGGTACCTCCCAAGCAGAGCAACGGTGTCGAAGGACACGCCACCATTGGTTTTTACAGAATGCGTGGCTCTCTTTTGGACAGGAATTCGCGGCAAATGAGGTTATGCATTACATAAACGCATTTGAAAGAGCACATTCTGAACTTAATTTGAAAATAATGAACATAATTTTATTACTTTCGCAATTACAGTACTAAATTATCACAATTTGACGTTATGCAACGATATCCTAAAGTTTGTTTTAAAAAAAAAAAAATCGGAGAATTTCCTCTATGGGACTTTTGCAGCTCCTCAAATTTTCGAATAAATCAGACGTTCGTTTTCCTTTTACCTTCAAAGCGTAAAAATCATTAGAAAAGAATATTTTCACACGTACACAATCAGGAATTTGCAGAAAAAAATCAAAATCGAAAGATCTTTTTCTTATGGATATCGAAAAAACCTTTAATGCCGAAGATATTGCAGCCTTATTTAATATAACCATTCAAAATGTAAGAAGGTTGTCCCTCATAAAACGAAATGATGTATAAGAAAATAACCACCTTTAAACATATAGAAACCGAGCTCTTTCTGTTTTGGGCATGAGGAAAGGATTTGAGCCGTAATAACCTGACCCAATCGACCTAGATAAACCAAACTTAAACATCATGATCAGAATCTGTTTCTTCTTGCAGTAAGAAATCATTTTTTTTGAACTGCAGTGTAAACATAAGCTGGCTAAAATATTTCATATTTTCTTACGGGGAGTGCCACGAATTTTCCCCTCGGCCCAAAGGCAACAAAAACTAAACCCTTCGATTCTGTCACATTTGATCTGCTAAATCTTGTTTAAGTTAAGCACAAGGAAAAAGATAAATATAGTGCAGCGATTCCGTAAAAAAAACAGTTTTGATAGGAAAACCTTGGTTTTAGGCCACATTACCTGCTGGCAAGAGAGCTTCTGATACCAAATTGGCTTTATGAAGGCATTCGCGTTTTCGTTTTCTCTCTCTGAAATTCAAGGGAGAGGAAAAAATTTTTTCTGCAAATTCGAAAGAAGATCCCACGGAGGACCCCAAAAAATTTTCCTTCACCTTGGCATTTCAAAAGCCGCTTTTCCTCTTTCCTCTGGGCCATGTAAGCCGCCCAAGTTTCCTTCGTCCTGGCATCGTGCTCCCTGTCGTATTTCTCCCACCAGAACTCCAGGTCATTGTGCTTCTTTTTCGTTTTCTTCTGGTTCGACGTGTCCAACATCACCACATTCGAACGCTTCGAAACAAGGAGAATTACGTTAAAACTGGGATTTTGAGTCGCATCCCTTTCACGTCACCCGAGGATTACCGGTTTCGATCCCGAGGGGCAGTCGCACATCTTCTTCTTTACGGGTTTCCGGTTCTTGTCCGGTGCGCACTTCGGACAGGGATTGCTACCCTCCACTTGGCAAATGCAGATCTCGCTCTCGGCAGCGGGCACCTCCGGCTGGTAGAATAAAATACTTTCAAACTCGATTCGCGATCCGCATTGCTTTCTAAAAATCTGAACTGGTGATCGCAAATTATATCACCTGGACAATACCACATTTATACAAATAGAATGTTTTTAAAGACAAACTTAACTACAGTGACGATGTTCTTGTGTTTTTTATAATTTGCCTGAAATTTACTTAACTTACATGTGCATCAGCTCATGTACTTACTTAAAAAAACAATAATCTCAATTGCGCTTTCATTAATTTGTTTAGAATTTTATAATACGAAGATTTATTTGTGCATTTTTAATATGAAAGAATTTGGCTCTTTTTAAGATTTTTATAAATGTCTCCTATTGTAGAAAAGAGGAGGTGTCTTTAAGCAATATCAAGGTTCTAGTCATGCCCTGATCGGGACTTCCATTTAAACCCTACATCTGAGGCTCCATATAAGCTATAAAAAGGAAATAACTATTAAAATAACTGAATGGAATGAATTTCAGAATTTATCAGCTTTTATTTTTTTAAGTCTTTCATTTTTACTTTAATATAAGTATATGAAAACAGGAAACGATGCTGAAAATGTGACAGTTTCAAGTCAAGCTGCTGTTAAATTGCAAAACCAAAAAAAAGATTAATTATAAATTTTTGTTTTAGATGCCTTTTCAAGCTACATTTTATTATACAAATAAAATACTATTTCATAAAGATATTTGTTTTAAAAAGGAAAATTCAATGATGACTTATGTGTTATTAGTTATGTTAGTGTTATGCTTATGCAAATGTTTATGATCGTCACCTTGGTAAAATTTGATTTTACGATTTGGTAAAATAATTTGTAATTATTAATTAATGAAATATTATTGTATAATTTACAGTTTGAAGTAATGTACGGCCAGTTTGAACCACTGCCGAAAGCACTGGGCCCAAATCGTGCGCCTGTCTCTCATTCAAATTTTTCGACATTTCTACATGGGACTTTTCAATGGGAGTGAAGCCGAAGCAATTTCTTAAGCAAATGATTTATTTTACTGCACCTTAAAACCGAATTGCCTCATTTGCATGCGGTATCACGTCAGGCGTGCTTAGCGTTATTGATTTTCGGGCAGTTTCCCTGGGAAAACCTGAAATCATTGACGTGGACCAGAGACGAATCCCTGCCTCCGCACTTACACAACATATTCTAAAACAAACTTCGCATTTGTTCGTCACAATTTTACGACCAATTTACAAATGGATTTTTTGTTTTGCTTTCGTTTGCGAAAATGCGAAACGTGGCGAACCGCTGATGTCGCCGAAATTGCCGGCGAAAGCCGTGGCTCGATGTTAACAACGAGTCACCGAAAGGGTTGCAGCTTCCGAATATCGCAATCTGTGTGCACTGATATTTGGATTGGCTGTGCAAAATGCAGGGCGGAGAATTGCCAGAGGTGACGGCTTTTGGCACCGTTTCCAAAGTATCTGCCCTTTAATGGACTCGCAGCAATGAAACTTCCATCGAAATTGCTGAACTTGGCACAACCCGGAAAACCAGGCTCCCGGGACGGAGCTTTAGTTTCAAGTAAGGGGAACCCCTCGCGATTGTCCTCGGGACCTGGGAGGAAGCGCAAACTGCCAGAAAGCAGCGACGTTCCAGGGACAGGACGTCGCGAGGCGACGGAAGTTCGCCCTGGGACCCTCATCCTTCGGTTGCGAAGGATCCAAGTCTCTTATTCCAAATTCCGGATCTAAGGGATTTCGCGAGATTTTCCGACCAACCTCATCGAAAACGTCGAAGACTTGCAGATCCGCTCTTTCGTGGGCCAAATGGAGCTTCGTCCTGGTCTCGAGCCGCGCCTGGACAAGGCTCTCCGGGGCCACCGTTCCGGGAGGTTTGCAGAAATCGCAGTGCATCGATTTGTGGGGTCCTTTCCTTTCCAGATTCTGCATGGCATTGACTGAGAATTTCCGCGAGCGAACGAAATTCAAGTGCTTTCGATTTTTCCAACTCCCCCGATCCAAAATATTTCCCGGGCGTCGGTCCTGTTCATTTACGTTTTGTTTACCGTTTCGAAAAAGCCTTCGCGACCATCACAATGGAACGGGGAATCGGCTCAAAGTTGTCCGCGTTCACGTGACGGTCATTACCGCAAGAACGAGGCCCGCAAAGAGAAGCCTTATCGCGGTTTCGCACAGGAAGACGAGGGCAAGGCGGAATCGCCCCAACCACTAATTGGGCAGATTTTCCGGGGGACAAGCGCGATAGGAAGGCTGGCTCCTTAGGAAACCCGTGCACGAGGGACGAGCAAGAGACATGGAGGCGATTCACGAGGACGGGAGCGGAAAATCAGAGAATTTTCCGAGCAATTAAATTTGAGATAATTTTTCCTTTGTTTGCAGCACTCCAAACGCGCAACCGCAGCCCGTCAAATAATTAACTTGTTTTGCGATTTTCGCGGATGAGAAAGCCTCGGCCGCCGAGGCTTCCTTCCACGGAGACCGCGGGTCACGAATCTCCCGGAGGGATCCGCGGCCTCCAGTTGACGCTTTCCAGGAGCGCGCTAATTGAAAATTCAAACATTTCGCAATTGCACGAAAACGGAAACTTCGAATATGACGGACGCTCGGGAAATCCCGAAACTTCAATGGACCAATTAATGTCCGAACTGGTTATCTGACTAAACGAGACAAGAGGCAGTGCTGGGACCTCTTTCATGGAGCGAGCTGCGAACGATCTACTCGCTCCGACCACGGGAACGCAGACCCAAAATCTTCTGCCGCCACTTGTGGCGTGTTCGAGCCTCCCGCGGAAGATGCGTCCACGCTCCTCATAGTCACTTCCGTTGTTTCTCGCGGGTCTTCCGCTACAAACCAATCAATTCCCCCCTCCCCCCCCACCCGTTCGACGACCCAACTTAAGCTGCGACACTCGCGAAATACGTCCGCAAATGCGTTTCCCATCGCGAAATGCGGAGGTAGCAGGACGATGGAACCGGCGAACAACCCAAGTTGATATATCACATTGTGGAAAAAAGCCGCAGGAGCCTGGCAGGCTGCCTGACGGGTGGTGGCTCGGAGATAGAGCATCGCGTCGAGTGCTCCGCTTATTTTCCGCCAGTTCTCGCACGGAGATTCATTCAGAATGGTACGTAACACGTTGGTAATTTATTTTATTTTCAAACCACGTTAACGTGCAATTACTAACGAGGACTTACGAGCGCAAAACGCCCGCGTGCGTTCCGCGACAGCTTCCGCATCTCGGAGCTCGGGATCGGGCTACGTGTGACGGCGGTTGAAAATCCGGAGCATGGAATTCGGGAATTTCACCGTTTTGCGAAAACGTCGATTTTGTTTGAAAAGGCAAAATAAGGCGGCATCGGCAGCTGCCGGAATGACGGAGCGCACAGACTCCGGGTGATGTGCACCTTATTTTTGCACTGCAGCACGCCTCCTGCGGCAGAGCAAAAAGTTGAAAAGGTGTGCGGATCCCCGGGCGATGGCACAAAAGCTTCGCTCCCTTTCGGAGAGCAGCTAAGAAATGCCACGTTTAATTTCCAGCTGAAACTCCTGGCCGTTATAGCGGTTCTCGGACAGATGAGCGCGGCTCAGAAGTCGTTTTACTCCTCCCAGCAGTCGTGGTACCCCAAAGTTCTGGCGAAATACAAGACGACCAGCAGCACGACGGAGGGACTAGTCAACAGGATCGGGGAGAACACCATTTCGCCTCGTCCGCAGAGCACGCTGCCGTCGGTGGTAAGTGTCGACCTGAAAACTGTCCTCGAAACCTAGAAAATGTCCAAATGCGTTTCATGCAACCGTCCTACTTCACGCTGGCAGGACTCGAACGTGGACTACGAGCAGTTCATCCAGAGGGTTTCGTCCTGGCCCGCGGACAAGCAGCCGTTCTGGTACAAGAACAGACTCGCCATTTCGTCGATGATAAATCAGAGCGTCGACGGAAACAAGCAGCCATCCGGAAATCCCATCAACACCAGCTTTAAGTCCCCTTTTGCAGGGCAAAGCGGGCGGTTCTTTTAAGGGCGACTTCGAACGCGTTCGTTCTGTTGAAATTGCCGCACGTAATTTGTATAACGAAATGAATATTTGAAGGGGATTTTTATTTATCGCACCATACAACCATGTTTCTCTCTTTACTTTTGTTGAATAATTTTCTGTATGTCGAAAACCAACGTGTCTTTAAAACAATATAGCGAACTGAGAAAGAAAAATTGACACCCGCAATTATGCAAAAAAAAGGTCTTGGAAAAAAATGTGCATCCTTTTCACTGCTAATTACAACGCGTTAAGTTAATATATATGATAATCCGACATATGGAAGTTTTTTGTCATAACTCTCCACTCTCTTTCAAAAAGTTAGGATGAAAAATAGCTGAAAAATTTATGAATAGAGATGAAATGGAGATAACCGTGATAATCTTTAAAATTTATTACATAACTAGAATATAATATTGCTGCTTAAAGCACTAATGTGATCTATTACAAATTTATACAGATTCATAGTTTTATTTGACAAATCAAAATGAAATTAATTATCGATTGTAACTTTCCTTTGATCCTAATAAATCATTCCATCACGAGTTAACGTAAAAAAAAATATTCTTCGGCGTTTCAGGAATTATAATAGTTAAAGAATTATTAAAAGGAGAATTTTCGGACCTTTAAAAGAGCTACTCTGAATCAGAACAATTCGCATATGTCATTTTTTTCCTCTGAAAATAATAATAATATAATATAAAAATATAGAAATTATAAACAAAAAGAGAAACGTTTCAAATCCTTTATTGTAATGATTATCAAGCACACAAAATATTATTTTTGACTGAATCATCAATTCATCTCTCAAAAATTAAACTATGTTGTATTTTTACTGCAAAGAAAAATAATAGATAAATGACAAGATGAGACATAAAATTATGTTTATAATACATTAAAATGTAAAAGAAAAAAGTAAAATACAATCATAATTTTTTGAACTTTAAAATACATTACAAATATTTATAAAATTAAGATTTATTATTTAAGCAAAAAGTTAATGATACTGAAAATTTTATTATTAATTCATGATTCATATTGAATGTATATTATTACTTTATATTGAACTAAATAACCCGAAGGAGCTTTAATGCCAATTTAACGGTTGTGCCCAGCATTAATAGCATTCCAACCTCTCCAAGGTATAATTCATTATTTTCTGTAGAATCTGAAAACACAAAATTTGACATTAATTAAATATTCAAGAGAATAGTTCAATTTAAACTTAACAATTACATTTTCTTCTGAAATGGGAGGCGGGGAAAAAAAAGCGAAAAAATGTACAAATGAATAACATAAAAATTAAATTACCTCCACTGTAATATATTTTTCCAAGCAGGTAAAATGCACCTCCAACAGCTGATGTTACAGGATTTTCCAAACCACCCAGCAGCAACAGAGCCAGAAACTGTGGATAATGCTCCAGTCTGTGAGAGTTAACATTAATAAAAACAATTAAATGAATTTTGAACAAATCATATATATATTGATGAATTTTATAATTTTTCTGTATCATTGCCAGAGTTTGGTATGAGTTTTTTTATCTTAAACAAAGTTCCAAAATATTTTGAAACCTCATTATTTATTGTAACATGTTACGATTAAAATAATCATGTACGCATTTGACTTACGTGTTCTGATAAGATCTCTGCAAATTAATGAGATTGTTTTCTTCACCACTGTTTAAAATTGGAAATTTTATACTGTATGTTTTTTTGGCTTTCTCTACCTAAATGATACAGAAAGATTGATTATTATTCAAATTTTCTTCAAACAAGTTGAAAATTAACAATTAATATTTTATGCAGAAAACATGAATAAGTAAATTGAAAATTTCTATTAACTGAAATATAACTAAGTTCATCTTAAGTAAAGACTATTTATCTAAATTTAACACATTTGACATGAATATTAATGGTTAAGTTAGATGGTTAATATATGGTTAAGAGTTAAGACCTCAATTTTAAAACATTGATGTTGATGTAAATTTCATGTTAACAATCCTCATTAAAGTTCAGATTTTCATACACATTCACTAAAGAAAAATTATTTATTTCAATATGATAACTAATTTTGATGACAAACTTACAATAATCAACATCATTGAAACATATAAAATGATTCAGTAAAATTTGACATACCTTATAATATTTCCACTTAATAACACATATAGATCCTATAGTGACTAATATGCAATAGCCATAATGTGATGGCAAGGTTAGACTAACAAGACTATCAGCTTGTAAACTGTCACTTAAGGGCCTAAAAGAAGCAAAATTAGGTAATATTTAAACAGAGAAAAAATGTATGAGCTTGAATGATGAAAAATCAGCCTATTTTATTATCATTAATAATGAGAAAAATTGTATTTATTAGCTAAATTTGCAAAAATAATATTTTCTAGTTTTCTTATGTACTTGTACTTCAGACCAAAAATAATAATGAATCTTACCCTTAAAAAAATACATGTTGTGATGAAAAAAAATATTGTTAATTCAGAATCCAGGATCTTTAACCCAGTTTTCTCAATTCTGATTAAATAAAATAAAAATATATGATTATATTACACTGTGATATTGACAATAAATTGACCCCAACATATTTTAATGAAATAAATACAGAAAAAAGTAAAATAATTTTTATGTGATTTTCACACATCTAAATTTTGAGAGTGTTGATGACTTGGCAATTAAATATATTTTTCTTTCTCATGCATTATAATTTTGCTCTTTTACAATTTTTTTTTAACTATGTAATCCCTTTAATTCATCTTTTGACATATTATTTTAATCAAATGTAGTATAAAAACATCTTCAAGAATTATTATGCTACATCAAAATGAGTTTGTAATTTTATTTTAAATTGTAATTGATTGTATTTATTAAAGTTAAAATAACTGAGAAGCACAAACATAAATTAACTTTTTGTTTTACAAATCATATCAATAATTGAAATATTATTTTTCAAATCTCAGTAAACATATTTAAACAAAAACGTAAACATTCTCCAGTAAAAATATTTTATAGAAATTAAATTTAAGAATATTATTAATGAATGAAATATCCATTGACAGATTAAGAACCACATATAATTAAAATTAAAAATGTCAATAGTAACGATTTTTGTGTTTATTGTACACATATAAAAGTGAAAGTGAGATACATAATTAAAATTCCTGTCAATACAATAGATGTAGATTTTCTAATTCATTAAAATTTTTTTTTAAACTTAAAAAAAAACTGAAGTATTTGCTAAATAAAGTAAAATATTGTATTTTTATGCTCATTTTGAGCTATGGGGAGAATTTGTAAACATTAAATAAAAATTGACACTCTTTAATTGCGGTCTTAATTGATAAAATGCATAAAGTATTTTTTCAAATATAAATTAGTGATTTTAAAGTTTTGAGAAATCAAAAAATTATCCTTTAAATGGGATTACCAGAAATATCGATTCGAAAAAAAATTTTATTTCCTTTTTTCCTCTCAGAAAAAGTTATGAAGTTAATTTTTCCCGCATTTGAGGCACAATGCATTCATATCCTAAATTTATTTACATTTTACTAAATTAAATACTTACAATGTCATCAACATTCTGGCTATAAGTAAAATACTGTAAATAAATATACACAATTAGAAAAGGAAAATTTTAAAATAGCAACTGCTTAGTCCAACACGCATCACTTAGTCAACATTTTACAATCAGAGGAAAAAAAATATTTAAACATTTTAAGCTTGAACTAAATGAAATATATCCGTTTTATCGTACTCTATGGTCGTTCCTAAATATACGTTATTTGTAGTTGTTTTGACCACGCTTATCTTTGTTTATAGGAGAGATTTGTTTTCTCGTTCGCAATAAATGTATTTAAAGTTAAATGAAATAAAATGTAAGTATTGAATAAAGCATACTCTATTTAATTACCACTTATTCTGTATAGTTGTATTTTCATTCATTTTTGTTAATAGGAATTTGAATTTGTTATTTAGAAGACGCTTTTTCACATTTTTATAGGGATCCAAGAAATTTGTCCAGAAATAATTTCCCCGATTTCAGTTCAATTTTGGATGCCTTACAAGATTGTGATATAATAAAATATGCAGCTTATCGTACAGCAGCTAAATTGCGACTTCTACAAAGAGCTTTATACAGTGAGTTGCACTTGAATTCGATTTGAATGTTTGATTTTTGGTCGAACATTTCTTTAAACAAAGGTTGATGAACTTAAATGTTTTGACAACATTTAAAATTTTTGATTTCGTAAAAATCATCACTTTTTTTTTCTTAGTGGATAAATTGCCTTTGAGAATAATCTCTAATGTGTTTGAAAGGCATCATTTACACCAGACAGAAAACTCGGTTCATTTAGATGAAAAAGAGTTGGAACCTGTACTTCATGATATATATTTCATAATTAAAAAAGAGTACTACTGTGAATTAAATATTGATCATACTATGGATTTGATGACAAAATATTTATTCAATGTTTTTGATAGGTATAATTATGAATTTTTTTACCTAAAATAATTTATTGTAAAGTTTTGTAGTTATATTAATAAATGATGTTGTTTTAGGAAAAAAAAAAATACAGTTCAAGTCTTATGTTGTAAAATTGGGCTTACAGTTTTTTGTGCAGCAAAACCAAGAGAAAAGTATCAGTATTTATTTAACCAATTGGCTGATCACAATAGCTGCCTATCTAAGAAGAAATTAGAAATCCTTTTAAAAAAAATTTTACATATAACAGAATTTATTAGTGAAGAACCTTATTTCAGCCTTGATTTAATACCAGGAACTGTAGAAAGCTGTTTTCAAAATAATATTGGAAC
Organism: Ricinus marginatus; assembly: GCA_028565995.1. Lineage (NCBI taxonomy): Eukaryota > Metazoa > Arthropoda > Insecta > Psocodea > Ricinidae > Ricinus > Ricinus marginatus. The sequence continues at coordinate 121,663 of JAOWBB010000015.1, forward strand.
ATTAGGAATCTCTGAAGATGAGTTTATATCATGGCTGGTTCAAGACCCTCAAATACTTGTTTGGCTATCTACTTTATACAGAATACAACTTTCAGAAATGGGTATATAAATTTATTGTCTTTAATATTTTATAAACATCTCTCATTCAGATTCTCTGTGGATTATAAATAAACTCAGAGAAAGAGTTCTTCATAAAGATATTCTATTATGATAATCAGAATTCTTCTTTTTTCACAGATTTCCTTGAAGGAAAAGAGAGATCTCTCTAAGAGTTTATCTGTACAAAGAGAATATCATATTATATATGATTATTTTTTAAATAGCCCTTTCAGAATAGCCTTTTTTACAGTAGAATGGTCATTTTTCCTTCATTTGGTGACATTAAAATATTTAAATATAACCAATGAACTTTATTTTGAGATTAAAACTCACTATTCAAATAACATTCTCTTTTTCTTAATTCTTAATTTTCATTTAAAAAAAAAAAAATAATTGATTTAAATATAATATTTTAACAGTGGGAGAAAGATCTCACTTGCTAAAAAAAAATGTGTCTGAATGATTTGGTACAATTAGTAGTTCACACTTTTTAATTACATAAATTTTAACAATTTTTGAAAACAAATTTTTATTATATGTAATTAATGCATTACTGTTAATATAAATATCATTTACAGTTATTTTTTTTCATAATACAATATTTTTCATTGTAATTATAATTTGAAATTATATAGTTTTTTCAGTTTTAAATTTTAAATTCAGAATTTTACATGTTACAGTTTTTTATTTCAATGGGTTTAGTAAACAGTGGTTTTTAAAACACTTTTTAGAGCTTTTAAATTTTTTTGTAATTAAAATAATCCTTACTCCCACATTCTTTCAGTTTGCCATAATGCTAAATGTGGGGTTTGCAGAATATATCCAATTTTTGGTCTAAGATATAGATGTTTACGATGTTTATGTTACAATCAATGCCAGTCTTGCTTTTTTACTGGGAAATTTAATAAGAAGCACAAATTAACTCATCCTGTAAGTTAATTTTAAAAAAGAATTTCTAGAAAAAAGTGAAAAAAATTGTTTTAAAACTATAAAAGATAACTAAGATTGGTATGAGAATGTCAGGGATGCTTGTGTATTTTTAAACTTGAACTACCAATATGTCTAAAATTGTTTTTTAGGTTCAGGAATATTGTTTTCCGGTCACGTCCAGTCAATCAACGAAGGCTTTTTTGGTAACATTGAAAAATCGAATCCTGAAGTCAAACTCAAAACTTCAGTATTTACCTGCGAAAAAGGTGCAATCAGATTATGTCGATCCATTAGGAGAAAGTACCAGATTACTTGATGAAATTGAAATTTCATCTAAAACTGTTATAAATGGATCCAGAATCTCATTACAAAATCAACCGCAAAAGGAGCTGCATAGCATAATAATACATTTGGAAAATGAAAGCGAAAAAATAATACCTCAAATAGAAAAATTATGTGCGAAAAATGATTTAGACAAAAATGAATGTCGGTCTCAATTAAAAAAGTGTCTGCTACATCATAAAAATCAGGTAATTAATTCCTTGCATTTTATGAGAAAAATTATTTATAAAATTATGGTATAATTCTTTTTTATTACATGAATTTTTTTGTTTTTGATTATCGAAAATGAAATGAAATTACAAGAACATATTTATTGTCCAGGTTGAAGAACAAGTTCGAAGATTAAAATTGCTGAAAGATCGTATGATTCTAAGGCCCATGACAGAGGAACTTTTTGAAAGTACTCCGGTCATAGAAAATACCCATGGGAAAATAGCGAAAAATGGAGTACACAAAGACTTTGAAGGTATTAGCCCCATTACGAGATTAAAATATTGTGACAACGATCAGCAAACGCTTTTAAGGAGGATGATGTGGGATAAATATGATATAGGTACAGTATGAACTTCTAAGAAAATTTCGATTTGTAGTCCCATGAATGTTAATGATCATTATAAGTATTTGTAGTTAACGGCTCAGTTAATACTTCATGGGAGGAATTTAGAAGTTCACCATGTGAAGCAGATTTTCAATGTATGCCGGTTGCGTTTCGAGATGATTCCGTTAAAGAGACAGACGTTTCGATCAAAAAAAAAATGGATCTTAGCACATGGCTGGGTGGCTCTACACTTGAAGAATTAGATTACAGTTCCGAAAGAGGATTTACATGTTTTCTTAATGATAAAAATGAGGGTAAATGTTCTTGTTAATATGTGAATGGAACAAACTAAATTTTATATTCAATATTTCCGTCAGAAAAACAACTCCTTTTATTTTCTAATTATTTTATTAAAAAATTTTTAAACACAGGAGACACTTATGAAAATACCGTAAATATTAATGATAAACATATTGAGGATTTGCGATTGCAAAACGAGAAATATCTTCACGACGTCGAATATGACCTAGAGGAAATTTTAAATAAACTTCAACGACTTACTTCTGATAGCAATTCTATTGATAAAGGTAGTTATTTAATGTTTGATAATTCATAATGATATTAATTAAGTATTAAAAATTTCATTTATTAAACGGCATGTTGTTTATATAAAAAATTAAAATTTTATTGTTTTATAATTTAATTGTCACATAGGGCAAAGTATTTTAACATTTCTATGCATAAAAAGCTCTACTTAATTACTATGATTAAAACCTTTCCTCAATTAATTTGATAATGTTTGCGAAAATAATTTTAAAATCAAATTAACAATTTGTCAATGTTGAAATAATTATTTTAATTTTTTAATTTCTTATTTCTTTGCAGAAAATTGTTCAAAAGCAAATAAATCCGACGAAGATATCATGGCTGATATTGATAATTTGTTAGTTGGTTTAATAAACGGGATCGACAAATTAATAAGCAACTGATATTATTTGACTTCGCAAAGATATCGAGTAAAATAAATCGAAATTTCAGTAAATTCAATGAAAAGAAAAAAAAAGCCAAAAAATTTATTAAACATTCTGCGGACCACGAATTCAGCTTTTCAAATGAATAAATGAAATGATTACGAGCAGGAAACAGAGCCTGATATTTAAAAACAGTTATACTGATTTTACAAGCATTTTACGAGTAAGATATTTAATTTTATTTTTTTTTTTTAATTCTTAGTCATTAATGGAACGACTATTTGTATATTGCAAAATACATCAAGCAATTTTTACGCTTTAGAATGCAATTTAGATATGACTGTATGAAACCTTCAGCCACAGTTTAATAGGATTGTCATGCATCGTTTTGTGTCCTTGTATTAAAGTGCTATATAATTTTAAGATGAGTTGATATTTTACTGAGTGAAAATATGAAGTCATTTGTTATAACGATAAAGAGTTTTTCTTTTTCTACAAATATTTGCCTCGCTCTCGGAAATTAGAAGTATCTTCTTCTTTAGAATAAAAGTTCCTATGTATGATTATCAACATAAAGAAAAAAAACTTATGACTGCGCATATTTCAAGTGTTCAGGTTGCTGATTGATTTGTGTCCGTCTTGATCTATGAAGTAATTTTTGATGATCTTCTTTTAAAAAAAATTTTTTTAATTATTATTTTGTTGAGGAGAGCGCCAAAAATTTTTCCTATCGCTCACGTCATATACTTAAAACACCGCAAGAAGGCAGATAATCTGTTATTTCTATAACAGATGAATCGGGAATACAAATATCACAGTTATACGTTTATATAAATGATAATTTATTATTTTGATATGGAATTTTTACGGATCTTCTCAGCCTGTCGGAGTCTGATGGACAAAACAGAAAACAGCGGACACTCTTCAAGCATATTCCAAATTTCCACCACAAAATATTTCTATTTCTGAAATGTAATTAATCTTATAAAAAAAAGAAACCCCAGTTTGAATAATATCTTTACTTTTGGTTAAATAAAACAACAATGATACAATCGAATCCGATCTTTAGAATATAATTTCGCATTTTAAAATAATTCTAAGACCAATAAAACAATTAAAAAACAATAGAAAATTTCTGTGCAACCATCTTTTTAATTACGTATACATCAATGTGCACAATTTTGTGATTAATACAAATTTTTTCTTTTATTAATTTAACAAAATCACTTTGTCAAAATTTATTTTTCTGTATAATTAAAATATTTTTGTTTTTGATAATTTATGGTTCTGACAATAAAATTTTCGATTCCAAAAGCGTTGCTTAGGCACAGTTTCACTTGTTATTACTTTATTGTTATACTGTCCAGGTACATTATTACATTGTAAAAGCTTGTTGCGAACCATTTTCGATTTAATAAGAAAGCTTATGATTTACGTATTAAATTTAAATTAAAAATTTTTTTTAATTATCTCTTTAGTTTTTTAATTAATTTATCTATAAAAAATTATATTCTAAATTTTTATGCTACTTTTGAATTTTATTGCACTTAAAACTCACTTAAGTGTTTTAAAATTGATTTTAAAAAAAATACTGTTAATTTTAATTTAAGTCTGAAATCATTCCGTCCTAAAAATCTTACATTGTAAGCGTTTATGATACTTTATTAAAAAATTAGTTTTTTTTAATTATACTTATTAAATGTTATTTTTATTTCGACCTAAATTATTGTTACAAATTTTTGTATTTATGAAAACTTTACGCCATATAATAGCTCCGTATGTGCCGTATTACCTTTCAAAACGATGTTATAATTTCCATTGGTTAATTTTCATTGATTCAGGCAAGATTTTAAATATTAGCTTCCAAATGCATTTTGCATAATTTACAGCATTGATTAGAGTGCGCTTTACACTGTCAGAACATTTAATTAAATGTAAAAAAACCGTAAGACCATTTTCCACGGGATGCAAAAATGTGCGTGTTTTCAAAAAACGTCAGGACACAAATTCAAGCAAATAATTTTTTTTAAATGTGAAACAGATATTTTTGTCTTTAAACAATATTATTGTCGCCGAACGCGGCCTCTCCATTGCTGCAATATCAGTTAATTTCCAAAATTATCCACACCTTAACATCAGATCTCCCATTTCAAACGGATGGTGAACACGAAAACGTCTATTCCGTGACCGAAGTTGGAGGAACGGCCATTGAACAGTCTTTGGATTTGATCTAGTCGAAAATCGCTTCAATTTCGTTTTGACGAGTTTATCAGATATTTACAACAATGTGTCAGGAGATGCTTTTCTCCGGTGCCGTTGGTTGTTCCGGTGCCCAGTTCCCGGGTGTAGATGTCCAGGCCATACTGTCCCTCCTCGGGGAACGTGATCATGAAGGTGACTATGTCGTCGTCTGTCACGGTGTGTGCGATGAACTTCGACAACCGTTTTTCTTCTACCCCGTTCTTGTGCAGCGTCGCCATGAAATCCGTCAGTGATCTCGACATGCGGAATTGAATTTCGAGCTCTCTTCCGGCAAACACCAGGGCGTCCTTTTTTAACGAACAAAACAATATCGTTATTCTCGACTCTGTGAACGCATTTGAAAACTTCGGGCGTGTTGATGAATGCGTACCTGATGCGTAATCGGTATAAGGCCAAATAATCTCGTTGCTTTTGTAGGGCCCCACTCTCCGCTTGCGCAGTCCGGGAGGGGCACCATTACCGTTTGAAGTTCGTCGCATGCTATTTTGAACTTGCAAACGCTTTTGAATTTCATCGGCTCGCCCGTCAGGTACTCCTTGGGTGTGACGGCGTTCGCGAAGATATCCAGCAGGAAGTTGCCGCTGCAGGGAGCGTGAACGCGGAAGGCCACGATGTTGCTGACCACACTCTGAAATCAATCAATAATTTTTGAATACGATAAGGAAAAAGAACCTGAAATTTGGGTTTGTAAACACCCACCACAATTCACCTTGATGGGTCATGATGAATGTACAGTTTTAAAAATATATAATATTCCGATTGCGTACCTGCATGACAAATCTTTTTAACGAAACGCCATCGAAAGAATCTCCGTCATTGTCGTAAAATTTTAGATTATAATGAAATATCAGGCTCGATTGCATCTGGGAGGGCATCGCGATTCGCACCGTCGCAGCACCTGAAATTCAACGGTCGTTAGCAAATTGAAGTAACCCTTCAGACACTAATGTCAAATCTCGAAAATCCTACCCGTCTGATCTGTATACATGACTGCTTTCGTATTCGAATCGGGAAAGTAGAGCCCGTATCTGAAGAAAAGCGATCTGACGAAAGGCAGTTCCTCGAAGTCCTGCAGAGAGATGGGCGTCTTGAGGAGCTGCCACTCCGACTGCAGGGGAAAGAACTCGTATATGAACTCCCTCGGATCCGTGAGGAAGTAATGATCGTCGTACTCGTACCTTTTCAAAAAAAAAACTTGTGAAAAAAATTTTAAAGTGAAAAAAAACAAAATTTGAGGTGGAAAGATCATTTTCGGCCACCTCAGACTGTCCGTTTTGCCTTTGACCCCGGGTTTGGGCACCTCTTTTGCATTCACCAGATGTCTCGCTCCCCAGTTGCACTGGACGAATCGCCAGGCCCCGGCAACGTATACGGCATTCCATGAATTCCTGAAGCGGTTGTCTTCGAACCGAACTCCGGGTTGATACCCTGCCGACTTTGAATATCCTTTTATCACAACACAGTGAAGTCCGGCATAGCTGAAGAAAAACGTGAACACTCAGTTGAGATAGAACCAAGAGCGGAAACAAAAGGTTTTTCTCAGTTATTGCCACAAATGTGGTAGAGACGAAGACCAACCTGCAGAGTCGCTTGAAAAGAACATGGTAACTCTCAGTTCCGTGTTTGATACCTCTAAGAAGCCCCATTGGAGTATCCCCCCTCAGGCTATCATCAAATTGCATTGTATTTAAGTTTTTTACAGTAATCCACCGGAAAATTGTCCTCGCCTTTTCTATATCAGATCCGCATCTTCCGACGAGTTGACGAACCAAATCGGTAAACGTCTTTTGGTCGTCCTGAGCAACCTGAAAACGGAAAAAGTCACGGATAGACACCATCGGAAAAGCTTTCCTCGTTCATGAGGATATCCAGTCGCGTGTACTTACGGAAATTGCGATCTCGTCTATATCCGCAAATTCCATCGGATCATTATATATCTCAAATTTGGAAAGGGCTGGAGGTGCAGGAATTGGTGCTTGACTGGGATACGGTAGCAAAGCCTCCTCCGCATAGCCCTCACCTTCGTCCAGATACAAGGATTCGGCCATCATGTACTCCGAACGTTTTTCATTAATCAGTTCCAACATTTCTTTGCTCTGCTTTTCTACAAGAGCTGCTGTGGCCGCTCTGCAGTTGGAAAGCGTCATCAATGAAAACCTTTCTGCAGTTTTTGTGTTACATATGATTAAGCCAATCTTTTACCTTTCGTGTTCCAAAAGCTTCATCGTAAGGGATTCCTTCTTTTTGTCCCTTCTCAGCGTCATATGCTTCTCCAAGTTCTCCTTCTCTTGCTGGTGTCTCAGAGTCAACACTTTTTGTTCGTCGGGCCTTTTCCTCTTTGTCTGAAGCTCTCTCTCGAAACGGTTCCTCAGCCTTTCCAGTTCCTTTTCCCATTCGTCCTTTATATCAATTAAATATTCTTATTCTTAATTAATGTTCTTTATCTCCTTTTTGTTTTCAATTATCAACAACTTGTGGACCCATTACGATTCTCACCCTGATTTCGTCTTTCATTCTCCTATCCTCTTCTTCCCTGGCTCTGGCAAATTTCCTGTATAAGTCATCCTCTTCCTTTCTGTGCTTCATCTCTAGTCTGGTTTGCTCATCCTTATCCTGGAATAATAAAATGAACTTCATTAAATCGGCGACGAGATCTCCAGTCATGTATTTTGGATCCCCTTGCCGCTCGCTATATTCATGTGCTTTAGGATTTCTTCGATTCTTCGGGAAGACGAATGAAGATGAATCGCTAAGGAACGTGAAAATGAAACAAAAAAATTGATCTCTTGACGCCAATCGAGCTGCATCGACTGCAAAGAAAAGCCTGGTTTGTAAAACATGTCTGCGGACCTTGCTTGATGGATGGCAACTGGAAGATATTTTTCGGCGTGGTACCCGCCGGCAAATGACGCAGCCAAAGAGATTTTCAGACGGCTCAGGATGAATTGATCTCCTGAAGAACAACGTGATTAACACTAATTGGTCACCTTTCAGAAATCCACTCGCTTTTTTACTCTTTCCCATCTTGCTCATCGACTCCGACAACCCAGTGATCGGGCAAAATGAGAATCTCGCAGTTTTCCTAAACCACAAGCAGCAAACAAATAAATCACTTAAAGCTGCAGCACGACAGATTTTTTTATGTTCAACATAAAATTGTACATTAGAGTAGTGCGTGGGGAAATCGACGTGAAACACCCAAAAAAGTATTATATTGGGTTAAAAGATTTTAATTTATTTTTATATAATACATGTAAAAATACTTTCGTGATGATTTAACAATGTAACAATATCGACATTTATTATCAATATTGGAGAAAATTTTTGTTCAATCTGGAACATTTTAAAATACATCTCGAAAGTATGTTTTCCTGAAGAATTCGGGAATTGAAACTTAGGACAATTAAAGAAGGTGCCGGTTGCTAGACAAAAGCCCAGAAAAATGGATACTCACGTTCACTGTTAATCATATTTATAAATCTTCTTTTTAATTTCCAGCCTGATTTTTATAAACAATATTTTATTCATTTAATTGCAAGCAACTTTTAATATGGTTGTACCAGTTGATTAACATGCTTGAGTAGCCAACTTTATCGCAGTAAAATTCTGTTTTTACATTCTTTTATTACAATATCCGTTTGTAAACGTCTCTTATTCTTTTGTAATCGGAAAACTCATCAAACGATGCCATTCTTCAACATGAATACAGCATGGATTTTCCCATTTTATGCCAAATTAGAGGATCGGAATATTTAACATGTGCCTCATCTTAGATATTCTGTCTCTGTCAACATATTAATTTCTCCATTTCGAAAATTTTAGGTAACAGCCATTTTCTTGCATACTGGAAGCGACTACATCTAACAAAATTCAGCCAAAAGTTATAATTATTGCGCAAAATAGTTTACACTAAACAAAAGGATTTTTGCTATAAAAACAGCGAAAGACTACGCCAATATGCAAAAATCCGTGAACGAACAATCTTAATAAATGAAGAACTGGTTTTGATTCGTTCTACACTTTCAAATTGTATAAATCAATGTATCACTGCACCTATCCAGGGTTTGTGTTCTTTAATTACACATTTTCTATAGCTGTAACTATGAAGAAGGCCAAACACTTTAATTGGTTTTTATGGACTATGTATCTCTTTGAAGCGTATCAAAATTTTAAAGCTGATGGAAATGTAGTCCACACATTTAAGAAGTGTATCGTTCAAAATCCTTGTCTTTTTTCTAATAACGGACTGACCTTAATGTTTTCTGTTTCAAACTTCTTATAGTAGGTTTTTGAGCCCGAAAAAATTGAGTGTCAAGAATTAATATGATGATTCTTTCATCAGTACATTGTCCCCCAATTTACAACAAAAGGTTCATCCGTCCATTATGCCTTTCATGAATCTCATTAATTAGAATCTAAAATAATTTTATTCCCTGAAAATGTTATGAAAATTTGCGGCTAGTCGAAATTCGAAATTAAACAAAAACGAAATTACTTTGTGGGTGTTTTGATTAACTTTAATAATTGAATGTCTATGTGGCAATTAAGTGGAAAATAAGGTTTTGATTTATGATATATTTTGATAATTTAAAAATATTTTTTTGTTATGTCAGAAGTTAAGTTTTCAAGAAATTGCATAAGACTGTCGTGAAAAAAGGTATGAGAAATTCTTTAGATTACTTATTACCTAATAATACAAAGGTATCAAGGAAAAAAGACTTTTAATTGCGTTGGAAATTTCATATCTTCCCTGAATAAAAATTTTATTTAATTATTTTTTATTAATTAACAAGCAGAAGAAAAAAAAATTTTTTAATTAAAAAATTATATGAAAAATAACTTTTCCACATAACGATTGCTTCTATTTGAATTGTAGTTCTCGGTTAACTATGTTTTTATGTTTAATGTTTCTTTATTTTTTTCATCTAATAAAAAGAGACCTGTGAACTCAGATTTTGTATCTGTGAATCACAAATTTTAAAAAGTGATTCTTTATGAATCTGAAATGCATATCATTTAAATTGTAAAATGTTATATTCAAAGATTTATTTCATTACGGAATCTACAACTTATTTAATAATGCTATGAATTTGAATGAATCTTCGACTATTTCTATACTTTCATGATTAGAAAATGAATTCGGCTGTAAGGGCGAAAAAGGTGCATTTCATATGAACTACAAAAAATATGCAACAAATTGTAAAATATGTTCATAAGCTATTAAAACTGGCACACACACTTAAAGTAATGAGTACCTAACCTAACCATCCCCAAAAAATCATAATAAAGACATAAAAGAAAAATTTACAGATTTTCATAAATAATAATTAAAGCTTCAGAAATACGATTGAAACATTGCTAATGTGTCCATGCATATTCTGCCATAGAGTAAATAATTATAAAACATCGAAGCCGCGTTTCGCACCTAGAAATGCAATTCTTAGTTTTCATTCTGATTCCACTTAATCATCCGTCACGGTTTGATTAAAGTCGCCTCATATTTCGGTAATGAGTAAAACGATTGTCTTCCTTGAAATGAAAAAAAAGTTGAAGTGCAGTTGTTCCCAAGAAAAAAAGTAAGAAAAAAAAGAGACGAATTTTAAAACTGACTTGCTTCGATGAAGAAACCATTCAGTCGCGAACATTTATGCATTTTTTAAAGAAAATCTAAAATTTCTTTCTTTTTTTTGCTTTCGGTAATTGGAAAACGCCGGTTAAGGAAAAAAATAAAAATTGTGGCATTTCACGATGAATGACCTTAAAAATGGCGTCTCCTGAAAGGATTTCAGATTATAAAAGGCGACAGAAATTTTTACAAAAAATAGATGCTTTGAATGCTAATTATTACAGATAAGTATGAACTAATAACAATTTATCTTGATCTGGTTATTATTTATGTACGACAAAATAGTATCAACTTTCGAAGCGAATTCTTTTAACAGCGCTTCGGGGGGTCATCTCTCTTTTCTCTTTTTTGTCCTCACATTTCGAACGCAGAAATTGAAAGTTGATTGGTCAAATGGAAAGAAGCATTAGATTTTTTTTTTCAATCTCCCTTTCGTGACGTAAAATATCCGCTTCGGTAGTTACTTTAAATCAGAGTCGCTTCGATTTTCTAAACTTTGTGAATGAAATCGAATTGTAATGAAGATCTTCGCAGGAATGAGACCTTAACATTTTGGGGCAGCCTAAATTAGTTGATGAAAGTAAATTTTGATTTATTCCCATTGGCAAATTATAACTTTAAAAGAAAATTTGTTATCACACTGAATTTTAATCCTGCGCACTGAAATTCAATTTATTAGATATACTTATTATATAAATATTCATATTTGTTTGTTAATTTCAAGAAATTTCAATTTCAAATAATAATCGATCAGTTAACAGAACTTGTAAAATCACCAATTTTAAAGCGGGTCCACAAACCGAAATAAAATAAGAACTTGAATGATGAATTTAAACTTAAGAGAGACAGCATTAAAATGTCAGTTGTCTTGATGAAAGGAAATTGCTATATCTTAAAGAACGTATTCCGATGATAAAAAAAAAAAAATGGAACGTTGCAGTAAGAACAATGCACATTCTCCTGTTCTCCTTTGAAAATCATATCAAGGACTCTTACAAAGCTTTGTTCTAGCGTTATTTTTCACGTTTTTTGTAATGCGCAACGAACTGTTCTTCAGAACCAGCGACCATATCCCCAGATGATGAATTCTAAATAAAAACACAGAGAACTCTGCGCCTGATAACGACAGAGAAAAGCCTGAGAAAAACTTCCCAGCGAAATGACTTCCGGAGGTCGTTTTTAATCACTCTGTGAGAAACTTTGTTTCCGGTAACCTGCCGATAAGACACGGTCTCTTAGAAATCTTCTTAGAATTATGTTACTTCTCAAAATTGATGTTTCACTGGAAAGAAGTGAAAGAGAAAAGAAAGAAATCTGCTAAATATCCGTTTGGCCATCCTTAAAGAAGTGTTATTCCTTTGTAATTATTCAATTATTAAAATTTGTTCATTACAGTTTTAAATATTTACGTGGAATCCTTTCCTAATAAAGATAAAATAAAATCTCTGGATAATTTCTCATCAGAATTATGTTCTTATGTTTACGGTTGCCTCATTCGTTTGTGCAATTTTTCTTGTTATCTAACTTCTGCAGATTTTACTCTCAAAATATTACCAAGTCCATCTCAGGCATCCAAGTGATTAGACATACAAAATCACATATCCCACTTTTTCGTTCTGAATGTCTGAAAAACATAAGCATCAAAATATTAATTCAAGAAGTAAAATTTTTTTGTCGTTCTTATTCTTCTTCCGTTCTTTCACTTCTACCGTTTGAAGACAATATAGTGGGATTAACTTATTTTAGAACCTCTCGGTCTGTGTAATGAAAATTTTTGTTTCAAAATAAACTCATACTTAATTTGGGACTATGAACTCATATCATTAAAAACTTAAAGCAGAATTTCATTTATTATCATTGCCCAGAGAATCATTGCACAGAGCAGTCATCTGAAAAGATATTTATGCATTTAGACATAATTATTTTACTATATTTTCGATGAGCTGGCTAATAATTAGAATTGACTAATAAATGTCTGACTGTAAAAAAAATTAAGTGACAAAATTATAACGAACCCAGTTTAGTTTTCGAAAATATAAAAATGTGAACATTAAAAACATTCGATTTATAATACGAAAAAACTAAACTATTTCAAAAAATTTAATATAAATTTAAAATTTTTGCTTTCTAAGCTGATGCAGATTTTTGGTTCTCAAAAAAATAGAGTTTACAATAAATTTTTTCATTTATAGTTGGATGTTATAAGTCAATATACGTAATATTTCCTACTATATTATTGACTTAGTCCACTAAAAAAAAAATTTTGAGTTATTTCAATTCATTTTGATAAATAATCAAGTTTCTACTTTGAGTTAGGTCTGAAAAACATTTTTCATTTGTCTTTCGAACTTTATGTCAACTCAGATCGGAATTAGCCAAAAGGAAATCATACCGTTTTAGCTTAAAGCTTTTTTTTTTTTAAAAAAGAAAGCAGAATAAAAAGACAAGTCTTAAATATTTTAGCATGCAGATTTTCATCATAGAAGAAAAAGTTATTCATATCTTCTCTTAATTGTGACAAAAAAACATCACAATAATCAATATTCTGCTGAAGATATCAAATTGAAATTTTTCCCATTTAATTGTGGTTAATTTGTATAACCTTTCTCCCAATCCCATTCTATTCAAAATTAATATTTTCGAGTAAGTATAAATGTGATTTATACGAGATAGTGATGTCTAATTAAATATTTGCTGCAGCACAAAATCATTTATTTAATTACAGTTTCATTTTGCGCAAATAAAAAATTTCTTTATATTAAATTATCGACGCCTTGACCCCAAGGAACACCTCAATCGAGCAAAACCACCTAAATAACAAGTAGCATTTCAAGAATGAATGAATTCGATTGGTACACACTTAAATCTTGTTTTTACTGCGTTGAAATTACCTTAAATGTTTATTTCAGATCGAATCGATCCAAAAGAACTTAATTTAATAAATATTAGACCGAATAATGCAATATATCCCAAATTACCCTCTGGCAAAAACTTTTCAATCATGAAAATATGATAAAAGTCTAGCATCTTACTGCCTCAAAAATGAAACAACGAGCACCTTCTTCAAATGAATCGCTATTCGTTATATATTTTTTCTTTAGAAAGAAAAGGATTACAATAGCGAATAAATGTCGCCGAATCAAAAACCAATTCGGTCTTCTATAGAAAATTTATTCTGAGTTTTTTTGGTAATCGCCAGGTAACCTTATGAATGTTAAATTCTCCACCAATTTATTGTGCCACACGTATAAATCAGTTGACAGCGCTTCACCGCCATTAATATCTAATATAATTTAAAATTAAAATATGTTATTCGGTGTAGGATCGCGAATAAAAAGACCGGAAAAATTTGCGCGGAAGCCGATCGACGCGGTAGAAGAAATGTTAGTCACGATCTAACGATTACACTGCATTTTATGATGAAACCTAAATGTTGTTTCTTTAATTAGAAAAAAACTTAATAAAGGAGAGTTTTGCAACAAATGTAAAATATTAAATTACATATGAATGGGTTTTGGAAAGGATGCATAATGTAATAAGTGGTATTCAGAGTGAGACCTGCTGACCGAGGTATTTCCGTGGGTAGATCAGAAATTGACTAAAAGACAATACAAGAGGTATGGCAAAAAATCCTTCCAATTGAAGATCCAAAAATTTGGAAGCAACTGCAGAGATTTCATCACATTGATTACTTTCCATGCCGAATTGCGCATGTTTTTCGCTCATATATTGCGCTCTAGACTTTGGCATTTCATTTCCTTGTGAGTACACACCAATGTGTGCTATACATAGCTCGAGAAATAGCCTGATTCCCACGTTTGTAACAGAACTTTATGAAATGTGTAATTATAAAATAAAACAAATGGGAAATACATTCTATCGGAAACCAATATATTGCCACAGAACTTATTGTTGTTAAAAATTTTATGATGTTAATTATATTGTTGTAATATTTTATTGTTTTTAAATTAAGAGAATTTTTTTCCCCAAGCTTAAAGGTTTAGTAGGTTAATTTTTAAAGGTTTTCACTGGATCGGAAAATAGACTAAGGCCAAAATCCTGTAACTTCGATTAATATACATAGATCAAGATTGATACATTCAAACGGTTGATTGCTAGATAAGAGAATGAAAAATCTATATGAAGACCTTCGAAAGAGAAGTTTATGCATTACACATTTAGAATCAAATTTCCGAGAGACCCTGACTATTCAGAATTTATAAGAACAAAACACCATAACAACTATATGCTTGGTTTGACACTAATTACGCGAAAACAATAATAATTACCATTGTTATTTATCCGTATGAGGAAGTGATAGTATTTTCGATAGGTATTACCGATTTCGATCTAATACAATGGCAAATTATCGCTCAAATAGATTTTGAACTGTAATTTTCGTTTTGCCTTTTCAAATTCGAAAAATCAAATTTATGTACAAATGATTGAAACACAATATAATCTAAGAAGTACCCAAGGTCAATGAAATACATATTTCCTAATCATCTTATATCGAAACGAAGCGAAAAAACCCACATGTTGTACCTGGGTGTCAACCAACGTCCTTTGAATCTATGCACGCGCGTAGCACTTATTATATAAGAATGCACTTCACCAGGTTCTACAATTTGACCTGCTTTGTTCGACATCATAACGTCCATAGAACCATTATTAAGTCAATGATCTGCAGAGAAGGAACATTTTTTTATTTAATTCTCAGGATATAATATTATCAAAATGTACGTTTTCAGAATATTTAAAAAAAAATTGGTTTGACAGCGGAGGAAAATCTTGTTTTCCTTTCAGATACAGTTCTTTTACTCCGAAATTGGTTCTGTTACTGATCATAAGTCGATTTTAGACAGTAGACGAAATTCTGGACAAATTATATGAGAAAGAGAATCATTTGATATCAGCCAAAGAAATATGAATTATCCGTAAACTCCTTTTTCATTTACATTTCAGAAACGAGTATTTTTAAAAAAGCCGTCAGGAATAATTGCTTTTGGAAATTTATGTTTTAAACTGCTAATATGCATTGAGATGTTCGCTCGTGAACTATACTCAAACTCTGGTATTTCATCCTATTTCCTTAGTTTCTATACATTCTCCTCTCTGAACCAAAGTAAAACCAATACAATCTTCAAATGTGCGGGACTATAAACTTAATAAATCAATATTACCAGACATATTCCATCTGCATTCCCAAGTAACTAGTAACTATAAACCTAAAATTTATAATCAATTTTTCCAAATTATTTTGAATCAGCTAGATAAACTATGTTGATTGAGAAGTGGTCCAGTTTCACTAAAATCAAACACGATATTAACTTTTCATAGTTTCTGTTCTTAATACAATTTGATTATCCTGTGATATTAAACTTATGTCGCTGATTACTGGAATTTAGAAATTTCTACATTTAGATTGGTTTTTAAAAATTTAAATAATTTAACTTAGGTTTGTGGTCCAATGTAATATGGAAAAGCATATACGTGATGAAACCGACGTACTCTATTTCGATTGTTATTCACATTTGCATATTTGGACCGGTATACGTTTCAAGACAACGAAGTAAGTGAAAATTTACATTAAAAATAATTAATTTACATTTATTGGAATCATTTTTTTAATAGTGGCTAAGTAACTTAATTAAGTTTTCATTATTACTTGATATCGATTCTGCATCATGGTTTAACGATTAGTAAGGTTAAGTGGTTTCCTACCTCAGTTTCTTCACTTTCCCGCAATAAAACATTCCGTTAGAAAAGTTAAATTTACTTCAAGTGATTTTCTACATGTTCCCAAAACTTATATGCGACAACACTTTAGCTAATTAAATTAAAATAAATTATTACTCTTATGCAGAAATGTAAAAATGAATTTCTTTATATTTTATAGTCTATTATATGTGGCATCGATTTTCTTCTACCAAATATTTTCTTCATATATGAACTGTGAAAAAATCAATCGCGTTAATTACAACCTTTGTCCATCATAAAATTTAACATGAAATTCTAGAAAAAAGGATAAAATACTTTTTATGCATTATAATTAAACCAAGAGTTTCATAGGAGCCGGATAGCATTAAAGCCATCCACATTTATCAAAACGATTTATATTAGGGACGTAGAGATTTAATAGTAAAATTAAAAGCAGAATTAGTAGAAGCAAACAGATATTAAAGGTTTCGATGACAAACAATAATTATTATTAGATATTTGAGGCAGAAAATGATTTTGGATTATTGTGTAATAATAGAAAATAAAGAGAAACATAAGTTATTTGTCTGCTTTCTTATCAGTTATTATCTAATCGAACTTTAAACAGTTCGAAATAATATAAAAAATTTTTAGCAGATAATTTGCTAATAGCCACAATTTTCATCAGTAAGTGCATGAATAAAATTACCAGTTACGATAGTTAGAGACAAATTACTTTTATTGCATCTAATAAGATGGTTATTAGATATCATTGTATTGAAAATTTTTTTCATATCTAATACAGAATGTTCCAGAAAAATACTGAATTTCCGATTTCAAATTCTCATGAGATAATTCTATGACATCAAGTTTTTATTTAATGTTCGTAGTTAACTTCATTCTTGGGTATATGGCAACACAAAATAACCTTGTATTCGGCAAGTACCTGATCGACAATAGCAATTACCATTCCATTTCAGCAGTAACGGAACTACTGATGTTAAAAAAGCATCAAAAACATATTTCATCAAATTTATGTATCGTTAATACGCCTTTTAGTTAATATTATATTTATGGAAACTTTCTCGGAAAATATTTGCCCATTATGGCTTATTAATTTCATGTTTGACACAGGGGTCAACACACTAAGTGCATCTTTTTAATAATAAACGTACTACACATCACACCTTTTTATAAGTCCCTAAATGATTAGCACGAGCTCATTGCACATAACACCCATTATTAATTATATTGTATTATTATCAGTTTTATTATATTTTTAATTTATTATGATCTATATTATATATATATGTATTTATTTTTTATAGAAAGACATAAAGCAGAGAACTTTACTGTAAAATTTATTTTCCAGACAGCACAAAATCAGATTAAAATTCTTTTACGCATGTATCGTATCTTAAATATTAATGTCCAATGGATAAATGATTTCTTCTTTGTGAAACTTATGTTGCATTTCAATACTCTCAATTCTAATTTGTCCTTAACGCATAATTAGCGAATTACTTAACTCATAATTTAATGCTGCAAAACTAAAAATATTGGATTGCACTGAATATGAAAGGTTATGTGATAAAAATGTTAGCAAAAGCAAAATTTTATGGCATTAAACCAAAATCAATTTTTCTTTTTAATAAAGATATTTGTACATTTTTAGAAAACAAAATAATAATAAATTAAGAGCAATTTTTAACTCTAAATATTCAGGATCGTTACCATAACTTTTTTAAAAAAGTTTTCAAACGACAAACTGCTATATTTTCTTGATGCCATTTTATAAAATTGTAACACAAGTCATCAGTTGTTTTTCAAATGTCAAAAGTATCTTCAATAAATAATTATACGAAGAGAAATAATAATATTTGTTTTAAAAAGTAAGTGCTACTAGAATGTATGATTTTTAGACTTGCAATTTTAAAATTCTTAAAATTTCTAGGTCGTACAGGTATAAAATATAAAGATTTCAGTTCTCTAATTGTTTATATTGATTTATATGTAAAAATATATTGTTCATTAGTCTAGTGGAATCAGGTCGAAGAATTCCCACTGTGAAAAAAAGTAAGTTTATGTAATAAGTAAAGCTAAACTTTATGTCATATATTGATTTGAAATATATAATTTAATTTTACAGTGGTTCATTGGATGAAGATATAATGAAAGCATCTATTATTCTTTATTCTAAAGGATTAACATATCATTTAAAGCTTGAATTTTTTGGAGTGCATCAACCTTCTCAGATTTTATTCAGGCAATTTCTCATTTCATCGAGAAAAAGAGTTTGATATCAGATCAAACACCCAAGAAAAATAAGTCAAATTCGAATTTTAATTTAAAATAAATATTACCTCTTACTAAGTAATATCCCAACACACATTACTGTATTATTCGATTTGCCTGGGAGATACATGCTAATAAGAAAACAGGCTGTTCTGATTAGGTCACTTTTGATATGTTTTAAAATGCATAATGCATGCCATGTTATGTACAATAGTAAGTAACATTCCTTCTTCTATGAAGCATCCGCATACGAAACTGTTACGGGAAAATCTTAGTTGAAAAATGTCTCGCCCCAAAAAGAACAAACTATTTGCCTTTCAAGACGTAAAAGGCTTGTTGGGAATTCCAGAGATTTCTCTGAAGAAAAGGAGAAATCTCTTTCTCCAAAGATTTCTTTGATAATTCTTTAGAAAACCTCAATATAATATTTTTTATTATATATGACGGGAGATCTCTTATTTAGATTGAAAAAATTGTGAGAAACCCATTTTATTTTAAACTAATATGAAGAAGGATCCTTAATTAGAATAAAATTTCATTCTAAAAAAACATATTTTTAATGAGTTTAATAAATCACTAAAGATAGAGCATATTTTAAGCTCTTAACGATTTTATTTAATTCATCGCTTAAACAACACCTGATTGAGAACAGGCTGATAAGAAATTTCAGAGTGAAAAAGTAAAATAAAAGCAGACTTTCATCAGACATGTCTTGGGTTATCTCAAGTTGAATGTCACTGACGAGTCATAAGAACAGGAATGTTTCTAGAATATTTACAGAATTTCGTATGAACCGTGTGGAAGGTTCCATCCAAATAGCTAAGATAATCTCGGGCATACACAGATGAAACATTTGTGAAATTTAGATTTCCAACGCCATTACCAGAGACCAAACGTCTTTTCTTTTTCAAAATACCTCGCTTTTCGTGCAAATAAATTTGATAATATACAAATTAATAGGCAAAAGATCAAGCAAAAATTCGAAGTCGAATAATTAATAGCCGAAACCTGTATTATGATTGGAGAAAGTCGATTAATAAGGCTTGGACTACATTACCATAAGAAAGGCCTTCATAAAAATTTAAAAAATAATATTTTTTTGCCATTGGGCGCAGACCACCGCAAATTCCGTGGAAGAATTGAAAAACTTTTGGAAGATAATCTATTTTGTAGCCATAAATCCATGACCGAGACCATAACGTGAGTCACATTAGATCAGAGAAAAGTTTTTTCTTATATGGAGAGTCAAATGTATCTAGAGCCAAGCGACTGGATTTGAGCATTTTTCAGAATTAAACTTTCAACGCTGCAATTTGGACCGAAACTTTGATAGAGAATCCGGGCAGTGGAATCTAAAAAGATGACATTATGAAACTATGCGATTCGGTGGTTTCATTGGACTAAAATCCATTGCCTAAACCGGATAAAGTAGCTGATTAGAAGGAATATATTATCGTAAGCCCATTCATTTACATGTACAGGGGATGTAGCTTAATAAGTAACAGGCTAAGTAATACATTGGCGTTGAAATTGTCCGTTCCAAGCAGCTTTCATGAGGCATAATGTAATGTAAACGTTTTCCATTTAATAAATAATTTTTTGTCAGCAAAAAAACAAATAACAGTTTGGCCTTTTAAATTATCTATTTCGTTGTATTTCTTTGTAATAATGAAATATTTGTTCTGGAAAGTCTTTTCTCATCCCGAAACCCACTCCAAGATAGTTGAAACGAGTCTTGTAACTATCTTCCTTAAATTTTATTAACCTCTGTTATAACGGTAATTTAAATATGTTTTTTTAGAACTGTATTTTAACCGGCTTTCTACCACATTTATAAAACAACTAACAAAATAAAAATGTAGCTACATATACAATTTTACCGAATTTCATACTATTTTAATCGGACGATATAAAACTGCCTTTAGTCCGGAATTGTAAAGCAACCTCATTTTCGAGTATTTTAAATATAAATCGCAGAAAATCAAAAGCCGCTGTTATTTAAAAAATCGGATAAAACCAAGTTTTGATGTTTATAAAGGAGCCCCCATGAATACAGTGAATAATTTTCCAGCGAAACCCCTTCATTGCAAGCAATTAACTAGTAAAACATTATGTTAAGGGGGGAGTCCTTTGTGAGAGTTGAAGAATTGAGCCGTAAACTGGTTTTCGAACAGAACAAGTTCTGATGAATGATTTTGCCCTGGCAGTTGAATGGTATGGGAAAAATATGCGCCAATAAAATAAAAGGTAATACGAAATATTGTTCCAACGTTTCACGGCGACTGCCGAAGTCGGATCCGGAAGCTTAAACACCACCGAGATTAAAATCGGCCCTGTTTCTGCTAATCACGGCCGCAGAAGCTGAAAAAATGAATCGCGCACCTAAATCTTGGTGGAGCACATCGTAAGCGGACATTGGTTAAGCTTGGGATCAAACCGATTTCCATGCATTCCCAATGAAAGCTCCTCGCAAAAGTGCAATTTCCGAACTGGATACACATCTAACCTGCTAATGTAACGACCGGCGTCAGGCGTCGGGACAAAGGTGTTTGTCGGAGGCACAGCCAAAGCTTCACAAGTGAGGAATTAAGGGACAATTTTGACGGTTTTGGATGATGCGTTGCTCGTTCTCCAGTTAAAGGCTTTTCCAAATGTTGCTTTAGTTTTTCGTTTTGTCAGATGAAGTCCCCGGAGTGACACCAGGGTCGTTTATTGTCTGTTCCTGGTTACACCACTGTTTTATTTTGTCTGCGTGCATCTTTCAGGTCGTGCTGCAGATCAAATCGCGGTGCTAGCGTTTAAATTCAGGCGCAGGTCGTGCGGCTCCATTTTTCGGATCCACAAGAGCGACCGAGGCAATCGTGTCTCTTGAGCCAAGTTCAACGTCGCCCTTCGCCCTACGTTAAATGGGTAACAAACTCACCAGATAGTAGTCGATCGGCTTCTCCCTCGCTTTGTTGTAAGCTTTCTGCAGTTCAGTCGCTCGCAGAGCATGGGCGATGTGAAGTGCACTGGCGTCAAACCTTCCGTACTGGTAGCCGTCGTGGTGATCCTTCCTGGCGTATTCCTGATTGTGAGATTGCCCCTGGGAAGCCGTCGATCCTGCATGACCATTTAAATGAGATCGAATATTCAGAGCTTCGGCGTCGAAGGTGCCCTTTCCGATCCCCCGGATCTGTTCGTTCACGGTGGTGTTCGATTTGGGAACGTTGAGCGCAGATCTTATAACGACGCTGCTGCCGTCGAGGTGACCAGGTCCGATTTTCGGCACGTGGCTGCTGCAGTACACTTCTTTGTCCTCCTGGCGGTGCTGGTTGTTGAAGTAAGTTTTGAGCGTGAGTTTCGTGCCGCAGACGAAGCATTTGAAGCATCCGCTGTGGAAGAATGTGAAGTCCTTCAGGGGACCGACCCGGTCGACTTGGTACACGGTTTGGTCGCAGCGAAAGCAAGTGCTCTCGTAAAAGTTCGTGCGATACATGTTCGATTTTCGCGTTTTCCTCTGGGTAATTTACACGTTCAACGACGTTGCCCCATTCGGGCTTGAAATAACCGCAGCGATCCCCTCGCTTTTCACCTTGTTCCTACTACGTTGGAATAGTTTCACCTTCCGCGGCTCTGACATATTCTTCTGGCAATGCGAACTCGAGAAGTTGACTCCGCGCACAATTCACATACCGACGGGTCACGCTAACCAGAATTTTCACGTCAACGGAAAGTCATTGAATCCGAGCGAATGATAATGCATAAGGATGTTAGAAAAAGCGCCGGAGAAATAAAAAACAATTAATTTTTACTGTTAAAAGTAATTAACAAAAAATATTGTTACACTAATCGAATGAACTGGCAGCCATTTTGTGTGTACACAACCACGTCACTGCGAGCCTAACAGACCTGAATGGCGCAGCTCCTGCTCCATTCTCCCCACCATACGATATCGGCAAAATCTCGGGCAATTGCCGATTGCGCGCATTCTATTCTCACGAGCTCCAAGGAAGAGGCAAGCTTCTTCTCCACCAATCAATTTTTCTCTCTCCTACCGAAAAAATCGGATCTTCATTTACAAAAATAATGTTTAAGTACTTCCGTCAAAATCTGAGATTTCGCGGTGCCAGATTCGGCCGAAAAACCCGGTTTGCGCAACCGTGATGCATTCAATTATCATCCTACTTCATAGCGATTGTAATGACGTCATGATGTTGCACTTTTCAATTCAATTTCGCATTTGCAGGTCGCCCTGCTCCTTGTTCGAACACTTTCGGAAGGCTTTTCGCCTCTGTTACATTCAAAATAAAATATTTTTGAGCTGTTGCAGATATCATAATCATCTTCCACTACAGTTTTCATTCGCTGTCAAAACGTTCTGCGTAAATCGTTCGCTTCAATTTTCTTCCTGGAGCTCATTCCGATCACTTTCGGCGTGAATCCGCATGTCCGATAACCATCAGGAATCAAGCGCCGCGACGCTTCAGAAAAAATAATTTTTTCGGAATGCTTTGAGTTAACAAAATCAGATATAAAGCCACTTTCCTGTATAATGTGCTCCTCGGGGTTCGTGCCCTAGATGTTTCAGCACGATCTTAGTTTAAACTCCTTCCAAATCAGATAATGCGGCATTGTTTCTCGTACCACAGGTACATACCCACTGTTAAATAACATGGGTGCAGGTCCGTGAATCAGCCGACAGCTCATCAAATGTCACTTAGGTCAATGGGCTGTCCTAAATCAGGTGGGTACTTCTTGCGAGGAATAATTAATGACTCTCTATTTCTGCATTCCATAGCATTCCAAATATAGATTTGAACTTATTCACAATGAACGTTGTTCTTAACCTTATCTTCAAAGTCATCGGGGAAAAGTAACTTTCAATCGGAAAACTTTAAAATATAACAACATTCGCATTCTGCCTTTTTTTTATGAAGTACAGCAGAATGAAATAAAATTCACACCACTTCCTGTACGCCGAGACGACTTCCTCAATCGCACTTCTCTCGCAATGATTCAACACGCCCATTTCCTGTTTATTGGCGGCTGCCCATCAGCATTTCAGGATTCGTTCTCGTTAACAAGACACGAAATCGCGGGTCCGCAGAACGATGCTGTCAAGCAATCCACGGTGGACGGCAACGCGAGCCACTTTAAAAGGCGCCGTGGAAGCGAAAACGGTGAATCACCGTCGCCAAACGCCGAACCAAAGAAGTCACGGGAAAAACGAGAAGAATCATCCTCTAATTCGGACAAAATTTTTCGCCTAATTACCAGATGGTAAAAAAAAAGATTTCCACACTGTTCCGGGGGCGAATGTCGAAATTTTTATTACGTTTACATCCAAAAATGGTTACGCGAAACAAAACTTGAATTTCGAATACTGATTTTCCAATGAGATAACAACACTTTCGCATATTTCGTAACACCATCTTTTCTGTCAGAGGTGGCGAGTTTTTCGAAGGGGTACTCGGCAAAAGACGGAAGTCCCCAAATTCATCCGACTGCTCATGAAAAGTCCATTCGTCTTTATATTTCATAAACACGGAAAAATTCCATTGAATCTCGAACTTTCTTCAGCAGTCACCGCATGCTTCCTCGTGCTACGTCACACAGTTGAACCACAGACGTCGACTTCTAGGATCGAAAGTGAGTATCATTTGCACAAAATGGACTCAAGAAAAAAATATCGTCATTATTTCAAGGCAAGGAAAACCATAATGCGCAATAATGCCATTATTTCCTTTCCGAATGGACCTTCTGAATCCTCTTCAATTTCTCCTCTCATCGCTCATGAAAAAAGAAAAAACACCTGAAAAGGGAATGCTCGTAATAAATTTTAAATGCAGGCAGAGCATGAATATTTATCGTTTATTTCCATATTCATTTGAAATCGAGACCAGTTTTTTTTTAGATTTTCTAAATTTTAATTAGAAATTTGCAATCACGCATCTTCATACTTTGGATTTTCAACTAAACACTCGAGATAAAAGTAAAAAAACGTTTCCAATTTTTTTAGGTGAAAACAGAAGTTGAAAAATTCATTTAAAAACATTTTTAGCAGTGCGTGAAACCATTTTTATTTCACTTTTTGGCGATATCAAAAACGCCTCGTTAAATACCTTGAAATCTACCCACTTATTGACCTAAGACAGATGCATACATTAATGACACTGGACTTGTATTTGCCACTTCTCTCCCTCCAATTTTTCACGAATAAAAAAATTTAGAAAGGATATTTCCTTTTTAAGATTTTTGTCTCGTTCGCACGGGATAAAAATATTATTTCTCCCATAAGTCATTTTCGTTAAAAAAATTTAAAAAACCAGTTTGAAACAAGAAATCTTATTTTATGTTTTTAAAGCACGAGCAATTTAACCATTACACATTTGGTTTTCTACAAAAATTAAATTAATATTTAAATACAAATTATATTTTCAACATAAAAGATGATTAATAAAATAGATTTATTACATTTCTCACAAATACAGAAACGAAAATTTTATGAAGGTTTAAGAAATTAACTTATTCTCGACATTGTGTCCCACGTAATAAAAAAATTTTTTTCCACTTTTCAATTTTTTTAACGAAGCAAACATAAAATGTTTAATTTTTCTTTGTTTAAAAATATAATTCCATTTTCCAAAATTAGAGGCAAAAATTATTTTAAAAGAGCCGAAAAATTACACACTTTCATTTGTGCAATTTTAAAAACGAAAAAAAAATCACTGAATTAAATTGAAAATTATTTTTTGTAAATTGAAAATAGAAAAAGCAACATAAAAATTAAAATTTAGAAACGACAATATACAGTTTGTCCGAAATCTGCAAAGAAGCTATAAGAAATTTTATATAAACCAAGTTTTCGAATTCAAAATGATTTTAATTTTAAAATCCATTTTCTAAAAATTTATTCTAAGATTTCTTAAACATATTATAATAACAATAAATAGGGTATTTAAATTCAATGCTATACTTCTCACATGTGATTCAAAAATTACTTTCAATGATCATACATTCAAAAAATAAGGCAATATTAAAAGTGCTTATAATTAGAAAAATTCAAAGTGATAAAGATTGAAATGAATAATAATTATATATAAATGAACTATCAACTAAATTAATAACAATAATACTTTCTCTAAATAATACTATCGTTTTGATGTAAGTATTTAAATAATTTCATGTATTCTGTAACTAATTTTTGTGATACCTAAAATAAACTGTAATAAACACTTGCTCATTTGAAAAGAAATTCTAAAAAAATTTATTTATGCTATATTACACTTAAAAAAGTTATTTATTTTACTTAATTCAAAAATTATTTTACAGAGATGAGACTGATACAGAAAAATAATTGTTATCAAACTAATAAAATTTTTGGTAAGACATCCATTATCTTGATTATTAATTAAAAGAATTTTTTCGCGTTTCATGTATGTTGCATGAAGATAAAGGGTATTAAAAAAATTTAATAATAAATATATAGAGTACAGTGTTTGCAAAATTTTTTTATAAGTTACATAGGCATAACATACATAAATAAAGAATATAATTATTCATAAATTTTTTACATTTTTATTTGAACTAGATCAGTAATCGATATTGACGCTTTTAATACAAAAAATAATTTTTTTTCTTTATGAGAAATCACAAGTCTCGTACACAACCATTTATGTTTCGCGAAGAAATTTTTAATAAAATGAGAACTTTAAACTTATGGCAATTTTCTTGGTTTATTATCAAAATATAAAATATTTCTGAAGTATTAAATTTTATTTTCATAAAAATGTACCAATTTTTCTCAAATTTTTAACTTTAAAAAAGTGTAACTTTAAATAAGGAAACAACACAAAATAAATTAACAAATTATTTGTCAGGTATAATATGCTACAAAAATAAAGAATAATTCGTGCCTCGTTAAATATATTTGAAACATAATGCAATCTCACGACAAAATCTTTCCGGATTAGAATTCAACACACACACCTTATATTAATATATTAAAAATATATTCTGATCAATAATGGTTTCCCGAAATATGATCAATATTTTGAATTCAAGATCAAGTAAGAACTTATTTAAGTTTTTACATAAAAAAATAACGATCGTCAATAGCTTTATGCAGTGAAACAAAATTATAAGAAAAATATAAATTTTACCAATAATAAAAATAGAATGAAAAAAAGCAAGTATAAAATCAGGATTATATTGATAATTTTAAATAAAATATAAGATTTAATAAATTATGTAAAATTAAAAATACTGAAATTTGTTTAATTCTTTTGGCTTAATTACGTTAATAATTAATGTACAATATATCCATATCCAATTCTAATTTATATAATTATGAGCATTAATGTAAAATATTTCATGTCTAAATAAGTATTGCAATTTTCTAACAGGTAAAAAAACCCTGAAATACAGATTAATATTTCTTGATTAAAGCACTCTATTATTGCGACATCCAGTTTCCTTTTCTTCAACTATGTTTAAATGATTATCTGGTTGATCAGTGTCTGTAGTAAAAGCTTGGTTATTATTTTTACTATAACGCCGAGGGAAGAGATCAGAAACATATTTCACCTGAAATTAAATTCACGGAATTTAATTGTCAACTGTTTCATTATATTATCATAATAAATATTATTCAAGAAATCAGTCTTTTTAAGTGAATAAAAATAAAGAACTTAGGTAGAATATATCTAAAGTGAAATAGATCGCTGTAATTCATAAATGCTGTAAATTATTTTAAAAAATTTAATTAATTAAATACTCACAATTAAAACTGCAACAATTGCACCTTGTAATGAACCTGCAAGTACATCACTCCAGTGATGCTTATAATCTGAAATCCTAGAGAGAGCAGTGTAAAAAGCTAACATAATAGCAATAAATTGAAGAGTATGTTTTAACAACTTTGATCCTCTCCATATAAGTTTTGCTTGAAGATAAGCCTAGAAAACATTAAATTTCAATTAATAATTTTTTTTCATAAAATTTTTACTAATTACTTCAGAATTTGATTTAAAATGTGTCAATATATAATTTTCACTATAATAAACATTCTTATTGAAAAAATTACATTAAAAGGAAGGTTACTTTCCAAATTAACATATATTTTCTAGACAAAAAGATAAACTAAACTGATCTATTGGTTTTAAATTTAAATCAATCAAGTTTCATTTTAATTTTTAGAAGCAATATACAATATTTAAGCATTAAATACAAATGTATACTCTATTTTTTAATTTTGAATACACTCACAACAAGAAAAAACATGCAGTAAGTTGAAAAACTGGAATGTCCACTAGGAAAAGACAACCTCATATCTTTCAACAGTTTTTCATTCTTCCCTAGACAGTTGAAGTGCTCAATGTAAATGTTTTCATATTTGGGATTAGAACAATCAATGTCAGGCTGACAGACTGCATAAAAGTGAGGTCTTAATCTTCCAATAGTATATTTAGCAATATCTGTTGTAAGCTGAGAACAAGCAGCACCAAACCCAAATATTCCAATATGGCGATAGCTCTCCCAAAACCAATTTGGGACATTCTTGTTAAGTATTATCCTCCTATTATTTCCAGAACGTCGAAATATTATAAATTCAGTGGCTATTATCTGTAATAAATTAAAAGCATTATTTAAAATCAATATTGATTGTGTTAATGCTAAATTAAACAACTTAATTTAAAATATAAAAAAATATTTTCTTCAGAAAATTTATAACAATTTAACTTGTTACTAAAACTTCAAAAATTAAATCTAAAAATGAATGCATATAAGTTAAATTGTCCATAATTGAGAGCCCATTTATACATGAATATTAAAAAAAAGGAAATATTTAAAACTTCAAAACTATTCCACTAAAAATTGTAAATACTAAAAAATACTTTATAAATTTTTTTATACATGATTTTTATGGAAAAATATCATATTTATCACATCCCCTTAAATCATTAAATTCACTCTTTTAAATGCAAATGAGCCATTTTTATTCTTAAATTATATGTAAAAGAACTTACCACAACAATAGGAAGACCAAGACCAAATACATATAGAGTCCAACTAGATACTGTTGATTCTAAATATGGATGTCTCAATGAATCATCATCACAGAAAAAACCTCTTTTATAAGGTTTACCATAAAGAAAGAAAATTAGTATTGGTAGGCCAACTGTAAAAGCAAATAATTAATTTCTCAAAACTCTAAGATTATTAATTTTTGTTGTGACAACAAGAATTCAGTTCTCTTTACTATTAATAGATCTTAACTTTGAATGTTAAAACAAATTTATTTCTGATTAAATTCAAATTAAAAATGAAAAAAATACAGTACAATAAATCAAATGATAGCATTAATAAATCAAATAACTGATAAATGAAATTTTAAATAAAAATTGATCATTTAATTTTTCTCTAAAAAGTATTGTCAATTCAATTTAATTTATGAATGTAATTTCGTCATTTAAAATTCCAATATATTCAAAAGCAAGGAATTAAAGATTATATTAACATTAGGTGTCTCATATCTGATATTCGCTGAGGTGAGATATTACGAATTTATCGATGAGCACATTCTTATTAAATGACATTATTAATAAATTAATATATAAAATGTACTATCGAATTTGATTCATTTTTCTTTTTTTTTAATTTACTACTTTATTCGATAAATTCAAGGGCAATGGTTTTAGATTTTATAAATCATTTAAAATATAGATATATTTAATCATGCGATACATTTTAAATGCCAATACCAGAAGCAATGCCAAAATGAGAACAAGAAATAGAATCAATATTAATATAACAGAACTAACCTATAAGTAAACAACACACATCAATAATAACTTTCAATATTAATTTACGTGAATCATTTCTGTTAGAGTTCATCTTTTCATTTAAAAAATCACTTTTAAAAAAAAAAAAAAAAAGACCAGATTATCCTGCGTAGCTTCTAAAACTGACAACGATTAATATTTTAATCTTCTGCTTTAAATTCCAACATCCGCAAGTTTATCTCTTGCAAAACGGTGTCAATGAACGTATTCTCGTATGCTTTTCACATACATTTACCCCACAATAATCTGTAATTAAATGAAATCGCTATGAAAACTGAATTGACTTTGTGAATGTTTATAATCGGATTTCATTGTATTCCTTGTAGTTTGAAGCGCAACCTGTATTCCAAAGATCACTACTTTTATATGATATATTCAGAGATCTTATTTTGCGATAAAAAAAATTTAACTTAATATTCTGCTTTACAAATACAATTTCATGATGAAGAAAACTTCACAAATTTCAAGATCAGTAGAATATTGAAACTTTTCTTTACAAATACTGCTTCTTTTGAACAGTTTCACTTTGCTTTATTTAGTAAATTTATAATTTTCACTTATTATTTCATTAGAATTTTCCCGAGATTAATTGATAATTTCTCTTGGAGACAGCAGTAACGAAAATCGGAACTTCCGGCAAGATCAATAAAAAAAAAAAAATGAACGTCTAACTGAAAAGAAAGGAATTTTAACAAATTCTAGGTAATCGCGATTATTTTGAATTAAATTTTCGAAATATTTATTTTATTTTTTCATACTTTTAAAAAATACTGAGAATAATAACGAGGAAGAAACATCGTATTTTGGAAACATGATTTATGAGTGAATAAAGCAAAAGAATTTGCTATACAAATCAAATATCTAATTTTTTGAATTTTCAATATTTTTAAGGCACTAAAATAGCCAAAACTGTGATTACTCATTAAGGTGAAAGTTATTTTACATGCTGAAAAGTTAAGACTTTTTTATTTTACTCTTTTCTAATTAATCTTCAAAATTTTAAATAAATTCTTTATCAGCACAATTTAAGGTTATTAAAAGCTGCTCATTAAGTTTTGTAAAGTACCTATAATTTAAAAATTGCATAAGATTCTCAGTTTAGATCTCTGTATAAGTTTCAACTATAATGAAATATAGATCTTTTAAGATATAATTCAGCTTGAAAAATATCATAAACACATCAAACTCATGTAGTTATTGTAGTTAAAACTGAAAAATAAAACAAAACACAAAGTCATTACAATACTAAAAATAAATTATTATAAAATATCACAGTTCTTAAATTCCAATCAATTTCTAACTTTATTATCACCTAACCATTAAATTAACGTTATACTTCAAATAGTGAACAAGTTTGAAAAAAAAAAAAATAAAAATCAAGGAAATAATGACTGAATAATCATAATATACAGATTAAGTAGGGATCTTATCTTTTATAACTTCTATGAAAAAAACAAGCAGTAATAATTTAAAAAAACTTATGTCCCTAGTTGAAATTGTCAAAAAAACTATGTGCCAGAAATAAATATAATCCTACAAAGACTAAAATCAGAAAGGAAAAGCATATTTCAAATGTTTTTTCTCTATTTCTTAACGACGAATATTTATTACCAGTAGATTCATTTCACATTTCAACGGTAATATTGGCCATAAATTTGTAAATGAAATTACTCAGTTTTAAATAGAATTTACGCTTACAAGAATATTAATTTTACGTTTAAGGTATTTGTTAATTTGTATTGTGACATTAAGTTATTCACAAAAATAACAGAATTTGATGCAACATTCTGGTATAGAATTCTAAATCCGAACTAATGTTATCGGTATAAATGATTAGCAATTTAAAAAAATTAAGTGGTAGAAAAATATTTTTGCGGAACTTGATAATATTCATAGAAGCTTTTTAAAAATATGAACCAAAGAATTTCAAAAATACTTTTTATTTTCCCATTTATATTTAGGCTTTCATCGGAATGAGCCAGAACGGAAGTAATTTAAAATGTTTCTAAATTTGGAGGCTTGTAAGTTTTGAAACAAAGATGGCTTTGACTTTTTGTTTATTGTCAGCTAGATTTTTGAAGTAAAAACTTATGTTCTTTACTGTCGAATTTTAAACGAAAAAGTTGTTACTGGGAATTTAATTCTGACAAAACTGGTATCTTAAACTGAGGCATTATTAAAAAATTTTAAAATGAAGGACGTTATCGATGTGCTACAGCTTCAGCGTGAGAAATCCCGCAAGGTCCCGCCGGTTAATTATCAAGACAAAAATAATCATTATATGGGAGTCCGCTTTATTTTCGAATGTGGTTTGTAAATTTTATATTTTTTATTGTAAATTATTAATAAAACCATAAATATTTTTAATTTTTTATTCTAATATTTATATATTTAATAAGAGTAAAGTTTCAATTTTAAAATGTCCTATCTGAATCAGGCATTATGTAACTAATATGAAGGTTTACTTATTAAGGTATTAAACTTGAAGCCCAACCTTTGACGATATCGACAGCAGTTATACTATATCATCGTTTCTTTAAAGAAGCTGATAATAATGGATATGATAGATATGTGAGTACTCCAGAATACTTTAACCAATTAATGTTGCATGTTTATTTTTCATTAATTTCAGATTATCAAAGATATTTTCTTAATGTCAATTATTGTGTAAACATTTTTTTAAACATAAAATTCATATATACATTTACATTTTGCATTCATTTAAAATACTGTTCATATATCTCATTAATTAATAATATAAATTATATAATTGGGATCTCATATTACATAAGTTATTATAGATCATATCAGAGTTCCATAATTTTTTTTTAAATTTAATTTTCAGTTGATTGGAGCAACAATTCTCTATTTATCAGGAAAAATTAAAGATGACACACTGAAGATTAGAGATGTTATTAATGTATCTTATAATACTCTTCATAGAGGATCTGCACCACTGGAATTAGGGGAAGAATATTGGAATATGAGAGATGCAATTATTCAAGCAGAACTTTTGATAATGCGGATGTTAAAATTTGAAGTTAATGTCATTCATCCTCACAAATATATGTATCATTATCTAAAAACTCTGCAAGGCAAGTTTAAAAATAAGGTTAAAAAAGGTTAATAAATAATTTTTAACTATTGGATTTTAAATGATTTAGGCAATATTTGTTTTAGCTTGGTTTACTCATGAAGAGTGGAAAAAATTACCTCTTGCTAAATCATCAACAGCTTTCTTGCAAGACTTTCATCATGATCCATCTATACTGGAATACAAACCACAACATGTTGCCATAGCTGCAATTAACTTGGCTTTACAGGTAATACATATCCATTTTCTTTTCAATGACTAAGAATAATTGTCATAATAATTTTTTATCACCCATTAAATGATTTTATAGTAAAATGTTTGGTTTCATCTGACTTGTTTAATTATTTAATTAATATCTTTAAATATTGTTGCCTGAAAATTTATAAATTTAATGTTTACTAACATTAAAATAAATATTTAAATTTTTATTTAATGATTGGAATATAAATATTCTTGATATTTCATTGAGTTTTAATACCATTAATTCAAAATAAAAAAAATATTAGTAGAATTATCTTTTAAAGTCTGACATTTTGCTTTTTTATATGATAAAAATATTTCACTAGTTTTATTTTAACCATAATATCATAAAAAAGCATTAATCTTCATGTTCTAAGAAGAGGGATATGATGTTTTAAATTCAAAATAAAACTTCCAATAATAGTTTTCTATAACTTCTTTTTTAATTTACAAACTTGGTAGTATTGTGTTAACAGTATAAAACCTAAATTACTTTTTTTTCTGATCAAATTATAAAGATATTTGATTAGTAATTGAAATGGGACAGTTCTGATTTTTTAAATTCACAAATAAAATGTTTCATTCTTAGGTTTATGGTGTTCAAGTTCCTTTGACCGATGAAAGTGATAACAACGTCTGGTATAATGTATTTGTATCAGACCTAAGTAAGGACAAATTATGGGAGATTACAGAGAAAATGATGGATGTTTATGAGAAGGATGAAATGGAAAAATAAAGAAATATCGACGTTAAACGTATGAATCGGGAAAAAGTTGATAAAATTCAAGAGTAGATGGATATTAATTGTCTAAATACATGTTTTTTATGACTTCATGGTCATGAAATTGTAATAAAACTGGTACAAATGTTAGATGTAATACTGAGAAGCATTTCAAAATATTGTATGATAAAAAATAGATGCGTGTAAAATGTAATGATGCATGTAGACGAATCTAGTTCATTATATTCATTAAATATGCAGCTCTCACAATTTTACATATTTTTGATGAATAAAAAAAAATATAAAATCAGTTTTTAAAAATATAAATATATATTGTGTTTTACCAAACACCCACTCCTTGTGAATGGGAAATTTGTACAATTTGAGTTTAACATTAAATAGATAATACGATTAGACCAGCTAGTCGTGTTCAAAACATTGTATAAAATTTTTTTCTTTTATATTTAAGATTTTAAAACAACTAATTGTTAAAACATCTTCCATTATATCAATATATACTTTTTTTTAAAAAGTTATAGCATATTTTTAATGAAAATTGAAAAAAATTAAATATCTCTTTTTGTTTGGACGATTTTTTAAAACAGTTCAAAAAATTCGTCATTAGTGACTCCAGACGTTTTTTATTGTTTAAATGCCTCATTGATGATTTTTTTGAGAGTTGAAGTGTGAACCAAAATTGAATTAAAATTTATTGCCTCTGCATAAATATAAAGTGATTAAAAATTATATCGGCCAAAATGACAGATACAAATTGTCAGTTTTTGCGACTTCATTCGGGCAGAGACAGATTTAGAAACTTGCTAAGATTTTAGTTTCAGTACATAGTAAAAAAAAATCAAACATTAATTTATATACAACTGGGATATTTTATAAGAATGAAATTTGTTTCCCATAAAATAATATCACTTCTAAATAGTGTTTACAACATCAACAATGAATAAAACAGAATTTTAATACGAAAAGTAATACATCTATTTTTCTATGCGAGGATATACATAATATGTGCGCAAATTTTATTGAACTAGACTAAACAATCTGATAATGTCTTCAATGCAATCTTTCTATATTTTTTTTAATAAAGGAGAAAGCTTGTTTACTCTTTTTTTTTAGTCTTAAGCCAAGATTGTTCAACTTTGGCTTTAATGAGTTGCTATGAATGAAATAAAAATTATGACAAAAGAAAAAAAATCCCTATTGTTAAATTAAAAATTCTTTTTGTTACTCTAAAGCATCAAACACCTGAAAATTCAATAAGATCAAACTGCATCTGAATATTGCATTGCTCGAAAAAAATAAATAATGCTTTTTACAAGTTGGACTTTCTTAATAGTAAAATTTTTCGCCCAAAAAAAGCCTAATAGACCTTTATGCTGTCTGCGTTGGTTAGTTTTCTGTATCGTTAAGTGATGATGCCATTTCATTACGTCTAAGGCATTCATATAGATTATGATCGCGATGAATTCATTATTTGTTAAGATTATTTAAATGCATTATTTAAATTAACACCGAATAATAACATTTTGTAATTTATAAAGATTTTTACATTGTAATTCATATTTTTTTATCAATGTTTCATTTTCCGTAAATACAGTGTTTGACATTAAAAAATTACAAGTGCAAAATTTCATAAATCTTTTTCGCGCTTTCCCCTATTTATTAATGTAAAGTTGTTGTAATTAATGTACAATTATATATGTTTAACTGTCAAGTGTTTTTAGTAGGGCAAATGGAAAGCTAGATGCGCTTATCTAGATTAATTTGAAAAATTTCGTTTACTGTATTGAAAGTAATAATAAAAAGCCGTTACAATGAATTTTATGGGAATGGAACGTGGAAGTTTTAGTATCAGAAGCTTAATGCCAGTGACGGCTTTCATTCGACCATCAGCATTTTCATAAACGCAATGCTATATAAATTAGGGTAAGTGGAATGAATTATATTTAACTGATAAATAACTGGGTATAATTGGATATAAAAATGAAATTATAGAGCAGCGATTCCAAATTATATAAATGAACAATAGTAAAAATAAAAGATGTTTTTCAAATTAATAAAACACGTGTATAATTGTTTTATAAATGTTAAAGACTGATGAACTGCCTGACATTTATTCGTTGAAGAAATTTTCGTCTTTCGCGTTCTATTGCAAAGGATTTATTTTCTAACCCGTGACTGCAAAAGGTTCCAAAATGCTGCTCCAGAATGTCTTTTCAATGAAAAATTGATTTAACGAGGACGTGCGAATGACATAATAACTAATCCATTATTTAAGTCCATGTGTAATAACTTGTGCCAACATTCAATATAAATATTAGGAGACATTTTATAATAATATTAACTTTTAAAAAATATCAATCAACTTTTTTTTTGAATAAATAATTTCAGCGGTTTTTTGTCTGAGAAATCAATTCAGTTTCGGACATGGAAGTTTTGCCAATAAACTACAATTTCTCGGACCGCTTTTTCATCTTCTACTTTTTTACGTGAAACAACCGCAAGACCAATACCTAACAGTGACTATCTGTTTTCGAGGTCGCAAGTTATTTTTTTCTTCTAATATAAATTGAAAATTTTACAAAAACTTAATAGAAGTTTATTCCTTTGGGTCTTGAATGAGATCTTCATCTTCCAGCAAACTTTTTCAAACACAAGAAAAGGGGGCAGGGGCAAAGCATGAAAGAGTGATTTCAGTAATTGGAAAAGAGAGAAGATGCTCCATAATTCATCTTTGGATGAATTATGAATCTGTCACTTTCATAGTATTTGTAGTTGTGGAATTTATTTATTTATACTATAAGAGACAATTTTTCTGGGGGGATTAAAAATTACATTGAAAGAAGAGCAATTTGTGATCCATGCATTTGTGCATATAATCCGGCAAATTTTATTGGTCTTTGCGGAGGAGAAAACAAAAGTTAAGGAACTTAGATTTTGATCAGAATTAACATATAAATATCACTCAAAGGTTCGAAATTCTCGTTTTTTTCAATTATTTTTAACTTTCAATCACTTTCTGTAGTTCTTTTCATAAAATTAACAGTAATTTCAAATTTTGAATATTTAAAAAATTGAAATTTTTACCCTTGCTTCAGATCAAAAAATTGACGAACGATAACCACTTATCAAAGCAACAAACACTTGGGTTTCTGCGGTACATTGTCCTTCCTCTTCGGCTTGGGGACATTCTCAACTGAAAAAGATTCCTTTGTATTTTTGTCAACTTCCTCGACGTCGGTCAATAAGTTTTTCTCTTCTCCTTCCAAATGCAGATCGGTTCTCTTGTCAATGACAACGGCGTTGCAGGATTCGAAATGTCCGACGTTTGAAAAGGGATCAGATTCGAGGGAAGTTAAAATTCTTTCCAGACGTGAAAAGGCGTAGCGATCGGTCGAGGCTTCCCGGGATAGATGCGAGGGAAGTCCAACTTCTTCCTTCAGTCTCGTGCTTGTTGATTCCATGCTGTTGGCCGCCTCGTCGAACGGCCTGTCCGACGAAAGCCTGCTGGGAACGTCGAAACTGCAAAAACTTTGATTTTCCAATCGTTTTAAACCGTAGTTCCATATTTTGTTCAATCTACGAAAATTCTCCATTTTTTGCTGTTTGGAAATGACACCTTTAATATTCGTTTTTTCGTCCGGGTTAATCTGCTGGGGAGCCTCTGCCTCATGCAACTTCGTTGTATTTGATTCATCACATTTTGTGTCCTCCGGCGTTTCTTTACACGTGCAATGCGAAATGATTGGCGATATAAGATTTGATGTTTCAGAGCTTTCGCACTCGGAATCTGGATCATCAAAATTTTCATTTCTTTCATTTCTTTCTTCACCGCTGAAGATATTTTCTTTGATTAGCATGTGAGTCGCCTCATCCGATTCCGATTCGTGTCTTAAGCTTGTTATTGCATCTGTAAAATTACTGCATTGCGAGGACCTCTTTGTGAGAAAATCTTCATCTTCTTTTTCATTGAAGGAAGACCTTTCGAAACTTTGGGAAACGTAGCTGCTTCGTGAACTTCTTTCGGAACTCATTGTACAAGCTGCGTCAGATTCCGCGTTCTTTATGGAAGAATATTCCGAATATTCGTTTTTGTCATTCGGATACTCCCCGCACTTTTCATCTTCTTCACAGGTTTCACATCTCGTACACTTTTCATCGCAGCTGGCCTGGTTGTTTTCCTTCGGTGAATTACACATGGCGATTTCTTCGAAAGACTTATTTAATTCAGGACTTAAGCATCGCACGGTGTCTTCAACATCGTCAAAATCCCTGTTTCCGAATGGCAAAATTGGTGTCACTAAAATTCTTTTTTGATACAACGATCGCCTTATTTCCGTTTTGAATGAATAGGAACCCGGGTGATGTGATATTTCGTCGATGTGAACTCGATTTGTCTCAGTTCCCTTTTCACCTTGCTCTTCTGGTGTTAGCGGCAATTTAATTCCTCTGCCGACTTCCACAAACCAAACATTTTCCGTCAACTCGCTTTCTCACTTCTTCTCTTTCATGTCTTTATCAAGATAATGCAGAACATAATGCAGGACTACATCGTAGCAGTATTTGTATTCTGTCTAAAAGGTTACAAAAAAAGTGTCATTTTTTTCCCAACTCGTAAGTGCGAGTTCCACTACTTCATGCTTTTCAATTCATGGTTGCTAAAAATCTAAAAGTGGTAATCAAGAGAAGAGCATACCATGTTTTCTATAAGTTGGGGTCTGTGTCTGCGCACTGTCTTCACCGCCTGAAAAACATCGACCTCGCCGTGCTGGATGACTTGCTCTATGCACGCATTAGCTGCACAGTACACTCCGCATCTGCTTCTTCCATCGCTGAAACAAAAATGGCAATTATGCAGTATAACTATGTCAATATACTGAGAATCGTAATTTCACATATTAAAAATTGTGAATATTCTCGTTTTTTATTCTTAAAAATCATTTTGCAAATTTATGCAAAAGTGTCATGTTGTTATTTTCAATATATTTATATATCATATTATTTCTTTTACCTTACAACATCATTATGCTTGAAACGTTGAATAAGTATACCCGTGTCGAAAAAAACTTATTAAAAGAAAAGGCAAAATAAATTGCATTGAAAACGAACAAACTGGATGCTAGCGTTTTTTGAAATTAAATCTGGATAATTATTCTAATAACTGCAAAAACTTATTTAGCAAAGAGAAAAAAAATATTAGAAGCATTCAAAAGTCCCAAAAATATTTTAAAAACAACGTAGGTTCCTATAAAGGAAATTTAGAGAATAATAACAATAATAATAGTAATAATGAAGAACTTCATGACTTATATTTGCTATTATCTAAATGTAAATCTAACTAATCTACTCTAATGTATATATCGACGATACAGAATACGATAGATGGACTTACGGTGACACAACAGCTACCGGTCCATAGTCTGTTCGCTGACGCCATCTTTCCACCATGTTCATCAATTCAACAAGAGAATTTGTGGAGGTTGGTACCTTATGCCCCATTGGCCAACACATTAACTGAAACAGCTGCACTGTTTTCGCAGGCGCCTTGACTCCGGCCATAAGTTCGGTAAGAGAGACGATCTATGGATACATAATTTATATTTTCGTGGAAAAACTCACGATTAATATTCAATAACTTTTATTTTTTGAAATGATTTTAAACACGTTTTAAGAAAAAAGCCAGGTTAATTCTCCAATTCGTAAAAATGCCCGTAATTCAGATCCCGATCGCTGCTACTCTATGCAAGAGAAATTTTTTCTTTTTTATCTCTGAATGGAATTGAGAATGTTTGTATGATGAGGAAAAGCCAACGAAGGTTGTACATATAACAGTAGTAAATAATACAGATATAAATTGATAATACTACTAAGTATTTGTATCCGTGCAATTTGCAAGTGTCCGGGACATGATACTATCAGAAAATACGAGTTCTTGGCTTTAATTTTTTTCATATCTTATTTCCCTGCTTAAAATGGAATACTTGCGGAGGCAAATTAACCAGAGAAATTACATTAAATTTAAATTTTCCGAAAGGGAAAAGTTTTTTGAACGTTACGCGTTTAATGATAATGTGATATCTCAAATTTTATCAGAAAAAACGAAAACATTTTATATGAAATATTACTGAAAAATAATTATCCTATTCGTAATCGACATCGAGAGTATCCCTGAATGATTGTCGCAATTGGAAAAAAAAAATTTTCATAAACAATAAATCGTAAATAATGAGAAAAAGGTTGAATTTTGTTGCAAAATGAATTCTTTTGAAGATTCACCAATGATGGCATTTAATGGAAAAAAAAAAGAAAAATTTTCATAAGTTTCATATTTACCAAACGATGCCCTTCTCCGCCGGCCAGAAAAGCTCTCCTGTGGAGCTGGTCGCTGCTCTAATATTAAAAGTCATGCGAAGAACATGCTAGCAATTAATTCAATTCTTTTCTAAACTAAAAAAAGCAAACTCAATCGAATTGATTAGCTCTTATTTCAAAAGCAAAGCTCGTTTCGAGTAAACCTTCATACACGGCAATTGACAAAGCTGTTAAAATGAAATAAATTTTAAATATTGCAAATGATTAAAATGAAAAAAAATGAAAATAAAAATTTTTTTGCAAAGAGAAAGGAAAAATGAAAAAAGTAAAAAGAAAGGCATGTGGCTGCCGCCCCTTACGAAAAACAAAAAGAAAAATCTAGATAAATGAAATTAATTTTACCTTTTTGTTAATTCGAAAAATCCACGATTTGATATTCGTGTAGTGATTGTGAGAAATATGGTCTATGGTGAAAACGGGTCCGTATTTTTTCGAATGTCTTCCCTCCGGCCAGAATGATGGATAAGTTTGCTGAAACGGAAAACATTCGATTTTGCCATATTAAAGAAGATTAAAGTTTATTCTATTCAAAAGAAATTTCAGTTTCGAATTTTTTTTTTATTGACATAGGAAACCAGCTTTCCTATAGCAGGATATGAGTCGTTGCCGCGCTTTTTCTTCTCCTTTGCCCACCGTCATTTCACACTCTTAGCTCAAATAAATGGTTTTACATTAAATAAATGGGTTGTGGAACATTAAAAAATTCTGGTTGACTGTGACTGTTGAACTCATAACGCTTCTGATGTTCGGCTTGTTCAGATGAAAGCTTTCATTGTCAGATTCCCTTCGATCCTCCTATAGATTTCACAAACATCAGAGAAGGAAAAAACAAGTTAGCAGACTTACAGAATTCTTGGGTGGAACACAGAGCACCACAACAGCCGAGCATTCATAGTCGTAAACCAAAGACCAAAACTCTCCACAAGTGTGTTTTAGTGGCCACTCGGTAACAATGTATTCCCTTGGTTTCGTGTAGCCCTACAAAACAAGAGATAACTATTTTGAGAAATAGGATCATTAGAAATCCTAATTACACCGTCATTTAGAACAATCGGAAAATTGAGGTCACTTATTTTGGATTACTACAGAAATGTCAAATCCTTTTACATCTTGAACTAAAAGAAAACGACTAAGATTCTCATCACTTACTGATCTGTATAAGATTCAGATTCACACTTACATCGACAAATACTGCATTGATGTAGTCGGTGAAGCTGTTCCCCTGGAAGGACGTCAGGTATGGTCGAAAATTATCGGCTGAAAAATTTTTTTGCATTTGAACCGATTTTTACATTATTTTTTCTCGCTCTTTATATTTCTGG
Source organism: Ricinus marginatus (assembly GCA_028565995.1). Classification (NCBI taxonomy): domain Eukaryota; kingdom Metazoa; phylum Arthropoda; class Insecta; order Psocodea; family Ricinidae; genus Ricinus; species Ricinus marginatus. The sequence goes on from JAOWBB010000015.1 coordinate 163,016, forward strand.
TTCGTTAAATTTTGAACGAAACGAAACTACTTTTTGACACAAATAATCGTTTTGTAAGAAATAAAAAATTATCTTTAAATGTTTTGTCGGCTTTACGAAGTTAGGAAAATTTGTTTTTCACACATCGGATAATGATGAATTTTGCAAAAGAGAAACTTGTCAAAGTACCTCTTCAAAGGACATCAAGTTGCTGGACACTTCATTTTCCGGTAGCTCTTGTTTTAGATTTAAGTTAAATATGTAGTCGGAGATGACAGGTTCAACAGAAAATTTTCTGCATTCTTTTATACATCAGAAATTATAACTGTTTTGTTTAAAGATAATTTTGATTTTCATATTTCAAAAATGATTTTCAATATTAATTCAAATTTAAGATCCGGAATGTGAAAATCGTAAACGAATATTAAATAAATCAATTTTGTTTCCCATATATATAACATCCGCGAAACAATTAGATGTGTTATAAGATACGTTAACTAGGTAAAACAACCGAAAAAACATGGATTTTCAGGTTAATTTACTATCTAGTAATTGTTGATAGTAATAAAAATTATGCTTTAATACCACAATGAACTAGTACAAAAAATAATTTTTTTTCATTCCACAGAGAAAATTTCAAAATACGTACGGGGCACCATTAGAACATCTCGATTTTTCTCATGGTTGTCGCCTCTATGACCACCCGCGCAATCTCCTATTGTAAACCTTGGAGTTTGCTTACAAATTTGCTAAAATAAAATTTAATGTTAAAAACCATTGAATAAGAAATTTTTCTTTCTTTTGAAACAAATTTTACAATTACAAATCCAAAATTATCAGTTTTATGTTAAAAATCGTTTCATACCTGAAATTCCCTTTTGTATTCGTTTAGTTTGGTGACAGGATTTTTCATGGATTTTTGCTTTAGTCTATTGGACAAATCTTTAACTGGGAACCAAGTAACACCGCAAACTACAAATTCTTCTAATGTATCGTAAACGAATTTATATTGGTCCTGATATGAGCAAAAGAGAAAATACATTTCGGCAAGATAATTCAAAAAAGAATTCACCTGCACCGCTGATAAAATACATACCACATTTTCGATAAGGCCTTTTCTTGACTGTCGAAGTTTTTTAAGATATCCGAATACATTGAAGCAGTCTTCTTCTTCGGCAAGTTCCAGGTTGGCATCGATTAAAAGGTATACTCCTGATCTCCCACCTCCATCGCTTTGAAACGCAATAATTCAATTATTATTTTACAAAAAGATTTCAATCCAGGCAGCATTTAAGCTTTTGATTTGCTTATTAGCAAACCTGCTTCACTTACTTGCAGTGAACTATCATGGGGCCAGTTGCAGAACTCAACCGCGTTCCTATAACCGATCTAACTCTTCTGCGGAATTCAAGAAGTGCATTTGAAAATGGACATGAATGGCTATGCCACTCGGTGTAATGAAACTGAAGCAATGTACGTTCTTCATTTTCTCCCTAAAAGTCAAATATTGCCTACCTTTGATGAGAGTTATTTTTTACAAGTTTTTTTACTCATTTATAACAATTATAGTTTTATTTGACTGCCAAATATGATTTCACAATTTATATATCTTAAATAAAACTTTCAAATTAAAGAATTTTCTTTTTTTTTCTTAATTTTCTCAAACTGAAATTTTTTTCAGATACGAAGCGGAAATTTACCGTTGCATTAATTTTAGTGAGTCTGATTGTTCTAATATGAAAGTTGGCTAATTCCTCCTCGTGCAATATTTTCACTTCTAAATCTCCATATAATTCGCTCTTATCCTTAGCTGCTGGCCAATATTGCACACACATAACCTGAAAGAAAAATTATTATTTCAACAAAACATATCCTAAATTGAATCATTAATATTTTTATTTTCGCAATAAATTTCTGGCGAGTTAATTTCACAAATCCATGAAATAAGTAATAATAATAATCATAAAATTTTATCCATCAAATATTTCTCGCTCTGAATAATTTGGAAAATATTGAGACTCTATTTAATTTGAATTGATCGGTGGATATACTACCGTATATAAATAAAAAAGCAAGTTATTAGCCGCTTAATGTATCAATTTCGGAAAACATGAAATTTCTATTTTTGATTGATTTCAAAGAAACAAAATCCAGAGCCGATCCCTAGTGAATTACAATATAAAAAAAATTTTTATTTTCGTTGCTAAATATTCAGAAAACATTTTGCTTTTAGACCTATCATTTCACGTCTGAAGCGCCGTAAAAAGAAACTTTTCAGCATCATTGCCGTTATTTTCCTTGCCTAGAGAACAGGAGAAAAAAACAGCACGAAATTTTATTCAATCTAATTTAAAGTTACACGTTCTTTTACCTTGGATATATTCCAAGGCGAGCCCATTCATAATCGGGTCTAAATGGTTGATGCATTTACGTCATTTCGAAAACATCCACAATAGGAAGTATGGGCTCAACAGCGAAAGAAAAGCAACTGGTTCGGAGGCTGCATAATCTCAGCTTCCACATAAATTTAAATAAGATTTTTAACCAAATACAAACGGGAGAGTTGAGTGGCCCGGAAAACTTGCGGGCAAATAAGAATCACTAAACAGATAAACAAAATGGAAAATCGAGAATCTTCTCAGACAACCCATCAAAACCATACATCTGAGAAAGACAAAAAAACAATATCTGATTTTTCTTTAACAAGAAAAAAAATTTATACTTGAAACTTTGGAAGAAATTTATTATGAGGAAAATTTGAAAAGTCTATAAAAATCTGTACAATGTTGAAGGAATTCGAAATTCTCGTGATTCTTCTTGATAAAACGCCACTGAATGCTGGTAAATTCCATATGTAGGTATTTCACAAAGGAAAATATTTTTTCTTTTTTCTGTCTTATTAGGATATATATATATATTTTTATATATATGTATATGAACGGTTTACATTGAAAATGCTGAAACTTCGCGTTGTCAAGAAATATTTGTCGTATTTCAGAATATTTAAATGCTTTTTAATCTGATTGAAAATTATAATAAAATATTGTATGCTGGACATTGCTTTTAAAGAATCTGGAATTTAATAATAAAAAGTAAATAATTTAAATGTATAACAAGTGAATAATTTATTTGTAAACCAACAGAAGATAAACTGAAAAATGTTAAAAGTTTTCACACATTCAGGTTCCGCCTAAGAATCTAATACATCGCAAGATAATTCACAATCACATAAGGAATTTTTAATTTTTTGCTTAAGGAGTAATATGCGGGATCGCGGAAATCCCATTAAAACTACAATGAAGTTTTGATCCGAATTTAAACTTTATCACATTTTCAATTTGCATTTTCTTTAGCCAACCCGAAAAACAAAAAACAAGAGTTATTTATAGGAAATTTCAATTTAAGACAAGAATAATAACGAGTGAATTTAATAATGTTGCAGAGGTCACTGTAGGATGATTAGAAAGATGCTGAAATTTTTTTTTTATTTTTCCAACGAAAATGTCATATAAGAAAGAGAAAAATTCGGATTGAGAAGTGTAAAATTTATTAATGAGCATTCAGCCTTTGGTAATTTTTGGAGCAGTTACTGCAACATGATTGGAAGAAACTTTTTTTGTCCCGGAAACAATTTAATCCACCCTTCCCCCTCAAAAAAAAGAGCCCAAGATGGGCAGAGATATTGTCGGCCTCAAAATTAAAGCTCTGCAACATTTTTTGCTAATTTTGTTGAAGTTTTAACATGAGCAAGAATGAATCCATCTGGTCGAGACAACCACTCAAAGACAAGGCAAATGGAATGGGGATCGTATTCACAATGTTGTCCCCCGGATTAAATACCACGGAACGAACTAATGTAAATGCCAGCAGAAAAATCGACATAAAATGGAATGGACCTTTGCTCCTTCACGTGCCACGAGAAAAATAAAACATTTGAAAATGGCAAAAATTTTCTGAAATATCCCAAAAACAATGGCGCCACCTCTCGGTAAATGGCTTCTGATCGTTCGATTTCTTTTAATAAACACTGCTGTGCCTATACTCACTGATGGAAGTAGTTAAAGCCTCAAAGGATTTTACGTATTTAAATAAACCGAAAAAAATCATTCTTTATTATCTGCGAAATGAACCTGACTTATTTCTTACCAAAGTTTTTGGCATTCATTACACCAAATAATATATTTTTCATGTATTTCAAAACTACTTAGACGCTGGTTGAAACTTTCATTCTTTTATCCGATATATATTTTTTCTGACAAAATTTGATTTTTTTTCTTATTTTATTTTAAAAATTGAGATTTATAAAAGAATATCATCCAAGATGAGGAGTTTTCCAGCTTATCCTCTTGTGAAAATTATTTTTCTTGGGTTTCAAATATTTGGTATCAGCTTTCCATCTTCGTTTAAAGTTTCACGGTCAATTTTTCAATTTAAAGAAGCTTTTTTAACATCTCCGTGGCACCAGTGAAATTTTCGAAATGCATCTTTACTCACAGCTTCGATATCTCGAGAGTCTCAATTGCGAGGATTAGCGATCTCAAAAGCGAGACCATATCGTTCAGATTTAAATTTTCCCTGGCTTCCTTTTCCAATTTCTTTATTCTGTAGCTATTCCTCTCTATGACACTTTTAAGATACGGATCATGTTATTCAAATTTCGCTTCTGTGTGCTTGTTCTTGCGAAATTTCCATGTTTCTCATTCGAACTAACATGCTCAGATTCACGCTGAAATTTTTCAGATTCTTATTGTATGAGGAAACCGGGCTACATGAAAGGTACCAATTTTATTTCCAATAATCATTGTTATTGTCTAATGATTTACTACTGCAGATTCCTGGAAAGCAATCCCCAATTATACTGCCAAATCTTCCCTTGGTTTACCTTTCGAACTTTTCCTATATGCGAATTATTCCTATATTTTTCCGATGTAGATTGTAGTTATTTAACTTTTCATTAATCACGTTTTCTTTATTTTTTTTAAGTAAATATTATCATAGTTTTATGAGAATCATGAAATCTCGGAAAACGCTGATCCAAGGCTTTTTTATTACTCGTTAACCAAGATATCCATAAAACATTGTATTTTCATTTTCATTCTCGTTAATTGTATATTTTAATAATCGTGCAAGGAGTCTAAAAAAATGTTGCGATATTTTTATGGATATACTTTAAAGTGAAAGTGAAATTATCGTAAAAAGATGGGGAAACGTTTAAAACTGAAATTCGTTAATAAGATTATGGGACATAGACAATATAATACAAATGTCACAAGTCGATAAAACAGTTTTCTCTCGCGTATTCTTTCATAACATAAAATGATACTCGCCATTCAAATATAAACACTATATGAACCACTTACCTTAATAAAGTCAAAGGTTTTCGTTAACATCACTATGCACGATGCCTTTTCCTGCCATACCATTCTCCAGAATTGTTGGACCGTACTCTCTGTCGGTCCCTGAGTTACTATATATGCATTTGGTTTTAGCAGGCTCTGAAAACGTGAAATTTGGATACATTTTGAGATCAACTTAAGTGCTTATGTTTAAAAGAAAGCCGTGGAAATTGTAAAAGCTTTGAAAAGCCGAACGTGTCTTTATTAACTGAGGAAATGTAACGTATCGGAAAAATTTTGAAGAATATTGTCTCTTTGAAGAAAAGAGGCAAAATAATGAAAAATTAACCCAGCAAAAAAAAATTAGGTTCTGTAAACTTTCAGTTTATAAAGCACGAGAATATCTATTTGATGAAAGAAAAACTTCGTTATGAGGAAAATAAAATTGCGCAGCAATCCACAAAAGGAAAACATTTGAAAAGAAGGTTAAGTTTAAAAAACCAGTTAAATCTAATTATGGCCAAGATCATTAAGCGTATTAAAAACTTTAAAATTTAAAACTGTGGCAATTTGAACAGACGGATGAAAGCGCTTTGAAAGTTATGCTGGGAAACAATTTTATGAATGGAGTATGTGTAAGAGTTTGCGTTTAAAAATTCAAAATGTGAAGTAGCTCAAAAAAGATTAGATTCATTATCAATTAAATGTAAGTTCATACATAACTAGTAATATTTTTCAAATGATTTTCATGCGAATTCATACTTCACCGTAAAGATATATTAGAACCTTATTTACATCTGCCGAAAAATTATATATGCATTTGTGTAACCATAACTTGAACGAAAAAGAAAAAGGGTTTAATATTCATATATTAGACAGAATTTTTAAAAAATTATTCTGCAATTCACAATTTAGAAAGTGGCTATTCTCAGCGGAAAAAAAATTTAAAATATTTACCAATTCAATATAATATGAGAGGTTTAATAATTTTTTTCTTCATAATATGAATAAGTTAGTTATTTATATTATCACAAATGCATATACTAAGCTTCAAATTATTTAAACTTTTACTTAACGAAATTGAAATAGTGATTATTCAAAAATTTTCCTAGTTTGAAATATGGATAATATACAAGAATCAGATCCCATAACGATATACGATATTTTATTTACAATATATTAAATCATCCTGTTTGTTTGTTTTATTTGTGCGGATCAAACTATAATTCTAATTTGAATCTCTAAATCATATGGATATATAAATGGAATAAAAACTAATAACCGTTATCCATAATACGTGTATGAATAATAATATTAAAGAATTATTATTAAATAAGTCTGTATGGAAGTTCTAATTTTTAAAATGAAACAAATGCGAAGAAAAGAGAGACATTAAATAAGGGAATATAATTTAGCGATTAATGGATATTAATTCACATATATTCCGAATAATAGATCTCTCTTATCCCACATTCAGCGGAGATTAATTACGATTTAATAAATCATCGGAAAAAGGTGTTTTGAAAGCGGGCGACAAAACTTCGATACCGTAAAGAAAAGATGAAAGCGGAACCGGAAAATTTCATGTACGAAATTGAATTCGCCTTGAGGCAATTAAGACCTAAGAAATGGAAAAAAATGGAAAAAAAAATTTTCTTCTCCTTTTAATGAAATTAAAAAATTTTAAAAATGTAAACGATTTCCAGATAATATCTTAAAATTTCTTTTTTTTCCCCTTTCCGTTCCTATCTTATTCAACTGATTCAATGAAACTCATCTTTCTCTTTTAAAAATAACTCTTCTTTCATTTTCCATCCTACACGATTTCTTCCCTTTCGTCTGGTTAGTCCGCGTTTCAGTGACGGCCATTATAAAGTTCCCCATATATTTTGCTTCTTACTCATTTAGGGTTCTCCATTGAAAATCGCCACCCAACAGAATGAGTTTTAGGACAAATTTTAAACGGAATTAATAAAAAAAAACTTATTCGCAGTAATAAATATTGCAACGTGGAATTATTCGAAATCGTCCCATAAATTTTTTATACAACAGAAAGTTGTGTAATTTAATGATAGCAGAAGGCGCTTTTATTATATTATAATTGATTACGAGACACCATATTGGTTGCTGTTAAGGTATTGCCAACCCTTGAAAGTATACACTTAAAGAATTAAATTTATATATAATCCCATTGTATTTTCCGTTTTCCAGCAAATTATTTTCCTGATCGAATGAATCGGAAATCCTGGCATATTATAATATCGCAAGTTTATATAACTTGAATTCAGGTCGTATTATATTCTGATAAATGCTTCTAAATTCTCAGATTTTAGTAATTATTTCGCATTAATATAAGTTAAAAAGTTTTATAATTAATAATCAAAAATAATAGAACCCTCAAAGAATGATTTTTTTTCTTACGGCTAAAACTCCCATCTCTTTTATTAATTAATTATGCCTTGATCTGAACAAAAGAAGACAGGAAAATACAAGTTCTCGATGTGAATTGCTTTCAGTGTTCATTAGAAAACAGATGATTTTCGTGGTACCTTTGTATCGCATATTGTAATGATCTTTCAATTTATAATATTAATAAAAAGAGCATAGTTTAAAACAAAAATGTTCAGCAAAACAAAATCATTGAATTGTCACGGATATCGCGAATATCTTCGTTCAACCTTAATTTCTATGAAAATTCTTAAATTTTCACTTGAATTCGCATTATGGATCTAAACATCAGACTTTTCTTTGATACGAGTTTTTTTTTCGATGTCTTAAACTGTAAATCAAACTCTGAGTTAATAAAAACTTTTAAAAGCTGGACTTTTGGGATTTAGAGTCGTTTTCGACGAGAAAACAGAAAAACAGTCAATCAATAGAAAGCTTCGCCATTTATTTCGATATATAATAAAGGTCTGTGAAAGAGAATTTAAATGTATTTAAAGATGTATAAAACTAAGAAAGCTCAATTTTCCTTCCTTTTTTTCTCTTATCTCCTGCCGGGGGCTTATTACTCCCGACTTTAAAACAGTTTCCCTTATTTTTCGTTTTTTTATCAGAGGAATTTTCATTTTTTTCGCACCTAATAATCACCCACAAAAACGAGATACATTGTTTGAGTTCCTTCTTTACTATAAAAATGACAATTTCATCACTTTTTTCAGCCATTTTTTTCGATTCTTTTGAATTAAATTTTTACTTCCATTTCTTTCTCTGATTATCGTTCTAAATCCATGAAACTTTACCCTTTTACTTTCTGCGACTTTTCCGGAGCTGCAGGCATTTAGCAGCAATCAAAAAACGCAAAAACGAAATGGAATTTATCGCTGACTTCTGATACTTCTTGCTTTTTTAAAGTCTCAGTTTTACATAATCTCTGAAAAACTTTTCAGACTTTTTAACATTTTTTAGTCTTGGCTTTGGAATTTCTTAATTTACCCTTACTTTAATTGTGGACGATTCTTTCGACTTCCCAACTTACTATACACAAAGAAAATTGTAAAATTCATGCCAAGTGCTGCTGATATTTCCATCTGTTGTCAGAAAAATTATTTAAAAGTTCTAGAATTATAAAAAAATTAATGATTCATGAAATTATATAAATTTCTTTTAACGCATAAATAAAACATAGAAATAGTGTGAATGAATATATTTAAGAATATCACATCTGCCGTAAATCTAAATATAAATGCATTCGAATAAAAAATGTTTTTATTATCTTATTTTTTGGTGTGGCACAAAATATAATTAGAAATGATGCACAATTGTTTATAACAATTTTTTGTGACTTTAATCGATTGAAAATAAAGAAATACCTTTAAAAATATATTTAAAGAAAACACTGAAAACAAAAGATATCAATATATTACTAGCAACCTGGCCTTTAATAAAAAAAAATGCACATAATTATCGTAGAACATAAAATACTTTTACACGTAAAATATTTTGCGAAATTTCTAAAGACGATTAATATTTTTCTTGCCTTAATGAAATGGAAAGCAAAGAACTTTATTTTTAAAATCTTTTGCCAAAACTCGTAAAGCATTTAATGAAAATTCAATTTATTCTTTGAGTTCCACATTGACCGTCATGGAAATCCTAAAATAGAAACCATTGAAGTCGGTGAAATTTAAAAACACTCCAAGCTTTATCTTCCATCAAAGAAAAAAGATCCTTAGCTATTAATAATGTAATTGTTTTCATTAGATGAATCATAATCGTCTGGCAAAGCAAATCCATTACGTTCGATGAAGGAACGAAATTTTTTTAAAAATATGACATATTTTTTGCTGAATTACTAAACATTATAAAATGAAAAAAAAATGAAATTTTTCTAAAAATGCCTGCTCAAAACTTTAATATCATTTAATATACATGGTAATTTCCTTCATCTGATACCGCACTGCATATGTAAGAGTCAGCTCTAATGAAAACATAACTTTTTATGCAGGTGCGCGAATTTTCAAAAACTAGTACAAAGATTTTAATCGAAACTTTTATTTTATGTATTACTTAACAAGATCTCACACCTAGAAATTTTTTCTAGTAAAAGTCATTTTCGAAAAAAAAATTTCTTATGGCTTTAATTTCGTCAAGGAGGGAATTTTTTTTTAACGTCGCTGCTCTTCACTCGCCTCTCTCCCTTAATTAGTTAGCCTACTCTTGTATTACATCGCGGTTTTTTCATCATATGCCGAATAAAAAACGTTAGCAGGAAATGATGAATTTTCACTTACTACGATTTGTGTGAACGGGAAAACATGTATCGAATTAGAACCAACTACAACTTTTAGATTACAACGAATTAAAAAATATGCTTCTTAATTCATGAATCATATAATGTACAAATGAAATTTTAAAAACACTCACATTGATTGATAATATGCTTTTCATAATAGAAAGCAGAGATCTGAATATTTTAGATATATGAATCACATATTTACATATATATATATACATATATGATTTACCAGATTGTATAAATCTCTGGTTCGAATTCGTAAGAAAAAAATAAATTTTAAGCAGCATAAACGATATGATGATTACTGAAAAACAAAGATTTAAAACATTGATTTTTAATAAATCAGCAACATTTCCTTGCATTACCTTCGTCAACAACATAAAAATGAGATATATCAAGGAAATTATTATCATTATTGGTTTAAATATGTTGGAATAAAATTAACGAAGTTTGTCTTTTAGGAGATTTCATTAAATAATTTACCAACTCAAGTAAATTTAGCGAAAACAATGTTCCATAAAATGAACGAACTATTTAATTCTTCATTGTTCGAATTGTTTTAATCCTCCGTAGGTTAAGACTGATGTTTGTGTCGTTTTGAATTAGAATATGGTTAACTTGCATTGTTGAACATACATTTTTTATTACTATATCATTGATTTGCCCCGGTTTTCTAGAGATCTGGCCCGATGTACTCATCCAATTCACAAAACCTTTAACAAATTGTGGAGGAAAAATAAAAAAATAATGGACGGCATTGGAATAAGATAATGGCAAGAATTTATTGCAGTTTAATGTAAAGTTTCAGTCGGCTCAGGTTCGTTTTATCAATGCTTACTCTCTCTTAACTTCCATCTCTGACATCCACGCTTATTCTTTCCAAGATCCCATGAAATTTGCCTCAATTTTCTATAGTTCTTCCCTTTTCCGTAATTCATATATATTTATTTATGTGCATTATATGAAAAAATTCCTCTGTAATGATCGGTGAAGGAAAAAAATTTTCATTCGACTTTTTGAGAATTTTCCTTTCTCAATCTGCAATTTCGATACTCCCCAAAATAATATGCCTTTTTTCTAAATTCATAATCATTCAACGTCCATTAAGAATCGGGAAAATTAATTTTTAATTCAAAATTATCCGGTGCAAACCTCGTATTACTTCAGAAACTTATTTCTCCACCAAAACTGTTGAACAGTATTCGGTACCTAGTTTACCGTGAAAATTTAAATGTGTAACATTTCCATTTGAATGCCATTCTAAAGAAGTTAGAAATCGAATTGAATATGACAAAACAGAATAATTTTTTTTATAGTTGCACCAAAATTTAGGTGTGTCTATTAAAAATAATTGCGTTTTAAATAAGTATACAGACGGGTTCATTTTAAAAGTTTCATATATAATTTGTATAAATATAAAATACTAAGTTTTCTGATGTATAGTATGACAATAATTGTTCCATAAAAGAAATACAATTTAATCTACCTGATGGAAATATGGCAATTTTAAATCATATGACAATGCCATGTATCGGTGGCTTTAATTCCATAATGCAATCATAAAATTTTTATTATACATTTTTTTATTACTTTTCCGTTGTTAAATATCTATTGTATTCTGTTGACCTAACATTATATGTTTTCATCCTTCGCTCATGAAAAAGTCATTCTTAGATTATCTCAAAAACTACCTATGTAGCCAATTTTTATTAAGCTTTTGTCCATTATGCGAACCTTATATGAAAATCAAAAAAGACCTATATGTATTAATCATGTTAAAAACAATTTTGCAAAGTGTTTTTTAATATTTTCCAAAACAATTTTTTTTATTGCGATAATTCTGGCGAAATATTTCTTTTAGCGGAGCTTGAAATCATGTTCTTTGAAAAAAAATAATTCTCACATTTAAAAGTTAATGTAATTAGCATCAAAGGTGAATGTACTTGATATATCTAATTTAAGAATTAAATTTTGCATTAGTCATTAATTTTGTCAAAATCTAATATGCGATAATAGTTGTTCGTTAAAATATGAGTTTAATTAAATACTCACATCAACGTATGAAGCATTAATGTAATCGGAGTCTGGAATATCATCTATTATACTCAATACTACTCGATTATAATCATCTGTAAAAAAGAAAATAATAATATTAACAGAACTGAATTAGGACAAAGGAGAATACAGTAACTTTTAAATTATTAATCTAATAAATTTTGATTATTTTATACGTTTATACTCACATGGAATGCACTTTGGATTCTGATTCTTATCCTTATTTGCCACTTTTGTAGCATGTCTACATGAATGTGTTTCAACTTTAACTGCAGTCTGTAAAAAGTTAAGAAAATTCACTTGACAATAGATTTATTTTTGCGCGGATTATAAGATTATTCGATTAAGAGTTCTATAAATAAAACTGTCACGGAAGGAAACTTATTAAATAACTGCAAACCGGTTAGATTATTTATATTCAGAACCATGTATAACTGTATGTAAATATCATATAAAATCGTAGAGATCATACTTAATTATAAAGAACAGTAATAAATGTTTCAGTTATAAATTGTCTAATTTAGTCTAGGTTCTTAATTTCGATGGAATTCATATATAAATCTCAAGACACCGTAAAGCTAATGGACTTCCTTTTTCGTCCACATCCTAGATATTTTACGCAATAACCTTTTCCCAGTTGTCTCTGCGAAATTGAAGTCAAAACTTCTGACGTCTGCCTTCGGAGAACAGTTCCATTCTAATGATCTCTAAAATTTTACTTATTACTACAGCATTCAGCATATATTCGGATAAATAATGTATATATTAAAAAAAATTTTACGAAGAAAGCTTGAATAAAAAAATTTTTTTAAATAAAAATTTTTTCCGTTTATTTTTCATAAGGAAAAAGAAATTAGAATATTCTCTTTGTCAATGGCGAAAAAGTTTAATGTAAAATTTTATTTTTCCTTCTTCTTAACTTCGCCTCACAAATTTTAATTGTTAATTTCTCTTGCTCAAAATAAAGTCTTCCTTGATCTGCTCCAAATCTCATCCCGCGCATAATGAGCACCGGGAAACGTGGGATTTTCCGCCTGCCCTGTTCCTTTTTATTTGAAAACATTCTTGGCATGTTGTCCCCGTAAAACTTTTGATACTAAAATTCATCATTCATTATTCGACATTTCAGCTTTCTTTTCCTTATTTTCCAGAAGCTAATAGCAGATCTATTCGAACATCTATTTGAAGCCTTTCGAATGTTGTTTTTTTCTACTGTTAATTAATTAATGTGTACAGCTTTGTAAAAGATATACGAAATGAAATTCTTCCATTTGACTATTTATTTCTTTGGACAATAAATTATCATATTCAGTCCCCCCCCTGTCACAAAATGAATATGCGAATAAGTATTGAACATTATTATATTCAACATGAATACCGAAGAAGCATGGTAGGAAAAAAAAATTAACTTTTATTGAAAAATTCCTAATTTCATCCTTTTGTACCTGTTGCTTTCATATTAAAAGAAATGCCGAATGCCGTAATGAATCTACACGTAAAATGGTCTTTGGAAGATGATAATGATTCTGAAATTATGAACAAAGAGAAGAGAAGTATTCTCGCATAACTGTTTAGAACTTTCTTATGTTCAATGTGTTTAAAGCTGCAAAATTGGGAGCTCTTTTACAGGAGGCACTAAAGAATAAAACAAAGATAATTATCGGAAAAATGTTGAGAATTTGCAGCAGGAAAATTGCAATTTAATGATCAAACGCCAAAATTTAATAAACTGCACAAATAAGGTTGCACTAACATGAATTTCGGAGGTGTTTAAAAATATTTAACGTCTCAAAAGAAATGTGGGAAATTCATATAGAAAATTATTGATTTATATATGATGAACTAATTTCAAATATAAATAAATAAAATAAAAATTTTACGAGTTGTTTGCTCACATCATCAAAAAAAGGAGAATATGATTTTGTTTACACTACTAAAAACTAAATGCTAAAATGATGACTAGGCGAAAAATTTATTCTGAATTAACCCGAAATTGCGGTAAATAGCATTCGAAATTTAAATTCGAATTCGTAACATGTAAAACACACAAAAAGACATTTTGTCGGTCAGCTTTCCCAGTTTGGATACCACATACCTTTTTATACAAAGGGGGAAAGTGTTTATTTTTCGTGGCATTGTTTTGTCTGACTCATCACCAATGCAAGAAAAACATATTTTTGAAGCGATACAACACATAAAATATACAAGAGAGTAAAAAAGGAAATATATTGGCATAGTGACTTTGCTGTCTCAAAGACCAAGCAGAAAATGAGAATTAGCTATAGATGAAATCTCCGCTTCTCAAATGTCAGTTTGCTAAACTGTTTAAAAAAGTAAATTAAATTAAATGGAAAACATTTTTCATTTCAACCGTTTCCTATTAGTTTTGCCAAAAAAACATTCATCGGTCTAGACTAGACAAAGATCCATAGAATTTCATTCAGAAAAATAAATTATTAGATTCTCAAGTTTTAATGGATATATATAAGTCTGTTTAACATATATTAGTACTGAAAATCATTCAACCCTTAAACATTAAGAACTACTAGCTGGAGAAGTTATCTTCGCTAAATCTTTCTAAAACCTTTGATAATCTGAGAAATTTAGCAACTAAAATGAATATTCCTGATATTTTATGATTTTTATTAAATATTAAAAATATTGCATATCTTAACAGAATATTTTTTGCATATTCTTTATAGTATAAAGATTTAAACGTAAAGGTATTCGGGTTATTCTTTGTAGAGAATAATTTTCTTTTTCCATATTTCGCAAAAGCAAAATCCATCAAATTGGACGCCATTTCGTGCATTTGCTTTAAGGTCGCTTTGTGAATACTTATAAGGCGGAAAAAGGGGAGAGCAAATTTTCTATGTTTTTGAAATATAGAACTCGAAAAACAAGAATAAATTAATGTTTCCTATAGGTAAGCTATCTTCAAATATCAAAACATCCCCAAATGTTTTGAATAGGTGATAGGCCGAATGTTGAAAAATGGCAGCCATGAACTTTTAAGCTGAAATTTCATTTCTCCATCAAAAAAGACTCCTCAAAGCGGGATTCAAATTTTAAGAAAGCCTTCCCTGGGGATAAACAGTAATGCGAATTGGGGAAGAAAACGATGATAATGATAATTATGATTATATTAAATTATTTACTGTTGGGAATGCAAACTTGACGGATTGTCAGAGCAGAATTCCGAAAAGAGAAATTTATAATTAATTTCTACGAAGATTTACAATTACATGCTGCAACTTCTAATTTCTCATTCATTCTTTAACTATTTAAAAATCTCAGTTTCAATTACTGAAATCACTTTAAACAAACAATATTCATTTTGATATTCTATCAAAACTATTTTTATTTTAATATTTTCTAACTAAAACTATTAGAGATAAAACCCATTGATTTAGACAACTGAACTGTAATTCGTATTTATTAAATTAAATTTCATTAAGAAATTATAAGTTTCATTATTATAAATTCTTTTTAAATTGTTATCGGTCAATGTGCACGAAAAAAATTTTCGTACCTTTCAATAAAGGTACGTTCGTTAAAAAAAAGTTTCATTAATTTTATCATTTAGAGATTCCAGCTAATATTTTAGATTTGAAAAATCAGTATATTTGTTAATATAGTCTTATCTGTTTCATACAGTACAATTCTTAAAGAAATAACACTTTTATCTGAGCGAGTATTAAATTTCGGAAACGAAAAAGCCAATGTTTCAAGCGAATTTCATATATCCGACATGATTAATTCAAAAGCGTAAAAGAAAAAACTTTTGACAAGACTTGGACAAAGTCCACCGCATTGCAGTCATTAGTCATTTACGGTATAAAAACTGCAAAATGTTTTCAAAATACATTCATTGAAGATAAAATGTTTAACGGTGCTTATTATTTTCACAATAATCCAAAAAATATATACATATAACTATGACATATTTTTTATCATTTATCGAATATAAATTTGACAGATATGTAAAAGACAAAATTCGGCATTAATATCACCGCAGAGTTAGTGTTAATATACATGAGAAATGAAATCACATCTGGAATTTGAGCAAAAATAATTCTCTTAAAATTTAATGAAAAAATCTCGTCTAATTTTTCCTCTGTAAACAAAACAAGCGTTCGAAAATCTTAAATCATTTTTCTCCCGCCTCCCACATCCAATTCAAAGCCTTCGCATACAAAACCGAGAGAAAAGAGTAAATTTATTCCTTAATTCGGTACATCGTGGCAGCAAACATAATTCATGCTTTGCGAGATGCGAACTGACAAGTCCGCGTCGGAGCATTTCTCTGCGAACAAAGCGAAATCGCAAGATCTTGAGGTAGTAAAAATGGGAAACTCCAAAACTTGCGAAAATTTTCCATTACTTACGAACCCAAAGACTAGCAAAAAAAAATTTCATACAAACAATTCCTTTTGCAGAATTAATGACCCAACTTTCGGCTATTGGTTTACACTCTTCTCCATTCCCCCAGGACCCCGAATCCAATCCGTGAAAAGGCTTTGCTTCAGTTTATCGCCATTATTATGTTATTCCCGTGAAAAATGCAAAATACGAAACACATTTAAATAAGTTGTGATAAAAATTTTAATTTTTTCCCCAGCTTAAAGTAATTGGTTGAAGGTCCACACAATTTTTATCCTTCTTTTTTCGACATTGATCTTGTTGTCATGACAACATGTCAACTTCGCCACTACGCATTCAGCATCAGGATTTCTGTCTTCAAATTTTTTACAATAAATCTTTTTTCCTATTTTTTAAAGCGGAATCTATCTTTATAACCTTCATCTCCGCGTACCATTTATGATTGATTTTTTTAAAATTGTGGTACATGTTTATATTTTTAAATTTTATATATGATCCACATAAGAAGCAAGGCATGACGCATGAAATCATGACAGATAAATTTTAATTGACCTAAGTGAATTTATAAAAATGCTAAGTAGTCGGATTTCTTAAAAAGTTATTATTGCTATTGCCATATATATATATATATATGATAAAGTTTTAATGAAATATATTCATTAATTAAAACATTATTTATAAAAATCGATTTTTTTATATATCGATAAAGTCTAAAAGAAATAAGAAGCGATTACTGTTATATAATGCAACCAATAGAGAAAACAAATTTTTTTAAATTTTAATATCGTTATTACTTTGTCAAAAAATGGATTTAACTTTTTAGATTTATAATGGATTTATGACACTAGTCTGATCGTTTTAAAATACTGTTAATCGTGTAATTTTGACTTGGAATGTATTAAACTTTCGGAATGGGTTTCGAAACTCATTTTCCACAATCATTCCATTTATAATTTATGCAGTAAAACAAACAGGCACATAATCGCATAATTTTTCATGTATTTTACGTTTAGCAAATATTCTTTTGATATTTTATTTTAACCCACCTTTTTTTTTTGGAGAAAAGTTAAAAAATATGCTATAAATAAAAGTCTCGGATCCTTTATATGACGTAATACAAACAGATAAATAAATGAAAAAATATTCTATTGAACAAAGAATTCTTTGACTTATTTTTAGATATTTTTGTCTTAGCAGCCCGAAAAACCGTACAAAAATATATATATATTTATTTGCCACACTCTTCCAAATCAGAATTTATTTACCGAAGAACTCTATTACTTGTTTAAACTGATATCAATATAAGAGACAAAAAAAATATATACATACATATATATATGAATAGATTTTAAAGAAAAACTAAATTTGGAATATTAAAAGATTATGCATTAACCTGAACATTATTTAATTAATTAAAATTATCTTACAAAACTTTTTCTTTTTAGTTCTTTCATCAGCAACATTTAAATATAAATTTTAGATTATCTGCTATTAATAATATCTATATATTTTTGTCCACATGCATTCGATGTTATCCTTGAATAGAGAAACTTATATTATTTAAATCCTTTTTTTTTCTTCCCAAATTATATGGTGAAAAAGTCTGTAAAACTAGTAAAATTATCTAGTAAAATTACATCTTAAAAAAAATCTTCAAAAATAAGCGATTATCCTAAAAATCGGCGATATAACAATTGGTATTTTTCTTAATGAATAAAAATATGTTTCTAAAATTATTAATTATGAGTGACCTGAAATTTTGTTTTATGCCTTAATAAGAAAAAGAAATTCGTTAATAACATGCCATGCTTTATATAAAGCAAAAAATAAGTCGCTTGGAAGTAATAAAGGTAAAAAATAATTCATTTCTTTATGGGAGACTTCTCCAGTATTATTTTATAGAAAAAAAATTCATATTTTCCCTTTAAAGAGCAAGCTATTTTACTTATTGATGAATAAAAATGTTTTGTAATATAATTCTCGGTCTATATTCCATATTTTTTATGATATCTAATATATAAATATAATTCTGGAAATAAATACGTAATTGAATTTGCTTAAAAAAAACATTGGTTACCTCCAGTCATCGCTTATAACCCAGAAATTGCCTTATCCGATAGATTTCCCAAGGGCCAAAGGTTAATAGATAAATTTCTATAAACGAAGTGCGTGCAGTCCTCTCAAAAAAAGGCACTGCAAATAGTGATTGCTGAGTGTTTTTTAAGTGCTTACCCGCCGCATTCAGTTTTGCATTAATGGAATAAAGATGTCACATTCACTTCATATGGAATTTTAGTATGATAAAAGGGAATGTGGTCAAAACTGTATTGCTACATTATGTTGTATTGCTGATGATTGGGCTGAAATGTATTTTTAATGTACTGACCGAACTCAAACGTATTTATATGAATATTGTATTCATACAGTTTTACATATTTAATCTCCTTGCATGATTAATGCAGAATTTCAGGAAATAATAAAAACTTGTTTTAGTTATTGAGCAATTTATTTTTTACTTACATATATATATATTATACATATTATTTATATTATATTATATGTAATATATTACATATTATATACAACTTATTAATTCAAGCACTATATATTATATATATTACATATATTATATATATATTTTTTTTATTTTAAAAACACGTGAATTTTAAATTCAAACATTAATTTACTACAGCAATTTTATGAAAATTATAATTTATGGGTAAGTTGAAGGGTTTGCTAAGCGCTGAAATTAACTTTAATATTATTTTCCAAAAACAAAAACGGTACCTATTTTAATTAAATTTCAAAAAGGTTGGTCATTGGTTATTAAAATATGGTTAGCAACATGAGGAAATTTTGGAACAGAATCCAAAAAAAGCCCAAAAAAAACCAAAAACCTTTCGACAAAATATTGAGAGGTCGAATTTTTACACGTTTTTCCGAGTGCTCAGATACAAGTTTGAAATTTGATTATGTCGTTCATAAATTGTATTTAAACCAGTCTAAAATCAGCAACTAAAATGCTTTTTACTGATAATTAACAAAACCGTTCTTTAGAAAATTGAATTGCCGGATATTTTTTCTCGAAGCTCACTAACGAATCACATTTTAAATATTGTAAAGTGCTGAGCCTTAAAGTTCTTTTTCATAATTATGCATCCCCTTGTCTCAAGTCGCGGAAATAATTTCATCCGAACAGGGATGAATTCCAAGGGTTGGAAAAACCCTTACTTATCGTGTCTCAATCCATTCAAAAGTTGAGAGTGGGATAATTAGGTAAAAAAACCGAAATTAGGGAGAAATTTCTCACCTGAAATTCCACCTTATACAGCACGGAAAATTTTCTCCTCTGCTCGCAAAGTTTCGGAAAGTTTTTCAGGGGCGTCGGCGTGAGCGGAATCGTGGACACAACGCCGTTTTCTGCAGCTGGAAAAAAGATAAAAAATAAAAAACTTCTGTCCTGGTGGGGTTAAAAGGGAGAAATCGATAGCATAGTTCTTAGCTGGTACGAAAATCTGGATACATGGAGAGAATTAAAAGTAAGTTGTATTTAACTCGTAAAAAAGGAACTGTTAAACTTTTGTAAATTTTTTAATTTTTTCACAAACAAATATAATTCGGCTTAGTTTGTTATACATTATTTTTTCTTTCAAGTTCGTTTTTCCTAATGTCTTGACCGAAGATTTTATCATGAAATATACTCTCCGTCCATTTCCAGAGACGTGAACATTAGCATTTTAAAAAAAAGAGAAGTAAAATTCTTTTTGCAAATTATTTTACGTGAAATTACTCGTTATAATTAAATTTCTCGATTTTTAACAACTAATTATAAAGTTAAATACATTAGAAAATCGGAAAACTGATAAATGTACTGAAGACAGATATCAGAGAGGGGGAAGAGAGAGAAATGCCTCCAGAGTAAATTAAAATTCAAGCCTTTTCCATTTTGAAGAGAAAAATTTGGAACGATGAAAATTTATGCAATTTCAAGCCTTGAACTTAGCTAAAAATTTAATTAGTGAATTATATTATTCATATTATCAACTTGACTCTATGTCCCAAACGAATTTCCCAGAGAGGCATATTTTGCAACTCTAGATATTCAAGTCAGTCATTAATCTCAGCCGATCTCCCATATGTCTTTTTTACCTCGTGATTCAATTCTTTAAAATTATAAATTTATTTCATTTTTTTAGAGCAAAGTGAATCTATGCAGTAAAATTACTCTTTATCTCTACATATACTATGATATATGCAAAAGTTGTATAGCACTATGCAAGGCCCTGGTAATAAATTCAAATGCATTAATCCAAAAACAGATAACTGGACGAGAAAGCCTGCTAAGACAGCATGGCAGATTATGATACAATTTGCTGCACATCATGGGTCAGAAACTATGAAAATTTTTATTACCACTACTGGGACAAATGGTACTGGACTAAGAATAAATTCTACTGATCTGGCAATGGGCCGAACTTCTTGTACATTGGACCATGTCCAAAGAGATGGAGCCCCTGCTCAATCTTTCTTTATTTCAACCTCTTTTCTTAATTTCTTTTTTTTGGGTTCAATATTGGTTCCCCGTGGTTTTTTTAAATATTTCTTTCCGCTTGCATCAGAATGGAGTCCTTGCCCTATGAAATGAAATATAAACCTGATTGGAGCGATGCACTACTGCATGGAAATTATTTTTTTTTTCAACGGAACCGAATTTTTTCTAGTCGGATAATAACAGAAAGTTATTAAATCAGTTCATGTTTACGAAAAATGAAACCAAAGGCATAAGTTTAAATAAATTAATTTAGATTATTCGATAGGTTGATAAAGCCAACACGTAAGGCTTAACTTTTTCGCGAAATGAAAAAGCATGATGGAATGCGACGCGAAATCTGTGAATATTTTATTCAGTAAATTTAAAATTTAATCGAAAGAAGGGAAATTTTGTATTAAAATTAATTAAAAATCCACTCTGTGGAGTGACAATGAAAATAAAAGGATTATTTCTTCCTGCCGCTGATTGTCAATTGCCTCAGCCAGGGGGCAATCAAATGGATTAACTTTCTCGTGTGTTGACAAGTTATGAGATATTATTAATCTGAGCATGAGGTGAAGAAATTTCGAACCGTTAAAATGTCCTAGAGGAATGAAAATTCGTAAAATAAAATGGGTTAAGGTTTCGGCGTCCCACATTTCGCAAAAGCCGCATTAAACAAAGAGTTAATTCTCCCAGAATGATTGCGATATCATTTATGTCAATTCTGCGGGATCGCCTTTCTAATGGTAATATGAAATAATTTTCCAATATTCACAGCACTATACTTAGCCGATTTTAAAATTTGTTGAAACATTCGCGATGCTGGAAATCCCCCTCGGTGATCTTTTAGAATCCGCATGGAAGCCATTCGATGTATACATTGAATATATTATTTCTCAATATTGTACCGAATTCTTACCAGTTCTTAACCAATCATAAAAATAATGTTAAAAAATCAAGTTTTAATATTATCAAAATTTCCATCCTAAATGAGGAATTTCATCAGTAGAACGAACACCACCGAAATCCATACTTTCCACATAGATCGATGCAGTATCATTCGGCAGATATATAACAATTTTGTAAAATGTAAATAAAGTTTTTACAATAAAAAGCTGCTAAAATACTAAAATATCAATAGGTAATAAATTTAACTAATTTTTCGCTATTATTTATATTGTCAAATTTCTTTTTTCTTTTAGTATTATGCTCTTAACGTTCGTTTAATTCAATTTTTTAATGTTTATTTTGATAAAAAAATGAACATTTTGAAAAATGTAAATTTTTATACGTTAGTGCAAATATTTTTATTTGAATCTTCGAAATTAAAAACTATCAAATAAAAAAATTATCACAATTATTAAATCCTTAAATTGCTAACTTATCATTTAAATCTAATTTAACCCTGAATGTCCAGTTGTCATAAAACGATGGAAATTCCTCTTTTATGCTATTTTTTCTTTTAAACGGTACATTAAAAATAAAATTAAGAAAAGTAAACTAATTAAAAATTTTAATTCATGTTTAACAATATAATTATGGTTTGTTTCTTGATTATTCATGAATTACGCAAGGCTTAATACTTAGAAAAATCCTTTGAAAATTAATACTTCAAGAGCAATTTTTATTTTATTCAGAGATAATTTCGTTAGAAGTGCAAACTCCCGGGATATTCCAACGAAATTTCCAAAGTTTAAAATTAACTTCAGGAATTGTTTGTTAGAGCATCAAATATCAAGTATTCGATTCGACTTTATTATAGTTTGCCATATAAACTATTTGAATTTTATGAACAGATCGACTGTTCAACCTAAGGGACTTAAGACTTTTATTTGCCCATATCGAGATGGAGGTTACGGAAAAAGCTGCGGTTAATTCCGATGTCATATCAGATAAAATCACTTTAAGATCAATTTGCCGCAATCCAGTGCTCTTTATTTGTGAAGATGCCTTTAATTTTCGACATTCAAAATGCCCGACATTTTCCTCCCTATTTCCGAATTCACATCACTCACAAATATCTTATCCCATTCACAACTTCCTTCTCCATATAAAGTAATGTTTCTTTTACCTAAGTCCAAGCAAAAGAAATTCTACGAACGAAGATGAAGCAAAGAAAATGTGACAGCATTTGAATGCTGGAATCGCTGGTTCGCGTGATTTATTAATAGCTTGTCATTATCTCTAATGGTCACTCTCCGGTCCAAAAGGAGAGTACTTCTAATTTGAGATCGACGTGATAATTTAAATTTACTATGTTTTACGCTTGCATCTCCGCAAGAGCGTGTCGTTAAAATACCAACAATATTTAAACTAGAAGGAAAAGATTGATGGGCAATTGTGGCCGAGCCCTTTCGCGCTTTCAGATCTCCCCAAATCACGGGTGACCTAAGGCTTCGTTTGCAACTGGAACATTTTCTTTTCGACTGAACGCCCATGCTCATTCCGGTGCTCAAACATTTCCGTCTCGTAAGATGAATTAGCGTAATTATTGAAATGTAATTTTATGCGAGACTCCGTGCAAATTCAAACATCACAAAGCAGGCCTTCGCTTTAACTTTTAACTTGTTTGTGAGGCTGTTTCTGTCCAGATCGATTCGAATTGAAGTTCCTGCACAGAAAATTATTTAGTCGTGGAAAAAGAGATGCACAGGAATGATTTGCCTGGAAGACATTTGTTCTTTCGGCTAATCCAGCTCGATAAGCCTTTCCGAGAGATGGTAATCCCTCGCTATTGTTTTCATATATCCATTTAATTAAAGACCGGCTGCATTGTGGTCGGATTTCAGTTTATCTCGCAAAACATTCCCTTCCCGTTCGATAGCGCAAAAAAAAAGTGTATTAATACTGAGAGTCTTAATTTTTGGGGAAAATAAGAAAAATTATATTTTGACGTTAACAGTTAAATTTTTGCATCTAAATATTCCTTCCCGGTCCCGACTGGCAATAAAACATTCATCGAGTTAGCAATTTATACAGTCGGAAAATGCTCAACTGGCGCCGACATTATTCTTCTCAACCGGGAATTTATCCAAAATTTCCGGGAACTTTTTCCAGTTTTTCGCAAACAAGGCAAATTCCATTCCTAAAGTATCGGGAATTAGGGATTCCAAGTTCAAAAATTTTCAGTAGTAAGTTTCTCGATTCACCTAAGAAAAATCACGCGGCGGATCTTCGGCGCGGTAAAATAAAGGCAATGATGTGTATAGCAATCTTTTAGTTTCTTAAAAAATAATTTTTCGCAAATTATAATAAACACGAACGGATTTTCGTGATTTGATGAACAATATTCTGATAATATCTCGTTTAATTTTTCTCTGCCTGGTCACTAGAATTCTGTTTAGAATGCTTTGTATAAAGTCTAAACCGTAGCAATCATCATGACTATCCAATACAAAGTCAAATTTTTATACATATTTCATAACTATGTAAAAAGGCTTATGGTAGAATTGAGACAAAAAGTTTTTTCATATTCAAATTATTAAAAATTACCTTTCCTAGTACCCCTCATAGTACGCTCATGGTATACGCACCCTTACAGTTTGTTAATTTTTTTTAACCGCACGTGTAAGGGCTTTTGATAAAATCTTAATAATCATATCCATTATAAATCATAATCCAGTATTTTTTTAACCATCGCAATAAAGAAAATATAAATAAATTAGACAAGTTTTTAGGTAAATATATAAAGTTATTCCATAAAACGGGGAAAAAAATAAAATAACAAGAGGACAAAATATTAAAAAATCATAGGTTTAAAATATGTTTCCAGTGAACGATATTCTTGAAATTTAATTTAGTCGTATTTGCCTTTGAAACAAATCAGAAATATGTTGAAGAACAATAAGTTAACAATAAGTTTTTTTTTATATAATTTTTTCATCTCATATATTGAAAAAAAGAGCGGGCATAATTTCCAAATTCAAACTGAAAATCGTTCCCTGAAATTAATCAGGTTTTCAGTGTTCTTTTTATGATATTTTCGGATTGTAAAATTATATTCGTACAAAATTTTATATATTTCACACTTTAATGTTTAGTTTAACTAAAATATACAACTGGTTAATTGTAAAAAAATTTGACTGAATGATTAATGCGAGAGTTTTCATGGTGGTCCAATAAAGAAATATGCCATGCTGAAAAGTTTACACAAATATTAAGTAAGCAGAAGCGTTGGGATCAATAACCTTCAAAGTTATTTTGCTCTGACGTTAAGCGGCAGCTTTCGAGGAGCCCTTCAAAGCCACACACCCTACTTTTATTCTAACAATTCCAATAACTTCCCTGCAGTATGCCCCCATTCAAATCTTTATATCTGACTCCCTTTAAGATTAAATCTCAAATTTCTCGTCCAAATCGCAATCAGCTTTCTGAATTAAATTTTCTTTGCTCTTTAATAAAACCGTGAGTTATGAGGTCTTTCATTTTGCACTTTTAATTTTCATTAGTTTTCACTTCCGTGATTATATAACAAGGATTTCACCGGTAAAACTTTTTTTCCTTTATTATGAATACTCCTAATTGAAACCGGCCTCAGAAATAATCGATATATCGTTAAAAATAAATTTGAATGCCCGTTCGAATTATATTCTTTCAGAATAACATTCAAATTTGTACAAATAAATTTATTATAATTCACTTCCTAATTGGAATAGATTACGAGTGAATGTTAGCCTTCAAACTGAAGCACATAAACCAAAATACTTATTCTGGACTAAAAGGTAAACCATTAATGAAAGAAAAGGAGGAAAAGGGATAGATTTCATCATGATCTCGCAAGATAGCATTTTTCTCAAAATTATGCAAAAACAATCTCAGTTGCTATTTAATTTAATATAAACAATAGAAACATTTAATTTTCTTTTTAAAACCGTATTTAGGATAAACTTCATACAAATTTCCATGCGATTTAAAGCTTATCTAATGCATTTGAGTCTTATTAAGTCCTCCCTCACTGTCACAACCGGAATATCTGTTTATTTTCCTCGTGTCACGAAGAGTATTAGATAGTGAGATTAGCAGTTTTATGGAATTAGCATAATAATGTTTAACTCATAAAGTGTAAATATAAAAAAATCCACTTTTTTAAAAAGCTTTGGAGATATTTCCACAAAGATTTATCGATCGTTATCTTTCCCCCTATTTCCACAACAGAAAGTAATTATTCTACGGTAAATAAAACTAGAGATTGTAATGCAAATTATATCGAGATTCACAGTGCGAATCTATTTGAAAATGAATAATTTCAATTAATAATCAATATTATGGAAATCAGTTCGAAGTGAAAATGGCTTTTAATGAATGCAATGGAAATCTGTTAATCAAGCAATGCTTCTCAAGTTGCAGATCCAATTGGATCTAATTATGGATTTTTCTATCAGCGCAGCAAATTTAGAGAGAATTCGGAATTGATTGGGAGGACTTTTACAATTCCAGCTCTTATTAAGATGCATTATTTATTTTAAATTCGAGTAGCCAGTTGATGAGTGAACAAAAACTGAAACCATTCGAATAGCACATGACACTTCTTAATTATTTAATTTTTAAAAAGTGAAAGAAAAATTATAAACAAGGTTAATATATTTTCTCGATTCGGCCTAGCAACGAGACCATAAGACATTGCTTTTTTCAACAAATAGATATTTAAAAAAAAAGTAAACTTACCGAAGGATATTAATCCGCTATTGAGCATTGATAGTTTAATGGCATTTGGAATCGATACCAAAGAAGTGCTGCCACTGCCCAAATGATGCTTCTTTTTCTTCGGTTTTTCTTCACATCTTGTAGTAGAGCGGGATCTGTGCTTCCTATGGGTACCTGTCGAAGGATGGCTGTGCACAGTTGTGGTAGTTACACTAGCCTTACCGGAAACTCCCGATACGGTTGTATTTGCCCGTCCGAAAACGCTGTGACTGCTCGATTGCGGCGACAACGTGTTAACGTTTTTGTTACGTTCAGATGTGCTGAATTGATTTAATAAACGCATCTCCAGCATGGCCATGATGTATGTTTGCCTGACGTTCTTCGAAGGAAGCCAAAATAAATCCGCGCTTTATTTTGATAAATTATTGTGCGAGGCGTTTTTTGGTCCCATAAGACTTAAGGCCATTTTACTTTCCTTTCAAATTTATTAAGCGAAAATAAAAATATTAAAAAGAGAAGGAAGAATCTTCAATTCGAAACTCGTTCGTAGAATCATTTACTTCTGTATACACCTAAAAAAGAAAAAAAATGTTTGAGATAAATTTCTTACAAAATAATATGATAATGTTTAACAGAAGTATTTTCATTCCGGAAAAAATCATTTGATTTTTCAATCATATTCAGTTAAATGGAATAGTTAATAAGAGTCTTAGATTTACGAAGGATTCGATTCTCTATCAATAATATGTTGACCACTGATTTTTTCCAATATCTCGGATTAACTGTTTATTTTACATATAAAATCATCCGCGTCTTGATCAGTTAATTTAGGTAAAATAATACGAAATTTTATAAGGAAACTTAACCGAGAAAAGTTTCAAATGAATCCAATCACCAGTGCACAACAATTTGCTTAAGCTTGCATATCTATGTCAAAGAGGTTTTGAACAGTTTCATGATTTCTTTTTGGAAGAATATATGAATTATGATGTATAATGAATTATTTCACAGAACTCAACAATGAAAAAATTATTTATTTAGTAAAAGATCAGTAAACTGAAGCGTACACAAAATTCTCAACTCAAGAAAGAGAAATCTACTATTAGAAAATAAAGAAATATTAGCATGTCATTTAAGATGAAAATCTATCAAATTCAGGTCGTTCGATTTTTTTTTTCGTAAAAACACAAAATTTGTCATAAATTTTCCAAAACTTCTCCGCTTTACAAAACTTATAAAATTTTCCCATATTTGAATCAATATATTTTTTCAAATTTTATGGTTTTTTTTTCCTTTTGAGAAGATCTCTAATACACAAATATCATTTTGAGATGTAATTCGAACCTTACAAAATTTATTTTACTGATTTTAAACAGAATTGTAATTCCATATCAAGTGGTAGAAGCGTATATAAAATTTTCAAACATTTAATTTTATTAAATTATTTGAGTGTACTAAATGCAACCAGAAAGAAGCTTTAAACTAAGAGTCTAAAATCCATTACATTGGCTTGTTGTTAACAAAAAAAAAAAAGAAAATGCAGATAAATTAAGACGAGGGTTTTAATAAAATAGACAAGTCAGAGGGCAAATTTTGTATAGTTAAAAAATTGTTGGCAAAATATCTGGGAAAATTCAAGTTTATCTGCTTAGGGAAGAGAGAGGAGGAATCTGTGCAAGGATTTTATCAAAATATAAATAGCACATTGCTTTCTAAAACAGCAAGGAAATCCAAATGGTTTTCTTTCTTTTTCACTTTACCAACTACTCTAATTAACAATTAGCATTTCAATATTGGACTATTAAAATTTTCGATGTAAAATTGTTCATTTCAGAATATCTAATTTAGATTGTATAAAAAAAATTAAAATTTTGACAACAATCAGAAAAATAAATTCAAATTATATAATGAGCTAAGTATGTTTTATATATCTATATTTTGCGATTTTATTATGCTAATAATTAAAAACTGTTTGATAGTAAAAATGTTGTTAATACTTGCAGTTGAAAAAGTATTTCTAAATTAATTTTTGTCTTAATTAAAAGAACTAAAATTTAAAGTTTTTTTAGCTTTAGAGCCTTGAAATATACATTTATATATACGTAATCTTCCAATTAAACAAATAAAATCCTAATTTTAACGGGATTTAACCTGTAACTTTAGTTTGTTTTGCAATAACTTTTCCCTCTTTCTCCCTCTGTATACCTATCCCCAGCCCGAAAGCCATATTTTTTTATTTTTTAAATTCGTTTACCAGTGAAAAATAAATTGAACTTTAGGTGTTCCATGTGCAATTTGAAAAATGTAAAAAACTAGGTTTCTAGAATAATTTTAATAAATTTTCTTAGCATTTTCTTTGAAAACCGAATTTCAAAATAAATGTTTTTCTTTTTGTTTTTACAAATAGAGATAATTAAATTTCGAAGGTGAAATTCGGAAATATATTTAATAATTACCTTTTATTGTTCTTTCATAGTTGTTAGCGAACCTAAACGTTCAAAGCTTGAAAGATAAATGTATAAATAAAGACTGATACATAGCCACATGTATTAGAATTAAAAGTAAAATTTCGCTGACCAATTTCACAGCTGTATATTCAGTAAAATTATATAAAACGTGCACAACGATATTATTTTATAACAGTATTTTTTGGTATTAGTTTTTACGTAATTGTGAGCGAAATAAAAAGAACAACAATAAGGTTGAAATTTAGAAAAAAAGATCACGAGTTGGACGGTAGATTCGAGCGTCGCCAGCACACATTCGCGCCCAAAGTTAGCGTCTGACTAAAATGCCGAGACGATGTGAAACGCTTCCTAGTACATTCGTAAGTGAAGAGCGCCGATACGCCCTCTCAGAAAGAGATGTGCACATTTTCCCGATTAGCCTTTATTCGGTAGATCCGGAAATTCAATCGAAATTGTCCGAAACAATACTAAAACCGATAACGTAAAGAATATCTGTTGAAAGAGAAAATAAACCTTTCTCGTTATGTCGGTGTGAAATTAAAAAAATTTGCTTATATTTGCCTTGATCATATTCTGCTCCTTAAACCTCCAAATTCTATAAGAAATTGAAAAAAAAATAGTGTTACAAACAAATAACCCTATTTGGTTAACTTTATTCCTCTAAGCTTGATGCTATTGAATAATGCTAACAATTCTGCATAATGTATAATTGTTAAAATAGATTTTAAGGAGAATGTGATTAAATAAAAAGTTTCGTCGCAATAGGAAAGTAGCCAAATCTTGAAAATTGGCATGTTCATATTATACAAATAAAATACGGTCATAACAGCTAAGATAAAAGCGTAAACATATGAAAAGAAAATGGAGCAACTGGAATAAAACTGTTAATCAGGAACATTAAAAAAATTTATATAGAATTGACTAAAGATAAATAAAATTGTCTGATTGCGGCTGGCTCTATAAAACGAAACGTCTAAACTGAAATAAAAACTTTGAAACTGATACATTTTATGAAATTATAATATTGAAATTAATTAAACTTTTATTAAATGTAAAGGATTATTATTAAAATACAATTAAATATTTCAGTAAAGCACTACCCTTAATTATAATATTAAGCTTATTGTAATTTTTATTTATGACTAATTATTTTGCATGTAAAATTACAATTATCAGCGTAAAAGCGAAATTCAAATAATATTTAATTTAAAAAAGTTATGTATTTATTCAATTTTCTCGCTGTAGATCTATACAATGGAAAAAATACTTTTACCGAAAATAAAAATTTAAATTCGTCATTTTATTTTTTAGCTGTATTAGATATACATATCAGAAATTTTTTACGATAAAAAAAATTATTCAATGAAATTGATTTTTCAGTCATTGTCAATTATTTATTTTGTTTTAAATAGAGATGCTGACATTTTGAAAAAAAATTTTTAACCGGCAAAATATTATATTGTAATACTCTATGCCCTCGTCTTTATTTACATTTTAAATCATTTTCAATGGCATTTCCGCTAATTCAATTATATTTTCACTAACTCCTATAAAATGTAAATTATCTTCACTTAATAGTTTTTTTCAAATTTATATAAACTTTTTAAATAAATTAAAGACAAAAAGAGAGAAAACAATTATTTCAAAAAATTCTGAAGCAGAAGATCAATAATCAGTTTGGTAAATGGTTTCCGGTTAATGTGACAGCCATGTTAGCCGACACACGGTACATAAAAAGTTGTCCATATTTTTGTTAGTTTGCTTTTTCATACAACATGCTCTTGTTTATTTTTTATAGTCAGTTTAGTGAAGCGGCCGTTCCAAGCCTAAGGCATTTTTTTGTGCAAAATGTTAATGTTTGAATTTTAATAATTTAATTTTTCAAGAAGTATGGCAGCAGAGCCTTCCGTCGATTTTCTAAAGGAAGAAGTTGCCAGATTAGGCAGAGAATTGGACCAAGCCAGCAGCGAGAAAGTTCAGTCGGCCCAGTATGGTCTTGTGTTGTTGGAAGAGAAATCGCTCCTACAACAAAGATTCGATGAATTAGAAACCCTGTATGAAAATGCTAGACATGACTTAAAAATAACGCAGGATGCCTTGGCCAAGTTTCAGACGACTCACAAAGTCACAACAGAAAGCGGAATCGAGCAAGAAGAATCACTTTTATATGAATCTGCAGCTAGGGAAACATCTCTTAATACCCAAATAATAGATTTAGAAAATGAAATGAGACAGTTGAGGCAAGAACTTGAAAGAGTAACTGCTGAAAGAGATAGATTGATATTGGAAAATAATGAGTATGATAAGGATAAAGAAGAAAAAGAACTTGAGATAAGGCATGTTAAGATTCAGCTTAGGGAAATTAAACATAGAGAGACTAGTTTGATTTCAGATTATGCAGAGCTGGAAGAAGAAAATATAAGCTTACAAAAGCAGGTGTCTACTTTAAAATTGTCCCAGGTTGAATTTGAAGGAATTAAACATGAAATAAGATCCCTACAAGAAGTAACAGAATTAAAAGATCAACAAATTGAGGAATTAGTAAATTTAAAAAAAATTGCTGAGAAACAACTAGAGGAGGCATTGCAAAGTTTACAGGCAGAGAGGGAAGCTAAGTATGCTTTAAAAAAAGAAATAGATCAAAAAATTAATAATCCAAACATGTTTAATTTAAGTAACTTAGCTTACAGTATAAGAGGGATCACAGATGATGGAGGAAATGTTTCAGATGAAGATGAATCACCTGTTTTGAGAAGGATTGAGGCTGATCTTAAAGGTTCAACATCTGATTTGACAACTCCTGATGGAAAGCAAGTTGATTTATTTAGTGAAATTCATTTAAATGAAATAAAAGCATTAGAAAAGCAACTAGAACAAGCTGATTTAGAGAAATCAGCTCTCACTCAAAACTTAAAGGAATCACAAGCCCAAGTAGAGAAAAGTGACAAAGAACTTCAAGCATTCTTGGCAAAAATTGTTCAGTTAAGTACTCATGTAGATTCCTTAAATTTATTAAAAAGTAATGCAAAAAATTTAGGCATAAATCCAGTAAATGAAGCTTTAGATAAAACATCAGTACTAAAGAATTATCAACACTGGTTTGCATTAACTTCTAAAGAATTAGATCAGCTGAAAAATGAACTTGTTGAACTTGAAAAAGGATTAAATATGACAGATGCTACACTTCAGCTAAGAACTGATATTGCAAATTTGAAGAATAAATTATTAGACAATGAACAACAGAGCTTAGAATTGCAGTCAGATGTTAAAATTTTGGTGCAGTTGGCATGTGAAGCTAGTAATTCTTTAGAAAAAACAGTTAATGGATTACAGACTATATCAGATGAGCTTGCACAGTTATATCATCATGTCTGTGCAGTTAATGGTGAAACTCCTAGCAGAGTTCTCTTGGACCATGAGAAGAAAGGTGGATTTGTTCCAGTGCTAGATTCAAAGGATAATTTCAATGTGCCTCAAATCCAATTATTGCGGGGTCACTTAAAATCAGACATACCTATAAAGGATCTTGAAACTTTAAGAGATGCTGCTGGTATGGCCAATCATGTTGAAACAATATTGGATCAAGTAAAACATCTTAGAGGATCTGTTGAAAATACACTGGAAATGTCAAAGGGTAAATTGAGGAGTAACAAGATTGAAGAAGAGGGTAAGTGATAGTATTTTTAATTTTGTAATAGTGTCCTTACATGATTAGTGATAGTTATGCTGTAATTAAACATGTAATATTGGCAATAATCTTAATTTTAATATTCATGTTTGAAAAGTAATCAAACATTTTTATGTCAAAGATTTTCATCTTCATATAATCCTTTAATAAGCTTTATTCTTTAAATAATTATTAAATGTTTTTAATTACATTATAATTACTTGAAATCATTGAATTTACATTTGCTTCCATATAATTCAATCTTAAAAATTTTAACTTTTTGAGTCACTATTTTTAGCGTCATCAACATTAGCATAAGTTTTTTTTTTACTTTAAAAATTTACAGAAATTTCTAATGAGAACAGAGATGCAGAAATTGCAGAGCTTCAGGAGCAGAACATCAAATTAAAATCATTATTATCAACTAAAAGAGAGCAAATTGCAACTCTGCGTACTGTGTTAAAATCTAATAAAAATACCGCAGAGGCTGCTTTAACAAATTTGAAGTCAAAATATGACAATGAAAAGCTTCTTGTTAGTGAAACTATGATAGTATTAAGGAATGAATTAAGATTATTGAAAGAAGATGCAGCTACTTTCTCCAGTAAGTATGGCATCATTTGAATATCATCTTAAAAGTAAATCATTTCATTAATTTGTTTTTTTTAATTCTTTTTTACTAGAGCTAGAGCTTATAATGTAGTATTATTCTCACTTTTTTGTTCTATTAACAAAGCAGGATATACGTTCTATTGATATAAAAAAAATTCTTTTTAAATTAAAAACGGTTTTTTAATTATTTAATTTAATGGTTTTATTTTTAAAGTGAATTTTCACGTAAAATAAAATTAATTTATAGACTCTATATTGAATATAATTGAATATATTTGACCAAATTTTAAAGATATGTGTGTTAATACAGATTTAATCAATATAAATGAAGAAAATCTAATTGCAAAAAAAATTCAAACTATCGAAATCAGAACATTAAATTTGCTTTTGATTAAACTATGAAATATTAGTTATCAAAAAGTTGTACAACCAGATAATATCAGCAACTTTGGTTCATAATTTTTTTCTATTTATAAGCTTAGTCGTGTTACTAATTAAATTTCAGGCCTTCGTTCCATGTTTGCGGCTCGTTGCGAAGAATACGTCACCCAAATCGATGAACTTCAGCATCAAATAATGGCCGCCGAAGAGGAAAAGAAAACGTTGAACCAGCTCCTACGTATAGCCGTCCAACAAAAATTAGCTTTGACACAACGTCTCGAAGAATTGGATGTGGATAAGGAAATGAGGAATCAGAGAAGGCCCTTCCCAGCCCAAAGTGGGAAAGGGACGAAAACGCGGTTTTCGCAGTCAAATCGATCCAGTTCGGGAAGGGATCACTTTTAGCCATTAATTATGAAATGTCAGTATTATACATAGTTTATGGCACGCCTTAGAATTGAGCAAAAAATGCTGAAGGTTTAAAATAATCTAATGATTATTTAGCTAACCTTAATTTTAATTGTTAATTTTCTGTTATTTTCTTTGTAAGGCATGGAAAGATGTTCAAAAGCGCAGGCAGAAGAAAGCAAATTCTTGCAAAATTTATTGTGGGATCATTCTGTTTCACATATCGAAAAAAAAATTAATTTTTTTTAAGAAATACCAAAAACAATTTTTTCAGGTAATTTGCACCTAATTAAAAGCGTCACTTCAGCAAAGGTTTCTATAAATTTTAGAATTTTCATTTTAAAAGGTTTCACCCTATGTACGTAAAAGGAGAATTGCCTTTCATAATTTTTTTTTCAATATGTCACTAGTTGAATCTTAAAAAATTTCTCACAATATTTATTTAAGATATGATAAGTCATTTCGGTAAGTTCTGCTTCAGCGTTAAACATAGTTTTATTTTTTCTTGAACCAATTCAAGCTGAAAATTATAAAAATTTGACTAAAATTTTTACCAGCAGTCACATTTGTTTTACCAAACGAATTCCTGAATGTCTAGAAACCGTTTTTCGAATTAATTATTATTTCCCAGAAAATAGTTGACTTGAACGTAAATTACAACATAAGCTTCTGGCCTCCGTAATTCACTTTTTTTAATGAGAAAATTTAAATATTTACCTATTTAGAAGTAGGTATTGTTTTTATTTTTTTTTAAAGTGTAGCTGGCTAATTTAATCATTTTTAACCTTTTCGATATTTTAAACCTTCATAAAGTAACGATAAAGAGTAACTTATAATGTAATTTTTTCAATTATCGTGAATCTATAATTTAGATTCTTTTTAACATTCATTAAAGATTTTAATGCTTTTTAACAATCAGTTTTTAATTTTATAATATCAGTATTCGAATTCTATTAATTTTTTTTATATTTTTGCTTTATTTTAATCAAATTTTTTTTAAAGATGGGAAATATTTTCTCATGTTTCCTTTTAATCTCTATAATTTTTCACTCTTTATTGCGTTACCTTAAAACTATTGGTGCAAGACATTTGTGTTTTACATACTGATGTTAATACTTTTCATTTATATTTTTAACTAATATTAGTAAAAACTAATAAATTATTTTTTATTTTAAAAAATGACGATGACCAAAGCCAAAAAA
Organism: Ricinus marginatus; assembly: GCA_028565995.1. NCBI lineage: Eukaryota > Metazoa > Arthropoda > Insecta > Psocodea > Ricinidae > Ricinus > Ricinus marginatus. The sequence continues at coordinate 198,425 of JAOWBB010000015.1, forward strand.
AATTTATTTGAATAACTTTTTAATTTTAAATAATTTTTTTCCATTAAAAATTATTAATTTATTGATTTATTGAATTGTTTATTTAGCATAATATTCTTCCTGGTATTGGGAAGGATAATAATAATAATAATAATAATAATAATAATAATGAATTGGGTGATAATAATAATAATAATAATAATAATAATAATAGTGAGAATTCATTTCCTCTAGCATTATTCTGTCTATTTTAAATTGTATTTATTTTTAAAATTTAATTATTCTGTTTATTTTCCATATTCTCATTATTATTTATGATATTTTTAAATATAATTTCCACACCGTCACAAATTCTTGTTTATTAAATTCTGATTGCAGATATTCTTTTCTTGAATGGTATTAAATAGCTAAAATGATGTTTAAAACATTCGATTCATTCAAGTTGGTTGTGAATTTTAATTGTCCTTGGAGGAATGGTTGCTAACCGTCCTCGGAAATTTGGAATGCCTTTCATGTGGATTTGCCGTCTTAAAGAAAGCACAAAGTGCTTCCTTCAAAGAATTAATGACCGAAACTCTGTTTTCCTTTAAAAACCGGTGGCAACATTACGGACAATAATAATCATTGCCGAAAATTGGGAGTTGTAATCAATTTATTTTCCGATAATGAAATATATTAATTTCTTAGTGCATCGCAAAAATGTGTCAAAACTGTGGGTGATATAATTTTGACTTTAAAAAGCGAAAACGATTGTTTCGCTTGCTTTTGAATGTATTAAATTTTTAGTCCGTCCCGAAAAAAATCGATTAACATGACGGAAATTTATAAATTTTATTATTTCCATAAATTTTAAGATCAAAAAAATTAAAATATTTTAATTGATAGGAATTATAAGTTACTGAATTCATATTTTTACAGATAAACCCAATCTTTTTTTAATTCAATGTTTAATCTAAGATTTTGATAAATGTTTTTTTATATTATATGACTTTGGCTGTTTTAATTTTGTGTAATTTATTTTATATTAAATTATTTATAAATTATACTTCACCGATTTTTTAATTTTACAAACAATGATGCTTTTTATTTTTTATCATCGCATTGTTCGTTTTAAATCCAGGAAATTGTTCTACACAATTTTCTATTTGGCCAGTTCTTAATCTTTTTTTTCATTGCTAATTTGACATAATCCACTGCGAAAATAAACCACATGTACCAAACCTGAATTAAATTCCGCAGAATAAATGCATTATTTTAATTTTAAGGTAGTACAAAGAAATAAGGGACTGGTGCATAATAAAATACAGATTCTTTACAACATTGAAAGTTAATTTTTATTAATGATAACTTTCGAAAAGAAAAAAGTCAGTCTTCCTCAATATTTTTCGAAATAATCCAGTTTTATTTTTTTCATTTTAATTTTCTTGTTCGTAATTATTCCATTTTTCAGGAAAAAAATCCGTCTAAAAATGGTTGTCGTTTGATTCTTTTTTTTGCATTTGGGTCTGGTAAAAATATTTTCTCGGCCCCAAATACATTTACGTGCCAGTTTTATATAATAGATTCGTGCTAGTAACTTGCTAAAAGAAATAAAATTTGTAAAAATAATAATTATTCATATATGGTTAAAATTTTATATACTTTGTCTAAGTTATTTTTCTTTTGTGTAAGTTTTAGTTAACTAAATGCAAATAAAAGTCATTACCACTTATTCCGGTGATTATTAAATTTATTTTTAAAAAAAAATTTGAATTGTTTTACCTAGGTTTGTATTATTTTGGTTTCTGACATTTATGTAAAAAAATTTGCTTTCTTTTGTGTATCACAAAAAAATTCCTTTTTTTCATCTTAGTTTAAATAAATGGAAAAGAAATTAAATAATTTTTTTCAAATAAAAAATAAAACTGTGATTTCTGTCTCTTAATAACCTGTCGGGAATCTGGAGCTTGTGAAAAAAGGGTAGAATTCCTTTTTTTTTTTAGCGAAAGTTAATTTCAGCGTTTGCACATATGTATGGCTCTTTATGAATATAAAGAAAAAAACCTTTTTTTGCACTTAAACTTATCATTTTTCTCCGAAATGATTTTTAAATGAATAAATTTAATTTTTATTAATGATTAAAATCCAAGGCACAAATCAGGATTGTCTTTTTTTATTCAATCAAAAAAAATTCTATTCCCAGTAAAATTTTTGTTAACATGAATAGTTCATGTAATAATTAGATTTTGAAACAATAAAAAAAATTTTTTTCTTTAAAAATTGAACGACTTGAATCGACCTTTCATTCAGTTGTCACCATGTAAAACTTATCAATGAACCTTATTTCATATTAATATTACCATGAATGTCTTTACATTTTATAAAGTATATTCATTGTAAAAAAGGTATTTGCAATGTTTAGCATTCATTGTGTTATACCTGAAAAGCTACAATTGAAAGGAGAGAAATTCAATTAAATGAAAATATTTAAAAATAACATAAATATTAAAAACAATTTAATCAATTGCCTACTGCCATACAATAAATGGTTGTTTTTGAATAAAAAAAAGAACTTTACATAAAGCATAATCAAAAGCATCTAGCACTATATATTATTATATAAACTTATTTTGCTTGTTTTAAAACATATTCTTTTAATCTATTTTTAAAATTTCTATTTTTAGAATTAAGGCACTTCTTAAGAATCACATCTTTGGAAATTACTATATCCTATATACATACTTGTAAACTGTTCAATAACATCATCATAATATACCTAGTTATAAACCAGATAACCTACAAATAGGTTATTTAGACCAAATCTGCTTTGTCATGATTCTTATGTGATGATTCAATTGAATAAAATTTGAAAATCAAACTGCAGTTATAGAAAAATATTTTTATTTTTCTTATGTTTCAAAGATTAAATTAATAGAATATAAAATAATTCTGCCAAAAAAATCTGTACTATCATTAAAAATAAATTTTACATGTTTTGTGAAATAGGCATTTGAAAGAATGAATTTTTGAACTCCATTTGCATCTTCAGGATAAAATAATTCAGTGTATGTGTGATCATCAGCAATCATTTCAACTTTACAATCTCTACCAACAAAACCACCTTGAAATTCTAGTGTAAAACCACCTATCTTATGTGGTTCTTTGAGTTCCATAGATATCCATTGTGGTTTACCCTGAAAATTTGAAAAGTAATACATTGTTTAAAATATGCAACTTGCCATAGTTCTAAGACCTGACACTGTTCAGGAAGATTTCAGTACTTTCATAGCTATGTTATTGCAGAAGTGGAGTAAAATATTCACATAAATAAGCAGAAAGATGAAACTTTTATTTTTGAATGCGTCAACATTAGTCTTAAAATTCAGTTTGTTCTCAACAATTTAGAGGCTTATTGCCAACAATTCTGTTTTATGCAAAATTTTTTAGTAAAACCCATGTATGACTCAAAATCATTGATGTTACAAAAAGTAACGTACTTAAAATATTTCAATTATCAAAAAAATAAGATAATAAATTATTATTTGTTAATTGAAACTAAATTATAAAATATTGAAAAATATGACATTATGAATTCAAAATATGACATTTAAAATTCATAATCAAAATAAAATATAGGAAAAAATTTTAAAATAAGTTTTTAATATTAAGATTCTTGGTGAATCTATATCTAAAATGAATCAGTACCTCATTAGAACTCCAGCAGGTATCGGGAGCACCATCGATAATGTTATGTTTTCCATAATTTTTTACATTATTATTTAAAACGGAGCTAACCCTGAAAAAAATCTAAATTTCAAAAAAATCACTGTTAGTTTCAATTATATATAATAGATATATATGTATTACTTACCTAATATTCTGGATTTCGTTTGAAATAGAATGCATTTAGTTAGTATATAAAAATGTACAGCGTATGCAAGAAATAACAATTTCAGCTGGCAAAGATTTAATCAAGAATGCGCTTGAAAAGAATCAATCCACTGAATAATGAAAACTATCTACATAAAAAATTCGGGTTTTATTTTACTGCTTAAAAGAAAAATTCTTATAAATAAATTCAAAGAATAATATTATTTTACACTCGAAAGATTTGCTTACTTCTTAACAATGGCGGCAACGGATGGAAATTTGAATTAGTAATTTATCATTTTTTAATAAGTAAGATAAGTTCGGACATACCAAAAATATTGTTACATAAAAAAATGTATATATTAAATATAAAAATTGTCTTAATACAAAAAACACAAGAATGCGAAGACACTTATTCTTATTCTCATTAAAAATCAACAATTTTTCACTTACCTATACCACATTTGAGATGTAACAGTTTTTCATTTCAAGCTTGAATTTTTCTTTCTGCATTTCCATATAGAAAATATGTTTCAGGAGTTAAAAATATTAAAAATTCCTAGCAGAGCATTAAAAAAATATTTCTCTTTTAATCTTTAATTTTTATAGTAAACCAGTGTTTCCCAACAATTAATTATTAACTTGGTCAATTTTTATCTTGAGTCAAATTTTTTTAAAAAAAAAATATTATATATGAAAAGAAAACATCTACATTATACATATGCATTATTTTACTTGTACATAATGTATAGCTTAGAATAAAAATTTTCAGTTATAAATTCAGATTTATCTTATGTATATTCTTACAATATATTCTTTTTTATTTTTTAAAATCATTTATATATTTAACAGCTTTTATGTACATATAAAACATAAATATCTCGACATAGGAAAAATTTTTTATACATATTTTATTTCAAAGAATAGTTCATACATAAATTACATTTAAAATTCTTATGTAAATAATTTTGTTTAATAATCACTCCTTTTATAGATATTATTTTTCTTTTCATTGAAAATATGTAAATTAAAATTTTAAGAATTTAAATAATTGAATGTAGTTGATATGATCATTATGAATCATATGATATGATTGATTAATAAATAATTGAATACCATATTTGATATGCAGTTGAATCAATTCTATTTTTAATTTGCCTTTCATTGGGAAACATTGGCTTAATCCAAGTTGTGCGGAAGTATACGATCATTAAAAAAGAAATTTAACCTAATTTTGGGGAAAACTGTCTTAATATTAACATAATATTTTAACAAGAAAATAAATGTTAAATAAATCTGTCTAGAAAATTATGAAAAAATGTATTAAAATTTGTTAGGTTAGTTGTTAGTTAGCTAACATATTGTTAGTACATGGCCTCTTATAAAAAGTCAATTTTAAAACAGATTGGAAAAATGTATTTAAGAAAATATAAAAATTGCATAACACGAATTATATCTTTCTACTTTTATCAGAATGACAGAACTAAAATTTTTTGTTAAAAATCATAAAAACCCAATAAATGGAAATCCGAAGGAAAGAAATGTATTCATGCATAAAAAGCTGATGTTGGGCTTTTTTATTAATGACTCAATCAATTTCACAATATTTATAAATGGATATTGCACTTATGCATTTATCTCGCATGAATATTAAAAATATTATCACATTAGAAAAAGTAATTGACTACTTTAATAGATGTAAATTTTATTGTATTTCTGATAAATTTTCTTACTTTCAATGACTTAAATTCTCATATGTAACAAAAATAATTATAAAGCCATTTAATTACATTTCACTCTTTCCATATATTTACATGTCTTGGTCATTCATTTAAATATAAATACATAAAAGTCATCTACGGTTAAAATCGTTTCTTGTACTGTTATTATGCAAATTATGAAATAAAAGTTAAAGTAATGTAGATGAAGTACTAGGAGAGCTACTGACGAGCATCGGAAAATCCCCTTCAGTCCAATGTATGAGATTATGCTCAGACATTTGTGTCGACTGAAAATGATCCTTCAGTAACATTTGAGAGAAATTACAATGCATATTATATGCATCAGTCGCTCTATTTTGATCTCCACACAAGGTAAACAAATCTGAAATAAATATTTATTAGTTAGCAACAATTTTTAAATTTATTAAAATGTCACTTAAATAATATATTCTATTTTGCAATTAATTTGTTAATTATAGAAATAAATATTAAAAGGAATGTAGGTACAGTTCCTTTGTTTTGCAGATAAAATTATATTGTTGGTAAAATAAATTTCAATGGAAAAATTAATCACAATAACCTTTAAGGATGGCTGATGCCCACAACTGCACGTGCAAGTCAGGAATTTTACTTGCCAGCTGCATGGCTGGAGTCACCATATTCATACTTTCTCTGCTATTTCCCAATGAAAGGAAGATATGTCCCAAAAGCACTAATGAGCAAGATGTCAACCTGTTCAAGTCCTCTGCGTTCGCCATTTTTAACGTCTCTCTTAAATACCTTCTGTATAAAGAAAAAAATACGATAAAATAAAGGTATTTGTTAATAAAATAAAAAGTGAAAATTTGTGTAAAGATTTCATGATATGACAATGATCGACGAAAAATACGTACATGAACATTGAAAAGTTCAATTAATAATTAAAAATTGAAGCACATGGGGAATTTTTCATAAAACCAATTAATTTCAGCTTACTTGGCTTCATTGTATTTGGACTGAAAAAATGATTGAAGACCTTGAACATAATAAGCGGCTGCTCTTAAACTATGAGAATGAGAGGGCAATGTCTCAGGATTGATACTTTCAAATAATGCGTCGAATTCCTGTTCACGCTTTGCACGTAAATAAACAATGGCTAGATTTAAATTAGCGAAAGTCCATAGTTCTCTTTCTCTCGAAGTCTAAAAAATAAAACATTAATTCTTAAACAATACTAAATTTTTATAAATTTTTAATATATTACATAAAAAATTATTTTTTATTGTTAATAGAAAGATTTTATTTATATTTAAAAAGATTTACAACCTAAGTAAATCAATTTTCTCCCCGATAGTAATTATCACTTCAAGTATAAATATATTTGAAATTTTACATCTAGCAAATAAAACGTCTCAAAAATCTGAAGCTTAATTTATAAAAGCTATCTGGTAAAATAAGCGATTTATAATAAAATCATTAAATAAACTAAATGTTTATACTAAAATTTAATCTTCAAAAATGTAATAATTCTTGCGAAATTTTCAATTTTCGTTGATTAATATAGGACTTATTTACTAAATAAAAAAATAAATTTAATATATAAAGATATAAAAAAATAGTATGAATCTAAATATTTTGAAAATACAATAAAATCAAAGCAAAATTTTATTAAAAAATCCACAAATTAGGTAGAGTTCTGCTTCTGCTTCATAAAATAGCCAAATCAATAATTATGATGTCAAAATAAGACATTTAATACAAATTGATTTGTTCATGGTATAATGAATGTTTTGAAAAAATTTATTTTACCCTTAATGCTGCATGAAACTGGGCTTCCGCGGCTTCCATGCAATTCAGATTCATGGCATAAAGTCCAAGAAGCGTATGTAATTGTGGTCGATGAGTTTCTAATAATTTAGGATGTTGATGACACAAGCCACAAGCTTGAGATAATTCTTGTAAGGCCAGTGTTTTGTTTCCCATTACCATGTGGCACATGATAATATGTTCTAATAATATAAGTTGAAATACTGACAATATAGGTTTGTTGTCTACAACTGAAAAAAAAATTGAAAGGTATATACATTTTAATTATCTCTTTCTCATAAATGTACGATTCTCGTTGCTTCATAAAATTTCATTTGAATTTAACAATTTATTTACTTTTGAGCTTGTCAATCTGTGTAAGAGCTTTGTCTGTATATTTCTGTGCCTTATCCATATAACCAGCTTGCATACTATGCATAACGGTTACTAAATAAACTAATACATAGAGATGTTCTTTTGGCATCCAAACAAACATATCTCCCACATTCGATCCACTAACAACTGTAAATACAATTGTCCTCATTAAAATAAAAACAAGAATTAAAAAAATAAAACAAAATATATATAGGTTTTTTCTATTTAAAAGTAAACATAAATTAAAAAAAATAATTAAGAAATAAAATTTTTTTTCATTTTTCAATTCACTCACTTTTCAAAACAAACATCAGTTTGTTTTATAATTATATTATGAAGCCTTTGTAAATATAAATTCAATCACATAATAATTACTAGTAAACTTATTCTAAAGAACAAAAAATTTATTATTTAAATATTTTTAATGATTAATTGCAAATTAATAAACATTAAAATTAATTTTGGTATAAAACTTACTTTCATCGGACGGCCAAGTTGGTAACATTATGGTTTGAATGCTTTGTTGAAGCTGTTTTAAACATGGTTTTACACTCTTTACTTGTCCTGACATTAAAAAGTGATATACCTGAAAAAATTTTTTTACAAATTTTCATAAAGCAATTTTACTAAAAAATATTTTTGATAAATATTTAAAAAAAATTTTTTTTCATTAAAATTTTATGTAAACAAAAATTTATCCTTATATTAAAATGAAATAATTTCTGACATCAGTAATCCAATTTATTTTTCTCATCAGTAATGAAATTCTGAATATTAAGAATTAAATTTAAAATCAAAATCATTAACTTAATTTGTTATTTCTGTTTTCAATTCATTAAAGGGAAAACAAAATATATGAATTACAACTGTATAAATAAACATTAATAATTATCTTCCCAAAAGAGCACTGAAATTTTGGATGAATTATTAAACTGAATATGCAAATTTTCAGTCAAAACATTAAATATTTAATTATTTATATAGATGCTTTGAGAAAGAGCCAAGAATGTTAATAAAAAAATATAATAAATGTAATTAAAATCTGAAATAAAATAAACATGCACTCATAATTTATTGCATCTGGAAAAGCATTTGAAACAAGAATCTCAAAAACACAAAGTAGCTTTTTTACTAATTTCTAATCAAAATTCTTTAAATAATTATTCACTTAAAATATTAAATTCCAATGTTTTAAAGCAAAAAGTTCTAGTTAATAGTTACCTGAAGAACCAGAAAGAAAACTTTTAAATATTCTTTCTGATGGGGACTTCCCTGCCAATTGTCAACCAAAAGTCCAGCTTGATTTAATATTGGATGAACCTCCATAATTTTTTTTTCAATAAGAAGAAGCATTGCCCTGCTTAATAAGAATAGCACCCTTGTATAATTTGCTGCTGAAATATGAGCATAATCAACACCAACTCCCAACAAACTGCTAGCCAATTCATAATCTCGTTCACTTGCATGAATTTGCTGTAAATAAATTTAAATTCACCTTCATTAAAATGGAAAGGCCCAAATAGGAAATTAGTAATTTTCAATGATTAAAAAATACTTACTGCTAACTGAAAAATAAGTCGACAATGCCAATAAACACTATGCTGTGAAAGTTCAATTGCTTTCCTAAGAATTGGTTTTGATAAATTTGATTGTGTTTGCTGCTCATACAGCTCTGCAAGGACACTAGCAGCTTCAAATTTTACATCATCAAATGCATTAATCATCTGAGATAGGCACCACTAAAACAAATATAAATATAATAAACAGCCTTTTAAAAAATATCATAATAAATTAGAGAACAACCCTATAAAGTTAAAAAACATAAGAAAAATATTAAAATATATACTTTTTTATAATATACATATATTTAATATATATTTTTTTAAACCACTGCCTAATCTTGTCTAAAAAAATAAATTTACAGATATATTGTTTGCAACAAAATTTTCAACTTTTTGTTCCTTTTGTTGGTTATACTTATTATATTTGTTATTTTTATTTTTAAAATAGACAGTATTCTTAACATAATTAAAATTTCTTAAGATTATTAATATCTATTAGCATTCTATAATCTTAAAAAATATTACAATCAAATCAAATATTTTATATTTATAATAATATTTAATAATGACAGTAATTAAAACAATTTCAAAACTAATTTAGTGATATATATTACCTGTAAAAAATAATACCCATTAACAATATAACTAATGATAGCTTTTTAAAAGAAAATATTCCATTAAGGTACTGTCTTTAAACTGAAGGGATCAATTATCTTGATGTAAACAGGGGGTTTATGAATATTAGTTTATTCATTAAATTATATATATAAACTTGGAAAAATTAAATTCTGACTTATTATTTTACTGTTTAAATTAAAAATGACTTTAAAAAAATTTAGAGTAAAGTTTGAATTACATGATAGGAAATTTATTTATTTAAGGTTTTCTTCATCAAAATTTTTTAACTTTTGAGTATGGAAATATTTACTGGTAATTATTTTTTTGTAACAGAAATTTGATTTTATAACGGGCAAAGTTGAATAACTGAAAGAAAACTACACCGACTATGGGTTTTTGTCATAATTTAATATCAGATGGAATAAACAGAAATTGACCGCAAATGCGTAGCGCCTAAAGTTTAATAATGTACATCGGTTTGTTTGTTTACTTACTGCCTGTTCCAGATGATTTCTGGCTAGATCAGTGTTTTTCGTATGTGTTAATAAAATATTGCCTAACTGCAAATGCGTCCTGGCTTCAACTCGGGGCGGTGGTTTAAAATGGAACACAGCTTGTAAACATTGTATACACAGTTTTATATTAGGTGGACTAGAAGTCCTGAAGTTTTCAGCCAAACCGAGCAAAGACAAATACCAAGCATCCTGAGAGGAAGCCATAACATCTAAACCGCATTTAAGAATTTAAATTAACTATACACTTTTGCGACATCCACTTCATCAGTCGAATAAACTGATGCTAAATCCGATATAATGATTTCATGATTCTGCAAAACTTTAAAGAAAAAATTATTCGAACCATTTCTAAGAACAACAAACAAAATGGTAAATCAAACACTATAACCTTTTACACTTAACCATAGAGGATTATAAAATGATAATAACGCCACGCATATTTAAAAAATTTTTTATTTAGGACAATATTACAAAATAATATCTGGAAAGTTTCCATAATTTTTTATTAAAGAAGTTCTGAGAAATTATGATGTCAAAGTTTTTCTGAATTTGAGCTGAAGAATCAAACTTTTTCCCAATTTATTTATTAATTTTTAAGTTCCAATTCTGCCGCAATTTAGATTAGTTTTCAACGGTATAGTAAGTCTTTAAACGACAATTTTCTTCATCTCTACAGCGTGATCATTTGAATATATCAATCAGTTAAGGTTTTGCTTATTCGATATAAGAAAATATGGCCGTTATTTGCTGACATTCATACATTAAGGAGAAAAAGAGACTTTTTAAAATAAGAACCGCAAAATTAATGAATAAAAAAGACCCAGTGGTAGATGGGTAGACCTCATTTATGATAGAAATTTTAGATTTACAGTTCAAAAATCTAATTTCTAATTAAAATATAACAAATGTGTACTTAAGAGATTTCTGATTAGGTTGTTCTAAAGAGGATACTTATATAATGAATAAAGTATTCAGAAGTTTTTTATGAAAATAATAGGAACTATATGGTTTTAAAAAGCTTATAAACAAACATTATATATATTACAAAGTTTTATCAAAATTAATATTCCGAAAATCAAAGTTTTTACACATTTATTTGCATTTGGGAAAAAATGAACTTTAATTGTAAAACTTGAAAATGTTTTTTTTTTTTTTTGACTCTATTGGTCTCAAAATGAGCAAAGTTATTACTTGTTAAACAAATTACAAATGTTTCTTATTATGATCTTTATATTATCATTAATAAATAAGCAAATCTTATACAGATGAATAACATGAAGATCGTGGACATGAATTTCTAAATTAACGTAGCACGTGACGTTAGGTAAATCAAGTAGACACGAGAAGTCGATTAAAGCCAAAATAAAACATCATCCAATATCATATCAATAAGTAATAGTAATATAACATCATTTTGAAAGGAATAAAGAATGTAATTTTTAATAAATTGAAAAAATTAGAAAATTTTGTGAAAGATGCATATTGCCAGGATAGAATGTATCGTGTTAAAGCCAATTGGTTGGCTGCGTGATTTCCATTGAGTGACAATTGATGACGAAATGTTTCGTGGCATGTTGCTCTTTTCCGGAGAGTCCGCCTTGGCTGACTCTACCTCTGTCTCGTTGTGAAATAGTGAAATCGTAAAACATCCAAAATGGTAAGTTAATTTAATGAGAATTGTAGTTATAATTCGCCCGAATCTACTAGATAATTTATTTTAATCCTATTATTGTAATAATTTAATATCTCGTTTTTATATTATTTTAATTGAACAGGTTGTATTACCGTTCACTTTTTTCCACGGGAAAAATTAATCTCTTTGACCTATATGCTAAAAAGCATGACCCTTATGCGTGTAATAATTAAAATGATTGCCCTTTTAGTTAACCAGTGATTAATTACTGGAGTTTAAGTGGAAAATATTAAATAATTGCTACGTAAATTGTGCCACGAAGGCTGTTGATAAACATGATTTTCTAATTTTCTTTGCAGGTGAACTTCACAGTAGACGAAATACGTAATATGATGGACAAAAAGCGTAATATACGTAATATGTCCGTCATTGCTCACGTAGATCATGGAAAGTCAACTCTTACTGATTCGTTGGTGTCCAAGGCAGGGATTATTGCAAGTGCTAAGGCCGGGGAAACACGTTTCACTGATACAAGAAAAGATGAACAAGAGCGATGCATTACCATTAAGTCCACGTATGTTTCATATTTATTGACAATGTTATATCCGACATTGAAATAGCAATGGTGAAAATACTACATTATATTTGAATTTATTGATATATAATATACAAATGTTGCAATATGTTACCAAATTTTTCTAAACGTTTGACCTAGATTTAATGAATATTTATTAATAATTTAGTTTTCCTACTACCAACATCTCATTCCCCATGCTATTCAGTTATTGATTTTCTATAAAATTTTTTTAGTGCTATTTCAATGTTCTTTGAGCTTGAAGAGAAAGATATGGTTTTCATCACCAATCCTGATCAACGAGATAAAGGAGAAAGAGGATTTTTGATTAATCTTATAGATTCACCTGGACATGTTGATTTTTCAAGTGAAGTAACAGCTGCATTGAGGGTTACAGATGGTGCTTTAGTTGTTGTTGACTGTGTCTCTGGTAAATTTTTAAAAATATTTTTATAGTTTAATGAGCAATTTAAAAGAATGTAGTAACAAATATGGTATTAAAATGAGGTTTTAATTTATTCTATTGATATTCTTTTACCTAATTCATTGATTTTTTTTTTTGCAGGAGTTTGTGTTCAAACTGAGACAGTATTACGTCAAGCTATTGCTGAAAGAATTAAACCTGTGCTTTTTATGAACAAAATGGATCGAGCTCTTCTAGAACTTCAACTTGAGGCAGAGGAATTATATCAAACTTTTCAAAGAATTGTTGAAAATGTTAATGTTATAATTGCAACCTACAGCGATGACTCAGGACCTATGGGTGAGATAAGAGTTGATCCTAGCAAAGGAAGTGTTGGATTTGGATCTGGCTTACATGGATGGGCTTTCACTCTTAAACAATTTGCTGAAATGTATTCTGAAAAATTTAAAATTGATGTTGTAAAACTTATGAATAGGTTTGTATTTTGCAAGTTAGATATGTGTGCAAAAACATGAAATTTTCAATAATAAATATTTTTGAATTTAGATCTAAGTTAAATAAATTTTTGCAATTAAATTTTAAAAATTTTCATAAGCAATATTTATGTAATAAATTCTGATAATCAGATTTTTAATGCAATTTTTCTTATTTTCTTATTTTATAAAATGATGATTGTTATTTCTGAATATTGATTTTAAATGTCAAAATTAATGGTGAGTCAGAACGGCCAACTGATTTTTAAGTTTTTGCTATCTGTATCATTCAGAAATTTTAAATTTAAAATAAAGTTTATCTAAAAATTGAAACTGGTTTTCCATAGGTTATGGGGTGAAAACTTTTACAACACCAAAGATAAAAAATGGACAAAACAGAAAGATGCAAATAACAAAAGATCATTTGTTCTCTATATTCTTGATCCAATATATAAGGTAAGAAAATATTTGCATATAGAATTAAATATTGTTTTTATGCATTATATATAAAATCAACTTTTTAGAAGTAAATATTTTTAGCTTACAATTTGAAGATATGTGAAAATGTGCTCTTTTGTAATTCAAATTGTTGATTATTCACTGTATTCATTGTTGTAATTTAATTCTGTAAAACAAACATGAAAAGTAAGATCATAATTTAAATTGATAATTTTAAAAATTCAATAGCTTAAACAATTATTTTCAGGTTTTTGATTCTATAATGAATTACAAGAAGGAAGAATGTGCTACTTTGCTACAAAAATTGAATATAGAATTGAAGCATGAAGATAAGGATAAAGATGGAAAATCTTTGCTTAAGGTAACCAAATTTAAAAATTGCTTGCTGACAAATGTAGCAGCTTTATGTTTTGATAGCTTTTGATATATTTAAAAATACAAATAAAAAATTAAAAATATTTAAGTGTTTCTTATTTATTTTATGTATCTTATTATAAATATTTAAGTGTTTTTGTAAAAATATTTATAAATTAATTTCTGTGATGGATTGGAATGAGTTTATAAAAGTATTTACAATATTGTTAAAATAATATAATTAGAAAATACTGTAATTAATATCCTTGATATAAAAATTTATTTTGAAGATTAAATTTAGGTTAACAAAATTATGCTTAATCTAGATTTTCTGGGTCAAAATCCATTAATTAGAGGATAAATTATTTTTTAACCAAGGCGCCTAATACAAGAGAATTCTTCAGTAACTATTAGCTTTTTTGTTAAAATGAATTTGTTTTTCAATAATTTATAAAATTCAGAAATATATTATTTGATGAAAAATATTTTCAGGTTGTGATGAGAACTTGGCTTCCAGCTGGTGAGGCTCTTCTTCAGATGATAGCAATCCATCTACCTTCACCTGTAGTTGCTCAGAAATATAGAATGGAAATGTTATATGAAGGTCCCCATGATGATGAAGCAGCAATAGGAATCAAGGTTTAGAATTAATTTTCATCTTTGTTTAATAACATCTAAATTTTTAGTAAAAGATTATTTTATTTATAATACAATATAAATTGTATTTAAATAAATAATTTCTTTTGAAATATATGTAAATGATGAATGTTTTAACAGACCTGTTCTGAAATATCATAAGTTATGGAGAAATATCTAATTATCTGATGCAAAATTTAGTTTAAGAAAAGCTGGTATTCTGTAATATTTACATCTGAATGTAATTTCAAAATTGTTTATACTTTCAGAATTGTGATCCAAATGCCCCCTTGATGATGTATATTTCAAAAATGGTACCTACATCTGATAAAGGAAGATTTTATGCTTTTGGTCGTGTATTCTCGGGAAAAGTCTCAACAGGCCAAAAAGCAAGAATTATGGGGCCAAATTTTACACCTGGAAAGAAGGAGGACCTATATGAGAAAGCAATTCAGCGTACTATTTTAATGATGGGCCGTTATGTTGAAGCTATTGAAGATGTTCCAAGTGGCAATATTTGTGGACTTGTGGGCGTAGATCAATTTCTTGTAAAAACCGGTACTATCACTACTTTTAAAGATGCCCATAATATGAGAGTTATGAAGTTTAGTGTGTCACCAGTTGTCAGGGTTGCCGTCGAACCCAAAAATCCTGCAGATTTACCGAAGTTAGTGGAGGGTGAGTCATTTTTTTAGCAATTTACAATTTGTTAAAAATTTTTATTATAAATCTATAATGAATTTAATACTTTCATATTATTAATTTTGAATCATAATTTTATTTATACATCATAATATTTATTATTATTCTAGGACTAAAACGTCTTGCCAAGTCAGATCCTATGGTTCAGTGTATTATTGAAGAATCAGGTGAACATATTGTTGCTGGTGCTGGGGAATTACATTTGGAAATTTGTTTAAAAGATTTGGAGGAAGATCATGCCTGTATACCAATAAAGAAATCTGATCCGGTTGTGTCCTATCGGGAAACTGTATCTGAGGAATCTGATCAAATGTGCTTGTCTAAATCTCCAAACAAACACAATAGATTGTTTATGAAGGCTCAACCCATGCCAGATGGTCTTCCTGAAGACATTGACAAAGTATGATTTATTAAATAAAAATGTTTGCCATTATTAATTATCTTGCAGCACATAAGAGCCTTATTAAAGTTTATCAGTTTATGCAATATTTGCATGTTCTGTCATGAACAATGGTAATGTAGGCTGTGCATATGCAAGAAAATCAAAATTCTTTGTTTTGAATTGTCACCTTAGGACCTCTATCTTTATGTCTGATGAAGGTGAGCTCAAAACAAAGAAACAAGTTTTATTTTTTATTTTAGTTCATCAGCAAATGTTCACATATTTTATTTGAATATATAGCTACTCACAAAGAAGTATATATAAATTTTTGTGCTTTAATGTATGAAGAATAGTGAACAATAATGAACTGAAGAAATTATAATTTCAGAAATTAGCTTAAACAATAAATATTACTCCTTATACTTAAATTTGTGTTTTTCATAGGGTGAAGTAAATCCTCGTGATGATTTCAAAGTAAGGGCTCGTTATTTGGGAGAAAAATACAATTATGACGTTACTGAAGCTCGGAAAATTTGGGCTTTTGGACCTGATGGTACAGGACCCAATTTGTTATTGGATTGTACAAAAGGAGTCCAATACCTTAATGAAATTAAAGATTCTGTTGTAGCAGGTTTCCAATGGGCTACTAAAGAGGTTAGTTATAAAATTGTAGTTTAGTTATAAAAGTTATAAATTATAGTTATTTTAGTTTAATCTCTATCAGATTAATTTCATAATTTAATAAAACATGATTTATTCACTTATATTGCACTACAGGGTGTTTTATCAGAAGAAAATTTGAGAGGCGTACGATTCAACATTTATGATGTGACACTTCATACAGATGCCATTCACAGGGGTGGTGGGCAAATCATTCCAACTACGAGACGGTGTCTATACGCATGTCTTTTAACTGCTTCTCCTCGAATTATGGAGCCTGTTTATTTGTGTGAAATCCAGGTATTTTAGCAGCCATAACATCTTTAACTCCAAATTTATTTAAAGTTCTTATTTTATAAAAAAATTATTTCCTAGTGCCCTGAAGTAGCTGTTGGAGGAATTTATGGTGTACTTAACAGAAGAAGAGGTCATGTTTTTGAAGAAATGCAAGTTGCAGGCACACCTATGTTTGTTGTAAAAGCCTATCTCCCGGTAAATGAGTCTTTTGGTTTCACTGCTGATTTACGCAGTAATACTGCTGGCCAGGCCTTCCCTCAATGCGTGTTTGATCATTGGCAGATATTACCTGGTGATCCATTAGAGTCTGGCTCAAAACCATTCAATGTTGTTCAGGTAATTAAATGTTTTTTTAATATTGTAATTAATATTGTAATGTTTAGCTTGTTTTTTATATAAAATCATATATTTTGAATTTATAATTTTTTTTATAATATTAAAAAATTAAAAACTTATTTCATTTACAGGAAACCAGAAAGAGAAAGGGTTTGAAAGAAGGATTACCTGATCTGTCGCAGTACCTTGACAAGTTATAAAAGCAATGTTTTATTAGGTTTGTATGTTATGCTTATAAGTGATAAGTTGTTAAATGTATTAAAACCACTTGCTTTTATTGAAAGTTTTTAAAATAGTTCTTATTTAAACTTAATTTTTTTTTAATGAAATTTCTGTACTATATTTTTTTATTTAATCCTTTAATGTTTCTCTGAAGATTGATTCTTTTTTAATTTCTAATACTTTATTGGAGTATTAAATATTAAGTTCTTATTAAAAATCATTGATTTAATATAAAATAATTAAAATTTATAAATTTATTATTTTATGTTGTTAAAAAGGAATTTGTATGAAAGATGTTAATCAGGTTGTTTCTAACATGAGAATTAAAATAATTTCAAGATTCATAAAAAAATTTCGGAGAATTAAAGCCAAAATTAAAATTTTCATTATTATACTTACAGCTTTAGTTTTCTTTTTTCAGGAAAAATAAATTTGTGAAAGGCTATGAACATCGAAACGCTTGAATTCATACATAATATAACAACTCTAACTTCTCTGTGTTTACGTTATAATATTAATAAATATTATTGGCGAATACGGTGACAGTTTTATGTTACACATTGGACAATAAAAAGAATAAAAACCGGAACAGCGAATTGAAAAAAAATTCCTATCCAATAGCATATCTTGTAATCAGGGTTTTGGATTGATTAGTTATTTAGGTTTCATTACATATATTTTTTTTTTGTCTTAGAATTTTATATAATATATATCCCGTCAAATATGCGATATTATGACACTGAATATATATAAGCTTTGCAACATTAATATTTTCATTTGAAATTGAAGACATTTTCAAAGGCTACAAAAATTATGTTACTCAATTTTTTAATACTTTTTTATTATTTTCATGTATTATAAATGCCAAACTTCTAAGTTATTTAGATTTTTCAAAAAATTTAAATTTTCGGTGTAGCGCTATTCATTTTCCTATTAACCTGATAATATTTATGTAACAGTATTCTGACAAATCATGAGCTATAGGAAGAAAGTGTACTGTGAAAATCTTATAAGTGGTAAAATAGTTCTCATTACTGAATCTTTAATTTTGACTTTCAAGTTATGAAAAAATTAAATTCAAAAATGGAAGTTTAAATGCAATATATAAATCTATGGAAAACAATTAAAATAAAAGCTGAAGCATAAGTGCTGTCAACAACAGTCATTTAACTGATTTGATGAAAATTTAAAAAAAATCAATTTTATGTTCTTGCAATAGAAGGCTGAATTCGGCAACTTTATTGACTGCTAAATATCTAATTGACAATTTGAAGGTGTTACATGACTGAGTTACAGGGTGACACTAATGGCAGGGAGGAATAATAATTGATTTAGTTGACCGTAAATCTGCAGATTAGCAGCAAGTGAAATCGGCGCTTGAGAGTTGTGCCGAGGAAAGTTGACTGAATAATGTGATTGGGATCAAGGATCGCGATGTTTATTAGTTCGAACAAAATACATCAATCGTGAACCTTCAGTCATTTCAATTTTAAAACAGCTTTTGATAAATTCTTAAGGCCTTGAATAAATGGTTTATAATAATAGATTTAAAACTTACAAAAGGTAAATTTGACCTTTTTTGGAAATAATATAAATATTGAGTTTATGTTAAATCAATATATGAATCGAAGAAATTATATAATTTATTTTGTTAAATTATATCTATTTGAAACGTGAATAATGATATTTTTTAAATAAAAACAACTCACGTAAGTTGCTTACAAAGGAATTGCCCAGAAGAGCAAATTTTTAAGATGTTTTAATAGCTCATTCTACATTAAAAGAAAACTAAGAAACTTTCAAAGCCATCAGGCTTTACTCATTTACATACATAAATGCCTATGTTCTGCCTACGTTTTAGAGCGTTAACGCTCAATTGAAATTATTTTATTCCAAAATCTAGTTACTGATGTGTTCTATGGTCACGTTTTAATGAATTACTTATATTCCAAACTTTTGGTGTAGGAAGCATCATTGGGTTTTCAATTTTGAAACTAACTCCGTTAGTAAATGAGCAATTGTTTTATGTATTTTGAAATACAATGCTAAACAGAAAAATTAAAGAGCTAAAATAATAAAAATTAAATAAAAATTAGAGCTCTTTAAAGACATGTTGAATCGATATAAAATACAAAACTTGTGTTATTATAATTCTACTAGGCTATACAGTTACAGATAAACTATTTTCATTAAAATTATTTTCAAATCAAAATCCCAGGCAAATAAAATCATAAAAATCATTTTTAAATCAATTTATTAAAAACGCCATAGAAGGCTGAATCTTCACAATTTGCAACCTCTGAGGCAGCATTAATAGTGACGTTTATGTAATCTGTGGAAATGCTCGCTTATGATGTTTGCTTACATGTTTTGAGTGTGTGAATTTAACTTTATAGTTGTTTTATAAATAATGGCAGATATTTTAGATATCGATAATGCAGAGGAATTCGAAGGAGACGAGGAAGGAGATCGTAAGTATTAAAACAATGGAATAATTAAATGCATGGTAAAACTATCGGTTGTATAGTTTTGATGCGCAGCTATGATCCTTCATCAATAAAGGCAAATAATATTGTTTCCTCCTTTTTTTATTTTTATTTTTTATTTTTTTTTTATTTTAGAAGGAATTGCTCGTTTAAAGGAGAAAGCTAAAAAAAGAAAAGGTCGTGGTCTTGGTTCTGAAAATTCGGCCAGGGAAGATATTCATGATTACGAATCCGTCGATTTTGATGCTGATTGCGAAGAACCTGGTCCCCAAAGATGTATGTCTTGCAAAAAAAATAACGTAAAAAATTGCTACAGTTTGTTAAACAAAACCAGAATTGATGTATTAAAAGAATAAATTAATATTTTAGCTGTCGAAGGATGGATTCTCTTTGTCACGTCTGTTCATGAAGAAGCTCAAGAAGATGACATTCATGATAAATTTTCAGAATATGGAGAAATAAAAAATTTACATTTAAATTTAGATAGGAGAACTGGATTTTTAAAGGTAAATTAAAATGTGTTGCACTTTATTGAGAGTGGTTTCTCGATTAAATTGATTTTGTTTTCCAAAATCATATATTCTTTTATTAATTTTTTATGTGCTCATAAAATTTTAAAATCATATGAATTCTAGTTACTAATTTTTCTCTAAATCAAAAACATTTCAGACAATACCTTTCTTGTTCTTAAATCATATAGTTGTAATATAAATCTTTTAAATTATATAATTTTACATGAAGTAAATGGTTTTTATTTTTATACCTTGATTATGTAATTTAATATATTTGTTTGGTATGTTCAGTTTGAGTTTTTTAAAATCAGTTTTAACTCTTATAATTTGTTTAAATTAATGCTGATTTTTATATGTAATATTTTGCTAATAAATATTTTCATTTTAATTTATATTATCATTTACTATTCTTATTATGTCTATATTCAATATTTAATTGACTTATAAATGAACTAGTACTTATTTAATATAATCACTTTTATCTTGATATTAATATATTTTAATGTAATATAATCTTTAATTTAGTTAATTTAACATTAATCATTATCAATTAAAATTTTTTTAAGGGATATGCTTTGGTTGAATATGAAACTTATAAGGAAGCTTTGGCTGCCAAAGAAGCACTAAATGGAGCAAGCATTCTTGGACAGCAGATTGTTGTGGATTGGTGTTTTGCTAAGGGTCCAAAGAAGTAAGTTGAGACATTTAGTGATTTATCATTTTATATTGATTTTATAATAATGTAGAAAATAAATTTTTCATAATCTAAAAAATGATTTTGCCCTTCTATAAATAAATTTGACTATTCATCTATGAAATTTATTTTTCAAATTATTAAGATAATCAATAAATTTTATTTTATTAATCAATAAATTTTATTGGATTTGTTTTCTGACTAATATTTTCTCTTCTTTCAGTGTAATTTTTTTTTCAAATTCTTGTTTATACTTAACTGATTTTGAAGTACAAAAATCTCATAAGATTTCTAATTCAGTTGGATAATACTTTTTTGAAATTCATTGATTTTTAGATATTTATTGTTCAGTCAATTTTATCATCTTTAGAGAATTCATTTCATGAAATTAATTTAATTAATTTCTTAGATCAAAACAAGTTTTTTTTAAAAAGCACCTGAAGTTTTCTGTTAGTATGAAACTTTATAGCAGTTTTTTTAATTTTTCAGGCAACGAAAAAATAGAAGCAGGAGAAGAAAATAAATAGAATAAGACTAAATTAAAATTTTTTAAAGAAATTTCTGAAATCAGTACACATGAATTTTTATTTCAACATTTTCTACTGATAATTGATAGTGTGAAATAAGATTAAAAACAAGAAATAGTTTTGAAAAAAATTTAGGGGACAAGAAAGTGAATTCACGGTATTCAAAGTTTCAAATTAGTGATATTTTCTGGATGAATAAAATGTTGTTCATGAATTTATAGCACTTCTGACTTATTTCTTTTGTGACTCAAGATGTAATAATAATTGATTTCATATAGAAATCAGAGCAAGTTCCTCTCTCACCTATGATTCATCTATATATATATATATATAATAAACTATTTTAGCTTTTTGAAGATAGTCATTTTCTATTTAAAACTCATTTAATAAGTTGTATGTTTAGGAGCATATAATTTTAACAGGTTTTCAGTCAGTTAAAAAATAAAAATGAAAAATTAATAATTTATCCTTTGGCAAATTTGATACTTATCAGTGTTGAATCCTGGAGATATTTGATATGCGCTCTTAATTCCGGGATTAAATATTTTTGCTGATCACTCATTAAAATTTTTTTATGAACTCAATTTTTTTTAAATGAAATTTCCTTTCCTTTTAATTGAATATTTTTATTTAATTAAATTGATTTAAATTATGAGATGTGCATAAAAATATTTTTCTTCAGGTTTAAACACATCTTGTTTTCTCAAAAATTTGCTTAATTACATAGTTTTTGCAGTTAAGACATCTTTCAACCTTTGACTAGCAATCTAAAATTTAAAGAAATTTCTTATAACTTCTTTATAAATTAAATTCATGCATTATTTTAATTTCAGGTATTCAATTCACTTAAAATTTCATGTCTTTTTCATTTTGGAATGATTATATAAATATAACAAATTTATAATCATTTATTTAGCGGATGTTCGATATATTGTTTAAACATCATTGCTTCTTTAGCTCTATGAATCAACTTTAAAATATTTATTGGAGTTTTTTGAGTCTTTGTTACTTTGTTTCACTAGAAGACCCACATACAAATACGAAATAATTCGATTGTTAAGTTTGATTTTATATATTTTGACTTTAAATTTTATTCAAGTAAGAAGTTTGTATATGAACTCGTTTTCGTTCGGTTCGTTTCTGGATTGTTAATCGTAACTGCGATTATTTCGGAAAGAAAAGCAATAAAAGGAAATTTTTAACAAAAGTGATTGCCGAGAAATTTTAAGATGGTTATGGAAGTAAATGTGGCAACAATGCCACAACGTGGACGACTGTGGTGATGATGTGTTTATGTTTCTTGAACACATGGGGCTATAATTTGACCGAGGAAGCATGAGAAGTATGATTATAATTTCACTTATTTTTTGTATAGCCAAAATATGTGCTGCACAGGAGGAAAATTCTGGCGCACGTCTCTTAGTATCTAAACAAATTTTAAACAAATACCTAGTGGAAGATATGGATATACTTGTACTAGTAAGTAACAGATAATGAACCGTTATTTTTAACTTCAGTAAGCCATATGAAACACGTACACAAATACGCATATTTGTAGATTATATTATAGGCAGTTTTTCTGCCATTCACACTTTTGGTGCAGCCTGCTTATTACATTCTATATCTATATAATATATATTATTATATTATGTTCATTAGATTAAATTTAGATAAATTACATTTAAAATAATATACGTTATAACATATAATAGATATACATGGAAAATAATATATATGATATATATGTATAATTATTGTAAGTAATCATATTTTATAACTTATTAAGTTATATTTAGTAGTATATTTTATTTCGTTCTTAAAATCAAATTGACATTATACGCCCCAATAAATGATTTTTAAGTTATGAAATTTATGTAAATTTTTTTGACCTACATTTATTTAAATAGAAAATAATAGCTAAGCTCTCTTGGCAATTATTTAACTGAACATTATTATTTCACCATACTACAAAAGATTATATTTTCATCAAAATCTGGAAAATTCTTTGATAGTAGCCATTAATGTAAGAAGCTTTGTTGTCCTGCATATCAGTAATCAATTACATTAAAAAAATCGTGTTTCTAAATCTCAAGAAAGTTTTTCCTCTTAACTGACATTGAATCATTGAAGAAAAGCTTAATTTAGTAATGCACAGTTGAAAGCAAAACATTTGGAGAGGCTAATTAGATAGGCATTAGACTGTTAAATTTTAAAATTTTGATTGAATTTTTGGTTTTCGTATAAGTCTTAAATTTAAGAATTTCATTTTTGGCAGATAATATTTTCAATAATAAACTTTAGTCATTTCATTGAAAAAATTATTAAATGTTTGTTTCATGGAATGGGTAAAGTATCAAATGTAGATTTATTATTTTGTAATAAGTTTCCTATGAGTTTCCTCATTTTAAGATTTGTTTCAATTTTTTTTTTAAAAAAGTTTTTAATAGAATTTTAGTACAGTATATTTGTTGCAGAAATTAATCAGTTTTGTAGATTAATTGTTGAATTTTTTTTAAGCACTTATTGATAATGCTAAAATTAATTAAGTGATCAATAAGCTGCATTTAGTTTATAAATATATTTTAAAGCTCTTTACTGAATTTAAAATGATTTATCAGAGATTATTTCAGTAATTAAAGCTGATATAAAGAGATTAATGAGAATGTATAAATTGATTTTGAAGCTTCTCAAACCAAGCATAAAAACATAGCAAAAAATTTTGAGTAAATATTACTTTTTTTCTATTTGAAATACAAAATATATTTTAATGAATTTTAAAAATATGCTTATTAAGTTATTTTACAAGAAAAATTTTTAACAATGTTCTACAAATATGAAAAATGACTAAATTTTCTACATTTTTTTTAAGTACACATTATATAATGTTGGAAAAAGTGCAGCTCTCAATGTTGTCTTAACTGACCATAGCTTTCATCCAGAAAGTTTTCAACTTATGGGTGGGCAGTTAAGTGTAATAATTGATCGTATCCCACCTGGTACAAATGCTACACATGCTGTGGCTATTCGACCTCAAAAATTTGGGTTAGTAAATTTTTTGCATAAATATATACATAAGTAATATGTCTTGTTATAAAATTTTGATTTATGATTTATATTTGCTTTTTAATGTAATAAGTTCTGCTGACTAATTCAGTCATTTCCTGCTTTAAATCAATATTAAAAATGTTAATTTATTATAATATTTATTTTTTCCTTGCTTGTTCCAAGTAAACTTTTTTCTTAAATTAGCTTATTGTCAAAAATTTATTAATCAAGTCATGACAAAGGATTTTAATTTTTTTTTAAATTTCAGGTATTACAATTTTACAGCTGCTGAAATTAGTTATAAGAGATCAGAAGATGATAATACAATCCAATTTGGCATAACAAGTGAACCTGGTGAAGGTTTAATTATTACCTTTAGGGACTATGATAAAAAATTTTCATCTCATATTCTTGATTGGATAGCATTTGCTGTGATGACATTGCCATCCCTTATTTTACCATTTTTTTTGTGGTATTCAAGTAAATCAAAGTATGAAGAAATAAATAAAACAAAGAAAGAAAAAGAAAAAGGCAAAAACTGAAGATACTAATTTTTTCACTATGTTGAAAGAACTTTTAAAAATATATTTAGATTCATTTTGTAATAAGTTATTTTTTCTCACTATAACCTTTCCAACTGCATAAACTTTATGTACAGTTTTTTCAATTAGCTGTATAATTTTCTAAAAAGTTACAAAAAAGTTGGAACTTTGGAATGTTCTGCAGACAAATTTCCATAAATATTATTCCGGCTGTAGGAAGGATCTTAACAGTTCCATCCCTAAGTTTCAAGTTTTAAGCCAGTTTCTTGTGTAGATGTTGTGGAATTGAACATCAATAGCACAGGACAGCCAAGCGTATTAAAACTTTTACCATTATTTTCGTCATTTACGATTAATAATTTGTGTTAATTCAATATTTGCCTTTATTTTAACATAATATTTTAATAGGCAGATTTGGATTTCAGTTTCACGGTACAAAAGTATAATTTTTATAAAGTTATATTTTATAAAACTTTTCACCATTCTACAAATTTTACAAGAAGGGAACTGTGTATTGTGATTGGCTATAAAGTTTTAACTGTGATTTCAAGTCGTTGAAGTTTGTTATGTCTATGGCACGATGCTTCTTTGAAGTGATAAGTTTTCAGTTAAACAATTATTAAAAAGTATCAATCTTCGAGTTTGAAAGTGTTATTAGTGTTTGTAAAACCATTTCTTTTACTTATCATCAAAAATGGTGGATTGTAATTATAAATTAACGAAATTTAAAAAAAGTTGTATGTATTTTAAATAATGACATTTAAAAGCTGGTAACATTTTAATATGTGCAGAAATGTAAAATTTTAACTTTGCATTCGCAGCTGATTCCGATGACGACGACGATGACGACGATGATGGATATAAGGACTGTGAATTGCCGCCAAAGAGACAGAGATTAGAAAGTAGAAGCGGAAGCAGCTCCACTGATTCCAGTTATGATGGTTAGCTGGCAAATTTTTTTTATGGAATAAAAATTTCAATACCAACGTTCAACGTTTCGTTCTAATAAAAATTTTAACCAGACTTCTCCTTTTCATAGAATTAGTTCATACGTTATTTTCCCCTATGAAATCAACAACCTTTTCTTTGACTAGTAATCAATATCAACGATATACCATTGTTTTTAAAATGTTATTATTACTTATCAGCTGAAGTGGTGGGTTTTTCTTGAGAAATAAGTAAAATTTTAATAATGTTTCAAAGAAGTTTGCAATCCCAGATTTTAAAAAATATGATATATATATAGTATTTACTTAAATGAGAGTCACTAAAAAATAAAACATTTCATATTTCAGTTTCAAAATATGAGAACAAAGCAAAACAGAATCAGAAAGATGCAGAATTTAACATTCACTCTTCTATTGGACAGAAAATAATGGTAAAAAAATTTTGAATTCATGTAATATGTTAGATTGAAACACAAAGTAATTGTAATTTAATGTTTTTCAATACAGATTGATTGAGCTAAAGCACACTTTTCTTAAAACAAAATATATGGCATGGAACATTAAAAATAGAACTTTAAAGAATTAGATTGTAGTATTTGGTATGATATAGTATTTTATTTTTAATAATGGTAAATATGTAGCTTAAAAAAAATAATTCTTTAGGTTATACTGTGAAATAATTAAATTATAAATTTTTAATATCAAGTTTTTAATTTTTAGGAACATAATATCACAATTTTAGGAACATATCAATTTTAGGAACATCATATCAAAAATTATATTTTGTTTTTTTTTAAAATCAAGATTTTTACAAATGTAGATAAAGATGTAGTAAATCAAATATCAGAGTCGCAATTATCTGAGTTTGTTGTCACTTTAATGAAAAAAATGTTTTCAAACATAAAAACTGGTGTTAAATGCACTACTTCAAAGATTTTTAAAATAATTGTGATAAATATTGCATTTGATTTTTCTAGGGAAAATATGGTCATGTGCCTGGGCTGGGTTTAGGAATAAATCAGCAGGGTCTTACAGAACCAGTTCAAGCAATTGGAAATAAAGATAAAAGGGGTTTTGGTTATAAAGCAAGTTCTAATGACATCATTGAAGCAGATGTGGAATCAGAAAGATTGTCTATAACAGAAGAAGTATATTGGCTTCAAAATTTACATAATTTTGGAAGCACTCTTTCTAAACAAATGCTTGAAACATGGATTTCCATAGGACCAAAAAAACTTAAAATTGAAGACGAGGTTGAATTTTGTGATTCTGAGGTCTTGAAAGATATTCTTTCAGCTAAGGTATGATTGTCATTGAACTTAAAGTTTTAAAACATTATACATTAAAATAAGTTAAATATTTTTAAAGATTGTCTTACAATTCTATTACTTATTAAATGATATATAACTAATTTGATTAATTAATAGCATATTTGAATCCAATTTTAGAAAGCATTGGATAATTTGGAAGAGTCAGTAAAGAAAAAAAGTAGAAGCAGGGCTAATCCATTTGAAGCTATTCACAATGCAATATTTTTGAACAGAGCTGCATTAAAAATGGCAAACATGGACAAAGTTTTTGATTATATGTTTACAAAACCAAAGGACAGTGCTGGTGTAAGGAATTTAAATAATTACCTATAAATTATTAACAATAGTTATAGATTTTTCTTCATTTGGTTTTGATTAATTTTTTTTTATTAATTATAAGTACTTTACATAAGATTTCAATAGTTCTTATCTTGCTAATTAAAAGTTATTAACTGTTGTCTTAAAATAATTAGATCAACATATCTTTTAAGGAAATTTATTGATAATTAGCCTTGTTTTAGTTATTTAAACTTATTAATTTTAGTGTATATAATGGCATATATTTAAATATATTACTTAATATTAGAAAAATGTATTTAATGATGACTAATTAGACTAAAATTTTCGTTGTTCCATTTGTTTGTATGGTATGATAAAAAATGATTCACTGTTACGATTTTTAACTAATACCTTTTCTCTTACTGATCAATAATTTTTTTTTTAGAATGAAATAATTGGAAACAATGATCTTTTGTATTTTGCGGATGTGTGTGCTGGACCAGGAGGCTTTTCAGAATATATTTTTTATAGAAAAAAATGGAGGGCCAAAGGTTTTGGTTTTACTTTAAAGGATGAAAATGATTTTAGGTAAGGAGAGCCAAATAGTAGATTGTTTTACACTGCCATTTGAGTTTCTCTAAATAGAAAAAAAGGAAAGGCGCAAAAAAGATTTTCTTATTTGGGCTTGCAAAAGATATTATTAAAATAATAACTTCAATTTCAGAAAATTTCTCTGATTAATATAAAAATTTATTTTATATGTAATTTAAAATTACTTGAGAATTAATTGTAAAAATACATAGTTTAATTTTGACTTATTTCAAATTTTCAATAAGAAACAAAATAAACATATAGCGAATTTCTTTGAATTGATTTATTTAAAAAATGTGCTTTGCAAAAAATGCAGGCATTTTTTGTTGAAATTTTTTAATAACAATTTAATTTGAGCAGAAAAATGTTTTTATTTACTTAGTAAATTTTGAAAGATTTCTTACTTTTTTATTTTTTATCATGTCAGATAAAAATATATTTTGTCTAGATTAGAAGATTTCTTCGCCGGTCCTTGTGAAACATTCGAACCTCATTACGGAGAAGATGGAGATGGTGATATTTATAAACCCCAAAATATAGAATCATTTAGTTCACATGTATTAAAAAACACAGGTGGAGAGGGAGTTCATTTCATGATGGCAGATGGTGTAAGTGGAAATCATAGTTATCAGTATTTCTGATCATAATCTCATTAACATGGCAAAAATTTTTCTTATATCTGCAAGAGGATTTATGTAATTATGACTATAAAAAAATTATCAGTATCTACGGACCTATCTAATAATGCTCCAATTCTTGAAGGAAATGACTTCAAAAACCATATATGATAACAAGAGACGCAAACTTTTTTAAAAGCGAGGAAAGAAATTTAATACGAATATTATAATAAAGCATAAAATGCTGAAACGCATTAACATACATGTAGCGATGTAGATTAATAATATACTTTCCAGTTTGCATAACTCAATTGTGCTTTAGGCGTGTTCGGGAAACACTTATAGGTTTGAATAAGTATTTAATAAAATTCAATTAATATGTCTTTTTCATATATAAATTTTCAGTGTTAATTTTAATATATAATTTGATTATCATATAATTGTTAATTGTTTCACACATTTGCAGAGATTAATAACATGGGTAAACTTTACTGTAATTGTAATCATTGTTACCACTTTTTATTTCAAAAATAATAATTTGTATCAGAAATTTTATTATATTTAAATTTGTAACTTATCCCATTATTGCTTTTTAGCAACAGGAATGTATTTTAAGTATTTAATATTATTTTGTGTTTTGTTTTAGGGATTTTCTGTGGAGAACAAATCAAGCCAAGAGATATTCGCAAAACGATTGTATTTGTGCCAGTGTTTAGTGGCTCTTAAAATTGTGCGAACGAATGGAAATTTTGTAGTAAAATTATTTGATTTATTCACGCCATTTAGCGTTGCATTGGTTTATCTAATGTACAGATCGTTTGATAAAATATCAATTCATAAACCAAATAGCAGTAGACCCGCCAATTCGGAGAGGTATTAGTGATTTAAATTATTTTCACTGTTTTATAGAACCAAACTAAAAATGCGCATTATTATTTATAATAATTTTTTTCATGTTAATTCAAAACATCCATACGATGGTTTCGCTTTACATTACAATTTACAAATTTCAGATACCTAATTTGTCAGTACAAACGAGACGATTGCCAAGATATAACAAAGTTTTTATGTGATCTAAATAAATCATTATGTAAAATGGATAAAACAGATCAAGATGTTTTAAATTTTGTACCAATATCAGTTTTGAAAAGGGATAGAGACTTCTTTGAATATATTAGAAGTTCTAATAAAAGGTAATTATGATAAATGTTTGTATTTTAAAAGAACAAAATTTTTAGATTTTTATAATAAAATTGATTTTCGAGTTTAAAAAATATTTTATGAATAGTCAGCTCCTTAATGTAACTTTTCGTGAATTGGATTCGTCCAGTTTTAAATAGTTAGTGAAACTAATCCATTAGAAAATTTTTTAATATTTATTTCATGGTGGTATTAAATAATTTCTTAATGTAAATTTCAGGATTGGTGAAAGACAGGTTGTTCATTTAAGAAATATTGTTTCTTATATGAATAAAATTGATGCTTCTCACTTTAAACAGAGCGAATTTAAAGAGGAATGTCTTAAATATTGGAATATACCGAATACGGCCAGAATCGATCCCAAAAAAGTAAAACCCGAACCTCAAATAAGAGAATTATTGAAAGGCGATACCGGTAATTAATTGTTTTTTAAAATTTTCTGTACATAAAATTCAGATTTCAATTTATACAGTACAAACGAGACGATTGCCAAGTTACAATGAAATTGAATATAAGATTTTTACATCATTTTAAAAGAGAGAAATTAAAATTATTAATAAATTAGAAATTCTGGACATATCATAACTCACTTTAAAATTAACGATTTATCAATAATATGAAAAGTAAGAACTGTAAAAGTAAAAATTTTATAGTATTACTTTTTTTGTTATGGTTTATTTTCATGCATCTTATATTTAAAGTATTGTAATTTAACTTTTAACAAACATATAAGTTTAACTATGAATGCACTTTTTTCTAGAGGTTAAAAAGTAAAATGCTCTTATTAATGTAGTCTTCTCTTCTCAAATTAAAATACGCTTAGAATTATGAGATAGGCTTAGAAAATATATCTAATTTATTTAATAAGTATTTTTTTCAATGAACCTTTAATTTTTTTTTCATTGTTTTTGATTAAAATGCATAATAAAATTAACAAGTACTTAAGGAGCATTGCTTTCAATATAATCGAATGAAAAATTTAAAATTAATTTGCTAATCAAGAAAAAAAATTAATTATCATAAACTGAGAAAATTTGCTTGGCAATAATTTTTTCTTCATTGTTGCACCACTTTATATAAATTTTTGAAATATTGAAATTTTAGTAAACTTACTTGAGAAATAAATAAATTGTTTATATAATTATAATTGTGCAGTAATTGTTGTGCACAATATAATTTGTGCAGTTTTTTACATTTCCATGCCTTTGACATGTATATTTTCATTAAGAACTATAAATTTGATTTTTTTTATAATTTTCGTTTATGTAAAAATTTATTACAATTTTTAGTTTTAATCTAATTTTATATTTTTCAGACTTTTTATATAGGCCTCCCAAAGAATATACAGGGAAAGAATTATTAACAAAAAATAATAAATCAATAGCTGACTGGCATTTTGCAGTATTGGCAAACGAAGAGAAAAATTCCCTTTCGTTCTACTTGGGTTTAGGAAGAACTAATGTCTATAGGTTTGAAATAATCATTTTATTTGTACATTTTATATGTAAACCGATGAAACTTATTTACATATGCCAAATATTTTACGAAAAATAAATTATAATATTTTTATTAATATTTAATATATTTGGTAAAATCATGTTCATTTAGTTAAATTTATTTTTACTTCTAATTTTATACAGAAATTATTATTTTCCTTAATTTATATAGCATGTTTATACAAAAACGTCAATTTAAAACTTATACTACGCGAGAAAAAATTTTAAATCTTGTATCTAATTATGTTTTTGCAAAATAAGATATCTCTGAAGGGTAGTCTCTAAAGATCTTTCATTGAGAATTCTGAATTATTTATTTTGATTTAAAGTCTCAGAGGCGCTAAATGAAAAGTTTACTTGTTTTAAAAATAATTTGATGCCACACAATTGCATCAGATTGCGAACCTTAAATAATCTCGAACAGAATTTAGTATTAATAGCATTTTCTGTTGAAACTTGGAAACACACGGATTTATTTACAGGCTTCAGGATAAAAACTGGGTGAAGGTGCAATGTGATGAATTACAGCTGCCACCTGATACTCTCGTTTATGGCGAGATGGTAAAGGAAATAAATTATACTGAAAAAATAACTGGTCAATATCAGGTTATTGCTTTTCATATTGTCGACGGTTTATTTCTTGGTGGAGAAGATATTAGACATAAACATATTAGTGATAGGTAATTACTATATCATGATTTTAATTTTTCCTTAAAGTCGTCATCATCAAAACAAAAATTAAATAAAAATATTATGATTATTTTCCAGTTTCAAAATTTAAAGTCTTAATTACGCAATACAGAAATTAATTAAATTTTATTCCTAAATGAAGAATATATTAAACTGTTTTCTTTTAGGGAAAAACTTTGCGAATTATTCGCTAAATCGCTTTCTAATTCTAAAATGACCTATAGAACGAAAAAGATGGAGGAATTAAGTAAATTGCCTACAAGTTTAAAATCTTCAATAGAGTCAATAAAGTTAAAAAATCGTAAAGAGTGCATTGCTTTTCATATAGAAGGGCGCAGATATATTATACCAAATGGAATTTTGTTTTTTTGTGGAACAAACGGTTTGAAATTTTATTTTTTATGATTTAGAAAAGAAAAGAAAGTGCTGGCAGTTTAAAATAATATTTTAGAATAACTTTATATGTTGCGAAATTGAATATATAATGAAAAATTTCCATGAATGCTAGTTCTATTTTTATCTGAAAATAAAATGATTAATTTTTTTGAAGAGCATGTTTCGTCATTGAGACGGTCAACATGGTATTCATTGGAAAATTGTTAATTAAACAAGTAAAATATAGAAGGGTAGAACATGACGTTAAATTTTAGAAAATTGAGTCACGATTCACAGTAATTTAATAATTTATTTATAAATTCGAACCATATAATTAGAATAATAAAGAGTTTATATAATTAAAATAATGTTTTTTTAGATGAGTGGGGAACTTTCAAATCAAAAAAAATTGATGAAAATTATTTTATGAAAATTCGTAATAATAGTGAGACATATTGGAGAAAATCTGTGCTTCGGGAAAATCCTGATAAACTACACAGGGAGGCATATGAGAGAATATCTGCCGAATTCAAGTAAGTTTAAAAAGAAGACAATTATTTTTAATTCTCTTAAATTCCTTATTGAGACCTCATTGCGAGTAAAAATATTTTCTTTAAATTTCTTGCTGGCTTATTCTACTTTAACTAATAAATTACATCAACTCGTTATTTCAGCAAAAAATAAAAAAAACATATAATTTCTTTTAAACAGTAAATTTCAATTCATGGTTTTTACACTAATTTCATCATTTTTTCTAGGACAAGTTTTCACAAGAGACTAATATTATGGCTGGATAAAGAAGATAAAAGTGACTGCGGCCAAGATAGTAAGAAGCGATTAGAGCTGAATAATTTGATCTCCGCCGTAGAAAATAAGACTTCTTAAAAATTAATCAAGGAATTTTTGAGGAATCTCGCACAAACTTCTCTAAATAAATTACGAAGCACAAAGTATAACTGCATTTGGGTTTTATCCCAAATTTAATTCTTTATTTCATTAACTGTTTTAATATATGATGTAATTGTAAAAAAATGTTTCAAACACTTGTAGAAATGAAAATTTTTATTAGCTTTCACTTTTTACGTTAAAATTCAAATAGATTAATTTTGAATTTTAAATTAAAAATGTATTAAAGCTGTATTTTATTAGGCTTCAACTATGATATTGCGGCTCAACCGAAAATTTATTGTTAATTTGTTGTTCGGAAAAAATTGTTAATTCATCTTTTCATGAAGATGAACTCGATTTAATTCAAAGTCAAACTCAGATTTAATTCATCTTTTTCGCCTTTCAGAGCTCATTAGTGTAAACTATTTCTATCTGGCATGGAAAATAAATTTTGAAAAAAAATTATTATATTTATCGGTTTGTTCTACATAGTATCAGTTGAGCCATACATACTTCATAAGTAGAACCGAATATAGATGACGACAGAAGCGTTAATCCTATGAACAAATTGTACATTTTTAGGATTAATATTTTTTCGTTGAATCGTTCACTGGTAAATTAAATTTTTCTGATTGTACTCACAAAATTAATGATTACCCTTTCATTAATTATTCCGATAGAGTATGGACTTTATATAGCATATATTCTATTAGCATAAGATTCATATTCTAAAAGCATATAATGCTTTTAGAAGCATTTCCAGTACTGAACACGGAGAGTATATTTATATGTGATAATAAAATATCTGCCCCGAATAAACGTGAGCGCCTTGTCACGTTAATATAACTGACTTTTTTCATTATAACTGAATATATTCGTGTCAGTTACTATTTTTCTACTTTTTTCTGAATAACTTTATATTGCAAAGGAAAGAGTGTTTGAAATCAGAAAGATCTTAAAAAGAAAATGTTAATTGTATGAACCATTTAGTAAGCTTAGAATTTTAGATAAAAAAAGTTTCCACGCCTTTAGCAATAACTTTTTTGCATGGAATGACTGCATTTTTTCTTTTATATCTGAAATTGTTTATTCTTGTACACGTATATTATTTCCACAATATATAAAATTACCATTATAATAGCAAGAACGGCTATTACCGTCATAATTACATTGTGGTTGGCTTCAAAATTGTATCTAGATACATATTCAAATATTAACGCTGAAGTGCTCAAAAATAGGAAGATGCCGCAGCTGCAGAAAATATATTTCTGAAAAAGGAAAAATAGGAATAATTTTAATTATTAAGAATTTCAAAAATATACATTTGTCAACTAATAGATGTAAATAAATAAATTAGTGTAAGATTGACAAAATTTTATTTTAATAAAACTAAAATATGTAGTACATATATTAAATAAGTTTAATAATTCATATAAAATAATTTAAGTAATCCTGTTAAATTGAAGATACATAGATCATTATTAGTAAATACAACTGGTAAAAAATGTCCAATTATCTGTTATATAAGAAAAATTTTTTTAAATTGCTAATGTTGGAGTGAAAAATATTTATCTCCGGTATCTGACAAAAATAAATCCATCGTTAAATGTTAGTAAAATTGTATTTTATTATTGCGTTTTACCTTGTTATACAAATATATACTGATATAAAACATTACGAGTGGAAAAATAAAAAAATAAACTCAGCTTCCCGGTAATGAAAATGTAAATAATTGGTAGTTTCATGATGTGTCATACAAGTAGCAAATTTGTGAAATTATTTTTAATGTAGGCTTTTTATTAGTTAACCTCCGTTTAATGAATTAATTCTAAATAAGCGACTCAAAATATATGCAAACAGATATCACTTCTAATCTGACTTGAAGAGGTTATTTGCAATAGTGAAGTCTTAGTAAAAGAAAATTATTTAAAATATTTTTTTCGTACTTTTTGTTTTCATTCGTTGTTCATAAGGGCAAAAATTTCGACCGCGGAAAAAGCTTTGTTCCAGTAGGATCGCCTTTAATGTGATGTTTTAAATAAAGATAAATTTTGAATTCTTGCTGCTATATTATCCCGACATTTACTAATTATTTAGAAAGTATGAAACTTTTATGACAAATACTGCTTAACTAGCTACACCTTATAAAAATATTCGCGTGCGACTTTACGGGTTGATGCAGGTAATACTTCAAAAGATGGTATTTGGGATATTTTCAATATCCGTCCCCACACTTATAATTTCAATACTTTTCGAGGTTTACCTCTTGCTAAGATGAATAAATTCTGGAGGTGAAGTTAGAGGAAATTAATGGTCAAGTTAAATCACCAACAGGATACGGAAAAGACAGTTCGCATTATGGTTCCATTGAATGAGGGACACTTGGGACTAAACACTTTTAGACAAAGTAGATAACTATTGCAATAGCTATGCATTATGTTTTTACAGAACTGACAAAAAATTCTGTTCCAAAATCTTTGTCTTACCCAAGATTTTGTAAATTCTTGATTTTCGATAAATATGGCGATCGTTACAAGACTGTTCACAATGAAGTAACCAAAAATTGAAAAGTTGATAAATTGACTTCTCAGGGTACCTGAACAATACTGAGTCATTGCAAGACATACCATTATAATATTGACTATCTGGAAAATGAAAAATTGCGAGAAACGCTTTATTTAGGAAAATATCTTTCTTTTCCGTGAATGATTTTCACATTATTATATTGAATACACATCTTTACATTCTTATAATTAGAAATTTCAAAGCGGAATAAACATATAACCTAACTGGATAGCTTACCCATTCCAGAATATTAAAAATTTGATTCTTCGCTCTTTCTTTGACACTCATTTTTGAATCATTAAAATTCTGAAAATATTTTTAAAATATTTAGCAGGAGTATATTCGTGTACGATTTAACCTATTTTTCAATCCAAAAGGGTTGTGTGTATTATTTGCAGAAAGGGCAGATCTCTGTGATAGCTTAAAAAAATGTCAAAAGGAATTCCAAAGTGAAATATCAACTTTAAGGCGGCAGATCCACAGAAAACTGCACTACGCTTCGCCCGGTCCCCTCTATATTTAATTTAGTGCAGATGGTCGAACTAAAAAGTAAGTTTCACGCTTCGAGTGACAGAAACATACCAAATATTTTGAATTTCCTTCGATAATATATTTAAGTCCATAGATTCGGAACAAACCACGAACTAGTTCTTTTTTTAAGCACTAACGAAAAAAAACCCGGTGAAATCAATAACTTCCGTACCTGTCAGAGCAGAATAAGTAATTCTATATTAAGGTAAAAAAAATTTGTTTTAAATATAAAAAGTAAATTGAAAAATTTTTTTTCAATTAAAAATTAAACTTCCATCGCGCATGTAATAAATTGTAAACATAAAGTTTATTGAAAGATTCTTTTATTTGAATTTGAATGCAATTTAGTTATGGAGCGAGACGAAAAGGCACAGGAAAACGCCGAGGGAATTGATTCTTTGAAACAAATATTTTGGATATTGTGTAAACGGCCTAAATTATATTTGATGATTAAAATGAAAAAAGACTTTTTAGTCATGAAATTGGATAAAAGTGATATGCTGCGAACCATTCTTCGATTTTGAAGAGAAATTACGGTGGGCCAGGGGTATCGTAATGGAGAGGCATCGTGGACCCACATATTGGGTATGGAGGATTGATCCGTGTGAAAAAGCAATGGAAAATCTGGGATGGCAGCAAAATTATAAGGGAAGAGCAAACGATCTGATGAGCCTTTCTATGGTTCGCATTCCCTCGAGGAGGCATTTCAGGTATGCAGTCTGTTCGGAAGGCCGCCTTGTTCTCTGGGTTGTGCACTGATCGTTTGACGTGGTTCCTATATGTTGTTGGGTGAATGGTCGATGTGATTCCAGTCGTGCAGCACGTGCCACATGTTTCGTTCGAATTAGTACGCCGGAGGTCTTTTCGCCTGGTTCTTCTTTGCCCTATCTAAGCCTTTTTTGTGACTCGGCCTATTTCGATTATCTTTTTCTTGCATCTCGGTAAATCTTCGATCGCTCATAAAATTCATATCATTTGATCGTTCATTCCTGATTCCATGTTCGCCGGATCTCACATTCTTTGGTATCGGTTGACGGGTAAGATTCGCTGTTGAATGCCACGGCTTGTTGTTGTCCAATGATGTTTTCTTCCCTTTTAACATTGACGTGGACAGCAGAGTGTGGAAGAGAATTGTCTGATGTAGATAAAAACGCCTCGGGAGCCTCAATCAGGGCCGCTACCCCGCAATCCATCCCCGATTTCAAACCCCTCATCTATATTTTACATATTTATATAAATTCAAAATTATTTATTTGTCAAGAGTATATGCTATGCAATCAACTTTTTATATTTACTCATTTTAACCAATATATATTTTTTAAAAGACTCAACCAATTTATTTCCTATGTAAGTGTTTTCCTAAGTGCGCACAATGAAGTTAAATTTTTTGATGTATATTAATTATTAGATTATTGGGTACTGTGTAGAAATATCAATTTTAATTTTCTTTTGAAGAGACATTAATTTTCTTTTTGCACGTGAATCCCAAACCGAACAATTAATCCATACATGTCCAAACTTTTACGTTTACTATTAAAGAACAATTTGAACATTGAGATCTGCTTTGGGATGTGTGAAAACATTTATTTTATTTCCTATATGACATATTTCATAATATCATGAATACTCAACCAGTGCTAATTGTGATGTCTTGTCTTCATTCTGTTTATGTAACAATTTCGTTTTGCATCGAATATAAGAACAATTTTCTCTTGAATTTTTAATAAATTGATAATTTTTATTTTATCTAAAATTCAAGTGTTATTTAATATTCTTTTTTTATCTTTAAAAGTTATATTTTAAATTTTTTTTCAGTTGTTCAAAAAGCAAAGATTCTTTTTTATTGGTATGGTTTCAGACGAAGCTTTTTATTAATAATCATATTCCCATGTTTAAAGGATACACAAAATTCCTCTTACTACCTAATCACGCCAAGAACATAATTTATAGTTATGTATCAGATCCAATTTGCTGAATGATTAACTTATGGGCTTGGTAAGTCAATCTTTTCCTTCGAGAAGACACTCCAATGCTATTTTTTTTAAAAAAGATTTTTTATTGTCCAATAAAATTTCTATATAATATATTACTATGCGATTTTTGAATATATGCGCATGGTTATAAAAAATAAATACAATTTTATAGTTTTTTAATTTACAGGGAAAAATTTTTGTCGAAATGAAAACTGTTAAATATGATAGAGCACTATCTGTTGTCAACAATGCTGCATTGCTCTTCGTATGGCGATAAAATTTTTCCTGTGTCGACCGACGTTGACACCACCATAAGCTCAGCATGGATGATTTTATCTTATTTAGAAGATTTCTCTACAGGAAAATCATCTAAGGATTTCGTTATAAACGATGAAAATAGCGGATGCATATGTCGGTTAAAACTAGATAAACACATCGTGTATTACGGAGCCAATACATGCATATCTTTTCCTAAAACTTCAGACTTCCGCCTGGAATACATGATTGTCGATTGAAAACAACGGGGATAACCAAAACTGAAAATTGGAGAACTTTCCAACTTTCGACTGCTGAAGAAACTAGATATTGACGTAAATTTTCGTTTGAAAGATATAGAACCGGGTATATTTGCCGGTATGAGCAAAATTGTAATCAATACCGTCATTGTCTTCCAATACCGAATTGAAGTTCCTCCATGAGAACGCTTTTAGTGGGCTGGTCAAACTCGAACGTTTGAAGCTCATCAAGAATTTCACAATATTCTGGATGCATCCCAGGCGTTAAAATCCACCACTTTGCCGAAAATAATCAATATTTCACTCAGTCAAAACGCATTTAGATAACTGAGCGAAACAGCTTTTGAGGGTATGATAGGAAAATATGTAAAAGAGCTAGATATGACATTGTGCCAGATAGAAAAAATTCATCCAAGTGCTTTAAAACCATTTAAATATTTGGAGAAATTCCGAATATGAGAAAATTCATTAAATGAAGACGAACTAATGCAACTGTTGCAGAAAATATTAAAGGATAACGTTTCCGTGAAGTTCCTCAGTTTATATAAATTTGGATTTAGGATGGATGCAAAGCTTATTCCTTTATTGTGCAGAATCGCAAAATTGAAGGTGTCGCACTTAAATCTAGAGCGCAATAATATAGAAAACCTTTACGGTTTTACTCTGGACCTGCAGGAAGTGTCTGCTTCCGAAATAGGATTCAATGCCTTGAACCGATGTTAACGCCTCACTTAGAGAATGCTTCTCCGGGGAAACAAATTGCCCGGTGTCGTTTCAGGAGTACGCCAATCACAATTATTATATTTAGATTTATCCGAAAATTCCAGGGATAGTTCGTCTCCTTCTTACTTCGATATTAACTCCAACATTTTTAAAAATATAACCAGAATCTTTCGCTCAATTTCATAGTTACTATTTCCAAAATGACATTCAACGGCGTCACCCATCTTCGAACACTTGAATTAAAGAATGTCAGCATTTTCTACACATTTTTTAACTCATTTATAACGCTCCGAAACTTATTCTTAAACCTAAACGATAATCCATTTGCTCCTTTTAACACTTTTCCGGATTTAGTTTTCGAAGGTTTAGAACGGTTGGAGGTACTGCTGCTTTTCTCAGCTACAAAATAGCGCATTTTCTCCAGCCGAATATATTTAAACCTCTGACGTTTTTAAGGTACTTAAATCTTAAGGGAAATAATATTGTGAGAATAGTTTCGGTATTTTTCGGTTCCCTCATTTCTTTGATCGGTTTAGATTTGTCTTTTAACCGATTAACGCCATGAAATAAAGGCATGTTTAAGTTCAACTCAAAGTTAAAACTATTTCTACTCTCGCACAGTCGTTTTACTTATTTAATAGGAAGCATGATGGATGATTTCGTTGGTGTATAACATTTGAATATTGGGGTAAATCCTTATATTTCTAACAATAAATTTATGAAAACTTCGTATATGTGATTATTGTGGCGCATATTCTTACAGTAAATAACTCTCATCTGTCCGATTCACTAACGTTTGCCTATCACCAGAAGGATGGCGGGACAAAGCTCTAATAGATTTTCTGAGATTTAAGGGGGAAAATTTTTTTTCTTCGGACTTTCAAGGAATAAACCGCTAAAGGTATATTGGAATCGCTTTATTATTCATACTGTGTTCAACAATGATTTTTTACTTTTTTCTGTTACTATCGTACATATTTTCGATATTGGTGACCGATTTCTGATTAACCTGATTTTTCCTGAAAATGTCCTTGTTAGCGGCTACAACGCGAGGTAACATGTATCCGTCATACGAATATGGTGCCTTTATTTCTTACAGTCACTAAGATAGAAACTTTATCTTACGCATGGTGTCCAAGCTCGAAAATGAAGAGCCACATTTCACACTTTGCATTTACGAAAGGGATTTTGAAATTGGCACCATCATTACCGAATCTGTGATGGAACAATTAATTTTATCCCGAAAAATAGTTTTCGTTGCGACCAACGACTTTGCCAGATCACAGTGGTGCATTTGGGAACTTCAACTCGCCG
This sequence comes from Ricinus marginatus, assembly GCA_028565995.1. Classification (NCBI taxonomy): domain Eukaryota; kingdom Metazoa; phylum Arthropoda; class Insecta; order Psocodea; family Ricinidae; genus Ricinus; species Ricinus marginatus. Next base: position 239,801 of record JAOWBB010000015.1, read on the forward strand.
AATGTAGCAGGGCTTTTTTCAGGCTAGACAATCAGATAAAGGATTATAATGATTCGATGATCGTCATCAAAATGGGTCCACTTATGAAATCTCTGGTCACTTTTGTGTTAAAACTGTGCTTAAAACGGGAATATATTTAGTGGAGCTCCGAAGGTAAAAAATAGATTTTTTGGAATAAACTAAAAGCTTGTTTAACGTCAAATTCAAAAATTGAAAAACCTTAACTAATTACGATAGCTAAATGCGAGATTTAAAACATTATTTCCACAAAAAAAGTAATGTAATATGTCGTATTATTAAAACTTAATTGTTTATATAAATAATTGATATTTCGATTTTAAAAAACATATATATTCTGTTAATTGTCTTCATAATATGTGATTCGCTATATTTTATTAAAATTTCTTTTCGCATAGTGAATCGAAGTTTAAATAAATAAATCTCCGTATTTTCCAAATCATAGATTTAAAAATTTTGAAAATTATCTCATTAAATAAATAAAACATCTTAACTATTTCAATGTTTTGTTAAGAACACAATTAAAATAAAATACTTTAAATTTTTGTTATTATTAAATCGTTTAAAATTCAAATCCAGCAACAATATGATCAACAAATAGAGGCATCGACTTCAATTAATAGGAATTTTATTTTTATTTAAGGAAAGTTGAATTGTATAATGAAAAATTGAATAAAAAACTATTAATTAGATATTATTATTTTAATATGATGAAATATAGATTAGATTCGGATTCCTTATTTTAAGGAATCTGCACATTTTCCGCTATTTTAAGCAACCGTTAATTTGCAAAGATTAATTTTTCATGATTCTTACAAGTATGTTATGCAATTTATCTGTAGATGCATGATGTGTTTTACGAATGAGACATATCATAAAAACTATTAAATTTTTCATATTAAGAATTTATCCTGAAAAAAAAGGAGAATTTTACTGGAAAGTCAAAAACAATAACTTATATCTCAAATTAAAGAATTTTATTATCGTTACATAATCAAGGATTTTTACTAATTTTTGAGGATGGGCCACTTCCATTGATTTACTGGCGGGGCACTAACTAAGGGCTCCCAAGGCCTGTACGATAATAAAGTTTTTGCTAAATCGATTTCTCTTTCAGCTTGTAAAATTAACTGTTCATTTATTCCGCATCCTATTACACTTGGAAACTCATCTGGGTTTTGATAGTGCTGTTAAATTGATAATAAATTAGTATTAAATAAAAATTAAATTCAGAACCTTTTTTATACATATTTCTTCGTAAAATTCATTGACAACGAAAATAACCATAAATGTATTCAGTTCGACTTTTTAATCTGCTGTAATTGCGACCATTATTTTAATCTTCTTCACTAATATAAAAAAATATTGTGAAATTATTTTGAGAGTACTATTTCTGTCATTTATTATTCGACATCAAAAATTCACTTTCTTAGTGCTTGACATTCATACATATAATTTGATAAATTTAATATCCATTTGTGAAAAGCAATTTCAGTTCATATTTACCTTAAGGACATTTCTGCGATAATCAGTTATCATTAATGTATTTTTTCTATAATTACAGTCTTCAGGAAATTTTTGCAATACACGACAAAGTATTAAGTATAACTGATTGAGTCTCCCAAGTGGATTGGGATGTATAAACAATCCTTTCAAATTTGTGGCCTTCAAAATAAAAAAGGCTAGTTATAAATTAAGATTTAAGCTAGAAATTAGATTAACTATTTCATAATAGTCACCTGAGTTGCAGACATGGTTAAATTGTTGACAAACAATAGTATTATAAAATTTAAAGTTAGATATTCAATTGTTCGTAAAAAAGTTCTATTCTATATGTTTAAATTACTCTATGGCACCAATTTAAACACTCATACTACACATTTATATTTAAAGTTCGAGAATAAAAATTTAAATTAAATTTTAAATCAAAAACTAAAAGCTATTCTTATGAAAACTTTAGAATGTTATTTCAATTTATCATGCAACAACATTTAAATATTTGCTTAATTACAGATAACAAGTTTTTCATAAAAGGTAATACTTGAAATGAGTATAAAGGCTCTTAATGTAAACATTTTCGAAATTAAGTTCTTAACATATAACTTTGAAATCTTTAAATGAAGAAATAAATTCTCGAATTTCAGAATAATAAAAGAATAATTTTAATCTTTTCGCCCAGTAATATGGAAATACAAAATGCATTATACTTTTATTTTAAGCCTTTACGTGACCACGTATTTCTACTCAACGAAAGTATGCTTAAAAAAAGTTCTATGTGGCAAACGACACAAAATGACTTTGATTTTGCCCTATTTTATTGGAATTTATATTAATAAAATAAATAATAATTCTAATACAATTTTTTGTGAAGGACAAAAATGAAAAAATTAATAAATATGAAATTCATGCAATAATTTATTTTTATCTTAGTGCTTAATTCTTACTGAACCAGAAGTTTGCACAATACTACACAAAATGTAGCAAGATTGATGTAAAAGTATTTTGTAATTGCTGAAAATTTTTAAAATTTGAACCAAATTCATGAAAAAAAATTGTTTAAATAAGCTGCTAAGATTTCAATCATTCTGGTTTGAAATTTTATAAGGTATACCTTTTTATAGATAATAATTTATTTCATATGAACAAAAATATGACATACAAAACAAATCAGTAAAGTGAAAACACTACTATCTTATGCCTTAGAAAGTTCTCTTTTAAGCTGGGGTAAAGTTTCAATTTCCTTGGCAGTATCTTCACCTAAATCTTTGTTTGGCTGTGCCAATTTCTGATATATAGTCAGAGCTTGGATAACAGCATTTGCAACATCTCCCACATTATTTGGTATAATAACTGTATTTCCTTTTTGTGCTAAATGTTGAAATGCTGCAACATATTGTTGTGCAACATTAAAAGATGCTGCATTTCTTCCATCCTGAAATATTTGAAAATAACTAAATAAATTCTTTTATGATTAAAATTATTTCAAAAACAACAAAATTCACATGACATTTGTAAATGTTATACTATTACTACTTTTTAAACCATGACATCCAATAATAAAATATGTATTTATTTTGTTATATTATTCATTACATTAATGTATTATGCAAATTAATTACTTACTTCAGTTGCTAAACTGTTGCCTAATATTTCTATACTTTTGGCTTTTGCTTCTGCTACTGCTATAAGAGCATTTGCTTCTCCTTCAGCTTTATTTATTCTTTCTATTTTGTCTGCTTCAGAGGAAAGAATCCTAGATTGTTTTTTGCCTTCTGCTACATTAATATCAGCTTGTCTTGTGCCTTCAGAATCTAAAATTGCAGCTCTTTTTTTTCTTTCAGCCTCCACTTGCATTTGCATTGCTTCCTGAACCCTCTGTGGTATTCGAATATCTCGGATTTCATATCTGAGACAACTGATTCCCCAGGAAGAGCTAGCCTTATTAATTGATTCTACTATTGATATATTCAAGCTTTCTCTCTCTCGAAAAACATTATCAAGTGAAATCTTACCTAATTCTGATCTAAAAAGATTAAATAAGATCTACATTTACAATATTTTTTGCTTAATTAAATTTTTTTAAATCATAATTTCATGATCAGATTTTAATTATAAAAAAACCATATCTGAATTAACCATTTGATAGCTTCCACACACCTCATTGTAGTTTGGGCCAATTGTGTAATAGCAAATTCTGGATCTTCAACACCATAACTTGCTAAAAAAGGATTTAATACTTTTAAATAAAGTACTCCATCAATATTAAGAGACACATTATCAGCAGTAATAGCACTTTGCTGAGGAATATCTATAGCTAATTCTTTTAAACTTTGGACATATTTAACCTTATCCAATACAGGAAATAATATGTTTAAACCTGGTTCTAAAATTCTAGAATATTTTCCCATCCTTTCAACAACCCAAGCCTGAAAAATACATTTTGATTAAATTCTAATAATTAAAATAAACTTTTTAATTACTGTGATTATATAAATTTTTGCTATTAATTTTGCATAAAGTTAAAAATTCTTAAAAGTATATTAATGTTGCATGTGATTAAATGAGATTCTATAAAAATTTGTTTAATTGACTTTTAATGTAGTATAATTAAATAATAAATTTTGGTACACCTAACACATTTGTCAAATTTAATTATAATAAAAGAGCATTTTCAATTACATCAATTCAATAGACAAGAACAGACAGATTTAAAAATGATAAAATGACAAATGATTTTATGAAAACTGATTTTAAAATAATTCATATAATCTAAGATAAAATAAAAGTTATAATAGTTATTTGAAATATTAATAAAAGTATGTAATTTAAAAAAATATATATTTTGCTATATTAATTTTCAATAAAAATTTTTTATGTTAAAGGAGGTTTGAGAATAAGAAGATTCTCAATTAAGAGAGATTTGTTACAAGTTATAAAAATATGGCAAAGATAAGAAGTTATTAAATTATATCATAAGACAATAATATATAAATACATAACGAAAATCATCCAAGTTTTGTCAAGTAAAGTTCCTTAATTTTTTATATACTTTTCAAATTATAAATTTCAAAAATTACATTAAAAGACTCTGAGATAATTTTTAAGTTTAAATTTTAATTAATAACCGACAGTGACTTTGACTTACTTCCTGCTGGGGCACAAACATGATGACTGTATTTACGGGCGTATGACCCTTCAGTCTTAAACTTACACTCTGCAAACCCAGAGAAGTGCGATATTTCTATAAAAAAAAAAGCAATTAATTAATACTTAAAAAAGCAAATGCGCTGATAGCATAATTGGACTAATGTTCATTTTGTATTTACCCTTAGAAGTCCTGAACATTTAAAAGGCGAAATTAGCTTACTTCCAGCGAGAAAAATGCTATTAATATTGTTCATTATAAATAGTAAAACTAGCTAATTGGATTTTGGAATTTAAAATACAAAGTTCGGACTCTCTTTATTTTATGTTAAGATCAAACTTTCAGCACATTTCAGAATATTAATATTTATTCAAAGCAAAGCCAAAAACATGAGGGAAAAACTAACATAAGCCTTGCAGCCAAAGGAAAGATGAAGCAGCGAATGCGTGCTGAAAACTTCACTTTTAAAATGGCTTCCGGCGTAAGGGTATTAATGAGTGTAATTGAATCAATTCATAATACAATTTTAAGGATTAAAAGTGATATGCTACTAGATTAAAAAACGATACAATTTTTTCAGTCGATTATAATAATCAATGATAATATTTTTCATTGGTGAGTTTAATGTAAACTTTTGATACTTTTATTTGTCTGTTACTTTTTCATGTAGTTTTGTTTGTGCTATAGGTCAAATTTGAAGTATGAAAATTTTTAGTGATTCTATGTATTAATCATCTTATAGATAAAAAATTATGGTTTTTGTGATTTTAATATATGTGTTAATTATTTAAGTAGTTTAGAATAGTTTTTCTCGTAATATTTCAAAGTTATTTCCACATTTTTTATGCGACTACTTTTGCGCCAACTTAATGTTAAAGGTAGTGTTTTAGTGTTGTGTAAATTGTGATTTAATTCGTATACACGTATATGTATATTTTTTTTAGAACGCTGGTTTTATTGTGCTGAAGACTATAAATTTTGGTATGGATCTCAAGATATAACGGAATATTGGTTCAAACGTTGATGATTAATTAAAAATATTAGAATACTTTCTTACTCTTAACTTAGTAATGATTTTTTTTAACAATTGACGTTTCTAATGACAATGACTGCTACTTCTGTCTTCAATGAACAACAGTTTGAAAGCAAACTGGTTACTCTTAAAGACTCACAGGATGCTATCAACACATTATCATCTTGGTGTCTTCAAAACAGAGACCATCACAAGAAGATTGTTAATTGTTGGCTTCATTGCTTAAAGCGAGGTAAACTTTATTTTTTAAATTTATGATTAAATAATTGCCAAAAATAAGTCACTTTGAAATTTCATTTTTGATATATATGAATATATATCTATATTCAATATAGATTTTTTTTTACCAAAATTTTATGTAATTATATTTGTAATTGATTAAGTTCAATCATTGAAATTTTTTGTTCTATTCTGCAGTTAAAATAGAGCAAAGATTGTCTTTATTTTATCTTGCCAATGATGTAATCCAATACAGCAAAAGAAAACACTATCAGTTTGTTGAGAGTTGGGGTACTGCTCTTCAAAAAGCAACAACATTAGTAAGAGATGATAAAGTTAAAGCACGAATAATGAGGATTTTTAAGATATGGGATGAAAGAGGAGTTTATGATGAGGCCTTTATTGCAGATTTGTGTGGCCTTCTTTCAACAAATATAAAAAAGAAAACTGAAGTATCAACTGATTCATCTGAATTCCAGGTATGGAAATATAAAATGAATAAATTGTTGATATCTGATTAGTATCATCAATTTATGTTAATAATGAAATATTTTAAGCTTCACAACTATTAAATAAAAAAGAGGAACATTTATAAATAGACTCACAAATGCTTAGTTCTATAGCATTATATTTTATATAATCAAATATAAGATATAAATTCAAATTATAATGGGAAATATTTCAAATTGATATTATTAAGTCCTGTTTTGATATTTTTGAAATAACAAGGTTCAAATAAACTTTCTTTTAGCCGTCAATTCTTATAGGAAAAATTCGAGAATGTAAAACACTTGAAGATGATACAGATTTAAGATTTAGAAAAGTCAAGGAAAATCCTTTACAATTAACTGATGCAGACAATATGAGAACTTCATTGAAAGGTAAAATAATGAAGAGATATTAAGTTTTTAGGAAAAAAATTCTTAATTTAAAAGTAAAAAATATTACATAAAATAATTTTTTTTTCCATCAGATCGAAAGCATGGTTCAGATATTGTAGCTGAAGTTGATCATGGAGTCAAAAGAATGGAAGCTTATGTAAAAGCTTTGGAATTGGAAATAGCTGAAAGAGAGAAATTAATTGATATTTTACATCAAGCAACAATTTTTTATGAATCACAAAGGGGAGAAGCTAAAATTGTGTGCAATGTAAATAATTTTTTTAACTTCTTGTTTTATTCAAATTGAATTATTTCATTGATACTGGAACTGAGATTAAATATATTAGTACTTTAAGCAGTAAAAAATTTTATACTCTCTAAGAAAGATTCATTTTGTTCTTTTAATTTTTTAAAATTAAACATTTTTTGATTAGACAAATAAAATTTTTTAATTTAATTAAATTTATTTAAGTATTATGAATTTTCATTATTACATGTAAATCTGTCTCTAAATTTACTTATAATTTAGGCCTATCGCAATTTTGGTAACAAAGTCAAAATGTTGAAAAAGAAGTTGGATGAATTGATGCCAACATTAAGTGACAGTCCAATTCCTTCGCCCGATGCCAATGCACCATCACCGTCGCCCGATTCAGATTTGGACTTCTCTTCTGCGAAAAAAGAAAATGAGAGCAAATCCTTGATTTCGGATAATAATGGTTTGGATTTTAGTTTTGTCAATAGCACTTTTATGGGTAATTCACAATTCCTCGACATCAATTTGCAGGTGATTTAATTGTAATAAAATATTTCAATTTGCGATTTTAAATAACATATTTATTTATTTTTTAATAATATTTTTCTACAGAAAGACATGTTTAATGATAATTTTGAAGTAAGTCTCGCAAATAATATTAATATTACTCCAAACGAAAATAATGTGAGACCCATAGAAGTTATAAACACTCGGGAGCAGAAAGAAAGTGTTGGCTTTAATATATCAGATTTTCTGAAATCACTTTTACCAACGGGACCTCAAAAATCTGAGGAAACTGTTGAAACAATGCAAGTGCCACAGCCGCAATCATTGCAACCACTTCAACCTCCACCTATGCCACCAGTATTTACAACTGAAGATACATTTACACCTACATGGAAAACAGAGTGGGAGCAAGGTAATACCTCTCAGGCGGGAAATACTTGGAATCATGCATCAGGATCACAAGAATGGACCATTCCTCTTCCTGCATCAGACACTTGGCATGAACCTCCAGCTCCATCTCTAAATGCTGATACTCCAGAATCACCACCGCTTTATGAAAAAGAAGGCGTTAGTGAGCCTGTGGAATACGATGATTCTCTTCCTGCGGTAAGAAAAAAATATTTTTTTCTAATCTACTTAAAATCTTTTAAAGTTTAATATATATTTGCATAATTAAAAGTAACCCTCTAATATGATTTGTTCATATTTTAGCCTCCTGTACCAGATGTCGATCACCGTACTTTACTTCCATTGGGACAGATTCAAGATATGGATCACAGAATAGAAGTCTCTCGAAGAGTTGATGTGGATCACAGAAAAATTCAAAAACTGGGACCTAAAGATGTGGATCATCGAAATCTGATCAGTTTAACTGGCTCTCCAAGAAAGGAAACTAAACCTCTTCAACCTCCTCCGGCTTTTATATGGCCCGGAGACCAGGATTATAGATCCAAACTAACAGACGTTGATTTTCGAATTTCCCAAAGACCAAGTGATTTAGTGCTTAGTTCGAACTTTAATCCATGTCAACCGCCTACGAAATCAGCAAATTCTGAAATTGTTGAACGAAAGGATGTGAATGTTGAAAGTATTGACATGGATGTTAGTGAAGAAGATGAAGAAGAACCTGGAAATTTAATTCAACTGGAAGATGGAAAAGAAGATATGAGGATTGATTCTATGGAATCATCATTTCTTAATCAGTCGAACTTGACAAATTTCAGTATGGCCTCAAGTTTCATGGATAATACTGTTTCCGGCATACAGATCAACCAAGACGTCGATGAACGATTAAAATCAATATTTGGAAGTGGGATTCATTGTACGGGCAATAAGGTTTTAGCCGCCAATTATAATGAAATATCTTCAGAAACCAATGAAATTCTTCCTCAGAATGAACATAGAAATGAACAATCGGACAGAGAAAGTCGTGTAAATGAACTCGAGAAATCAAAAACAAATGGGTTTTTGGAAGATTCTCAAGATGGACATGAATTTTATCGAAGAGAACAAGCTTGGCACTTTGATGGTATGTCAGATCAAATTCCACCTCTTTGTCATATGGGTCCCATGGGCCTGTTGCAAAGGGGTGATTTTCCTCTCAGAATGCGTTGGAACTCACCGCGCATTCGAGGGCGAGGGCAGTCTAATAGATTTCCTTTTAGGCCTCATCATCTAAGGCCAGACATGCTTCGACTCCGCATGCCATTTAGGCCCAGGTTATATATGAGAGGTGGGAGATGGTAATTACTCATATAGTACAAGAAAAAGATCTCGTTGCGTCAATCTAAACAAAATGGAGGCTTCCAGTGGTGTTTCTTCATTTAAACGGATAGGGATTTATAGTTGTTTAATACTGACAATCTTGATCGTACTTCTTTTCATTTCATGTCCTTATTTTAAGAAAAAGTATCCGGAATAGTAGTTTTTTGAATCGTAGAATACATTTACGTATGTACATGCAGCCACATTTATGAGCACTTTTGCGCTTATAAAATATTTATAGAATTCGCATATACCCATATATGTATACTAAGGTAATTGGCTATATACTGTAAAAATATATGTGTACATATATGCGGCGTTAAGTTTGCATATATATATGTATGTATATATATAAATGTTATATTGTATGTATATACGTACGTGAGATATGAATAAATGAATGAGTAGAAGACAAATCTTTATTTAATTTAAACTAATGTAAGTAAGAGGCATAAAATGTAATATGATTTTATTATTAGCTATTTATTTTGATTAATTTTTTATTTTGTTTTATTACATGTTACTTAATTAGCATAAGGATCGGAAATGAGAAAAGAGAAGTATAATAATTAATATAACTTGAAATTTATTGTAACATCTTTTCTTGGTTTCAAAAAACATATGAACGGAAGCCTTCATTGCTTTATTTTGGAATATGTAAAAAAATTTAAATTTCTTACAAATTAAAAGAAAATTCAGTATGTAATGTCATGCTATCGTAGAAAAAAGTGTTTTTTGAAAATTTATTATTATTTTTCTGGAAGCAAAACTTTTAAAATTTAGGATTAATTCAAGATAATTGAAATCGATTTATCTTATACCTTATTCATTTTATAAAATTTTTCTCAATTATTTTTATCACCTGCAAAATTATCAAGACCATTTATATGTGTAAATAGATTCGATAATGTTAAGTCTCAATAGTAAGTAAAAAACATTGTTCTTTTTGCTGGTGGTGCAGTCATTCCTTTTCGAAGTTTAATCCCTTATATAATATAATTGAGGCCTTTTATAAATATTAAGAGAAATTTTATTAAAACCGTTGCAGTTCGCAGGAAATGCTCCCTGTTGATGGATGATTTTTTTCATGTAATGAATTCATCGTTGTTAAAAAAATTTTACAAATTATGTATCTTAAGATGATTTAACTTCGATATATTTGCTTTAATTTAAAAATGAGCATTACTTTTGTAAATATATTATTAGTTACCTAATGTTTTACTATTGAGAGAATTTGGTAAGTTAACGATAAATATTAGTAGTAGATACAAAAGAAGTAAAATGTCAATCGATAAGATGACTTAGTGTTAAGAATCCCATTTTGTTTGGTTTACTTTTTTTTTACTCAACTTGTTGGTTCCATTACATGGTACTATGAATGAAAAGTAAATAAATATATTTTGACAAGATTAAATAAAATAAATTTTTCAAATATTTTTTGAAAGAAACGTTCAAAAGATCCATCTTAATAATTTCAATTCAAAATAGTTCTCTTAATAGTTTAAAAATTAATGAAATTTGGAATACATTTGACTGATGGAGAAAACTTACATGATCTGTGAAACATTTTCACAAATTATCCATCGATTTTATATAATTTATTTATTATTTTTCTCTGTGGATCTTTAAATTTTTAATTTAGATTTGCAGAAAATATTGTGATATCCGATATTTTCATGGGAAAATACTTTTAATTTATTTACTACGTTCAAGAAATAATGAAAATTTGTTTTAGATCTATATTTGCACAGAGACTTTTGAGTAAATCGGAAATTCATTTTTAAAAATTTATTTTTTTATTTTTAATTCTTGACTGAAAAAAATCTGATGCTTTTTTGACACATAATAAAAGAAAGTCAGGTCTTTTTAAATGTTATATTTAAAATATTGTTTTATTGGAACAATACCAGAGGAAAAAACCAATGCATAAAATTTTTTTGAGGAAATTTTGTTATGTGAACATTTTTTAAAACAAGCTATTTTAGCAAACCTAAACCTTTAGATTTTAAATTGTGAATTGTTTCTAGTGTTTTTTCTGAAAAAAATTAGCGCCTAGCATTACGAAAACTAAAATTCAGTGCTTTAAGACAATATTTATAAAATTTTTGATTTAGATTCTCATATGTATGTAGATTTCAAATTTTATCTTTTAACTACTGAGAAGAAATTATTTTCAATATATAGTTTTCTTGAAATTAATTTGCAGATATCAAGGGTAAACCACTTTCTTAGTCTACAGCTTGCATCTTTCTTTTTATAGGATATACTAATATTGCTGATGGGTAAAATGATTTCTTGAATTTATGCTTGATTTTTATCCAGTTGGTATCAAGAAATTTAAGGAAAAACATGATTGAATCGGTTAAAAATCTAAACATGTTTTTTAAATGCCTAAAACCAAATTTCACAATAGAAACATTCAAGATTAATTCGTTTTGTAGGTGATGGATTAGTTTCTCATTTTATTTCTTTTAAATAACATTATTTCATCTTTAAAGATATTGGGTCACATCGGATATTTCCTTTTTTTTATTTTTAGTAGGTAATCATTCTCCTCCTTTTTTTATTAAATTCTCTCATTATGTTTGCCTGTTTTAAATTTTATATATCAATAGTAACATGGATCAAAATAATTTATATACTGGTGAGGGTTTACTTCACTATTAATTTGCTTTTAGCTCCTCTTTTCATATTTAACTCTTAAAAGAGAATACGATGCTCATTTTCCAGTTTTTAATCTCCATATTATTTTATCTTCAGTTTTATTTATTTTCGATTACAGATAAATAACTTCAGATTGATTATTTGATAATTAAATTATAATAGAGATTGGAGACACTTGAATGTTGAGATCGTCGATAATACATTTCTAATTTCCATGTTTTTTTGCTTAAAAAATATTTACGATTAAGTCTACATATATGTGTAATTAATTATCGATTATACATATATTTTTTTTAATTTAACAAAATTGTGACTACATCTGTGGTTGATATTGTCGATATCTTTATATTAATATTTATGTAAAAATGTAATTATTTATGTTTTTGTTCAGTGCAAAGATGAATGATTCAAATGTAAAGATTATATGGGATATTGTTGATAGTCGGAGGTTATCTACCGCATTTTTAAATTTTCTGTAATTAGAGATATATTTTGATATTTTCCCTTATTTTTATTTGGGACGGATTTTTATAAAAAATATCATTTTTTTCATCAAATTTAAATATTCGTTACATCTGTTAATAGTTTATGAATTCACTTAAATTAACCTGTTTATATTACATTGATCTTCCTAGGGTTGCGGTTATTGGGATTTTGAATCTTAGAAGTTGAGTGCCCTATATAGCCGTGACCGTCTTCTGTATGTCCTTTTTGATAATGTTATTATATTAACTTCATAATGTTAACGTTTCAGGAATATAAAATTTAGTTGTAGGATAATTATGAGAATGAATCTAGATTTTCATTATATATGAAAAATTTAGACATTATATTTGTAGCATCAAAGAAATTTAAGAGAACAAGAAAATTGTCTGGCATATATTTTTTTACGTTCTTCGGTTTTATGAAACTTGAAAGACCTTTTTTTGCACATGAAAGTTGCCCTTTAAATTTCTTATTCATTTTTGTGTTTCAAATGCTTATAGAATACAATTTCTTATGAATAATTTTTACTATATTAATAGTTAGATTTTATTAAATGTGAATATATATCAGCCTACTGACATTGAAAAGGTTGCTTATTTTTGGCATTGTAACCCGCGATATATCATCGGATTCTACTTGCTACTATTTTCGCCCAGTTTAAGATTTCATGCTAATTCTGATTTATACTAACGACGAGGTATAATTTGGGTAATATGGTACTTAATTCACGTAATAATTTTTAAAACATCAATGGGCGGTTCAGAATTTCCTTGGTATAAACCGTTGACCCCGGTGACTGGTTCCTTGCATGTAACCACATGGAAATGTTGGCTGAGGAGGGATGCGGAGGGATTTACAACCCCACATTTTTATAATCGTCTGCAAAATACGGAAATAACTGAAAGATTTCATTATTTTATTAACAAGGAAATAGTTCTTTTTATTTTTCCTAAATTTTACATTTTAATTTCTTTTTCAATCTCACAATTTTCGTAATATTATTCAGTTTGGTAGATTGAGAAGCTTAAATGACATTAATAGTAACATTGTTGTTTTTTTTATTTTTTCCTCTATATTTCGGTTCGCTCATTATTACTTACCTGTATATGTGTAAATACTTATATGTTCATACTTTTAAATTTCTAATTAATGAATAATATAGGTATTTAATTTATTTTTTGGGATAACACCTTGAAAATCGTCAAGATTAATCAGTGTGATATATCTTATGGTAAAACAAGAATTTCTATACGTAATCAATGCTATGCTCTAATCATGTTTTATTTATATTTCGTTAAGTGTGAATCAATGGAAAGTCTCATTGGTACAATGTTGATATTCATTATTTTAATTAAAAAATAATATCTGAAAATAATCATTTATCTATAATAAGGTATTGTAAGATTTTAAAAGCCCATTTGGATTCGAAAACCGAATTCGGGCTTCAAGGCAAATCTGAATTTTCATCCTAACCTTTTTTTCACCAAATTGACAGCCTCTTATTTACTTAATATTTAGATCTATGTAGTAGTAAAACTAAGATTATCATTTATATTGCGAAAGTAAATTTTGTTCAAAATTAAAAGTACATGGCCAGCGAAATATATAAAAATTATACTTTAAATTGTTATTTTCCGTATTTTTCGTGCATTTAAATTCCTGCAAATTCTGTCAGTATATTCTCAGCATTTTTCGAATCTGAGCAGCCCCTTAAAAATCTTAATTTTAAACCATATATTTTGCAGACTGTTACTTCACCATCAAATTTCCATGTGCAAATTTCTTCATCTGCCTGCGTTAGTAGGAAACGCAATCCCCTGATTTTGCTGCTTAAACCGACCCGTTTGATACTTGAAATGTGACTAAGTTTCTAAATATTATCTAAAATCCCGTTTTCATTATTTTCTCTTGTTAGTTTAATTGTAAAATTCATTTCAAATTAGAAACCTACAAACGTGTCACGGATTGGCACGAATATTTTAATTTGCAGTTAATGATTGAATGTTTTTAAACGAATTAGAAAATTAAGCGATCTCAGAGAACTTTTGGTGTCATAATTTTTATTTTTCTAACAGAACGAAGAATAATTAATAATAATGATAATAATATTCACACAAATGTTAATCATTCTATTTAATATTTTTAAACATAAAATTTACAGTCTTATAATACCGTAAAAATTTATTTACTTATTTTTTTTGTTATATATATTTTTGTATCGCGTATTGTTTAAGATTGGTTTTTATTTTTATTTGCAATTCATTGCATGCTACTCTCGTTTTAATCACTTCGGTTATGAACCCTTATTAATCAATATATTAGTAATTTTCGCAAAATTTAATGACTATTTAATAAAATTTCGGGCAAATATCCAATTGAGGCACGACACATTCCAAAATATGCTTATGCCCTCAGCTATTTCACCGTTTTTTATTAATTGCAATTCAGACGCTACACATATTATCTATGTGATTTCTCGAATTAGTTGTCCTTAAAAATGTGTAAGGATTGACGGAAAATTAAATGCTTTTCTATTGTTTTCCAAACTATAAGAACGCTACATTTTATTAATGTCCAACTGCGGTTTAATGAATAAAAAATAAAAAACTTTATTGTTTCAAAATAGATTAAAAGCGAAGCTATCATTCAGGTTAAATAATTTTCAGAAAATTTTTTTAATGCAGAAATATCCATCCATCATACTATGAAAATAATAATTTATTATTTATAAAATTTATCATGCTAAATCTGTTGTATTCCGTTACGTAATATATAAATATACATATATATATTTATATTATGTATATATATATGTATATCTATATATGTTACAGATTAGAGTCGGCAAACCTGAGGCTTACCAAGTACAAAAATCCTAATACTTATAAGAAATGATTTTTATAAGAAACAATGCGTTAGTTTTGAACGCATGGATGAACATTTTTCCAAAGGATAAAAAATATAAGACGTGAGATAATTTAGGGAAATAAGAAAATGATATGAAATTATTCATATTAAAAAAATTAATCTAAAAGATCAAATAAATTTGTTTTCGTTTCACCACAATAACTATAGATAAACTTTCATCTGTTTAAATGTATTTCATTAAGTGTCATATTGTATAATCATATCAAATGTTTGTAACAAGCATTTATGTAAATGAATAGTATCTTGTTGGTTTTTGTATGTTGTGACTGACAAGGAAACGTATTTTTAATTTTGAATCATATATGTAATACATCTAATCACTATTAAACTATTATACTGGTAGATGCGCCAGCCTAAAAATTTAAATTAGTTAATCGGGGTCTTTCTTTAAAAAAAGGCGTTTTTTTAGCGACCATATCTTGGCTCCTATAATCTTATAAATATTGAGAAAAAAAAATTTGCTTATAAATAAGATTCAAGTATCTAGAAGATATGTAGCTAAAGTTTGAAGTCACTAGATTATTAACTTGCAACATGATTTCGTTTTTCTTTTCCGACTTGAGAAATATTGGGAAAAAATTGATAATACGAAAATTAGATGGATAAAACTAAAGTTTAGAAAATTAGTTCAATATTTAATTTTTTTTCAACAAGTCTTCATATATTTTGCATGCAAAAAAATTATGATTTTTGACGACGATTTGACAATTTATACACATATATTTTTTTTAATAATTTTCTTAGGGAGAAATCCTTTTAGAATTACTTTCTGAAAAACTGGGAAATTAAGATCGTAAATTTTAAAGTTTCGGTTAATTTTTAAAGTAATCTTTAAATTCGATGATTATATCATTCCTTAATATAGGAAATGTGCAGTCTATTATTACCAATATAAAACACTTAATATCATTCTCTCTAGTTAAAATTTTATTCTTTCGGTATCTTAGAAAGAAAAAAATTCCATAATTTTTAAAATTTAACTTAAAAATCGATTTCACTTATCTCTGTAATTAGCATTTATCCAGTTAGCTGCCTTAAATAAGATTATAAACCATAAGTTTAAAAATAAAAAAATATATTTCATTTATTTTAAATAAAATACAAATAAGTAAAAAATTAGGCTTAATGTACAAAATTAGTTGAGCGATATATGATGTTCATAAAAATTTTATAAAAACAGCGAATTTTGAAATAAATTGTAAATCAATGTATATTATTAAGTAGAATTTATGAAAAGTTTGTAGAAAATAATAATAATAATATAATAATAATAATAATTATTTTTTGAAAACAAAAAAGTTATATAAGATCTTTTCTTTCGGTTCAAATCAAAACCGTATTTTTTTAATAACCAAAGAAAATATGTTATATAATGTATTATAAGAATTCCGAAAAAATGTATTTGTTTAATAAGACGATTAACATTATTTTCATACATTTAGATATATGTGTGTAATAATTATCCAATTTTTTAAATTTGATTTTACATAATTATTACAATTTTTTTTTATTTACAGGAATACAAGCCGGGAATTTACTAATTAGTAAGGGGAAATAATGGATAAATTCTATTCAGGTTAGATATGTTTAATTCTTATTGTTGCATGTATAGGTCTCTGTTCAGATAAAAATTAAAAAATTGGATCAATTAATCTTCAAAATTTAGTCTTCCATTGAAAGTTTATTTTCAGAATGGGAAAAATTTAAAGTGAATACTGTGCAGGACCATTATCGGATGGGCATTATGTTCAGCATAAGAGTTTTATGTTACAGGTATATTTTCTTTTCTTGTTAATTTCCTATATTTTATTTTAACATTGTTTTTCATATTCCTAAAAATGATATCATTGGTGTGGATAATTCTCAAATTCGATTTATGGTTTTGTTAATGTATCAACGGGCAACAACTGGCATTTTACCCTTTTCAACCGAAACCGAAATGAGTCATACGTTAAGGAGCAGAAATGTTTATATATTCTATTAAAAGTACGACATCAAATTTTAAAATTTTTATATCTTAAGGTTAAAAATATGATCTAAATTATTAAAAGAAGAACTACTTCAGTTTAGGGTAATAGCTTAATCAGACTCAGAAGGAAAAATTGTTGATTAATTTATATGCATAAACTGTGACAAAAGTAGACTGGAATATATAATTAAGATTATTAAATATCCTGCATATCCTGTTAATGTTATCGTTCACTGAACGGATGTTTGGTATTACAATAACCAATGGGCCTATTTTCCTTTTTAATTTATTATTTTTGCCCCTAGTATTTTGTCTTTTTATTTAAGCTTATTGTCCGTATTATTAAGCTATATAAAGCATATTTATTAAGCTTATATTTAAAATATTATCCATAATAAGGTTAGTTCCACTTTGAATGTTTTTGAAGTGGTCTTATTCATAATTTTTAGCCTTATACATAAAATTTTCATTTCATTTCATTCTTCCTTGATCATAGTATATTCGGCCTTTCAAGATAGCAGTGTTAACATTTATTTTCCTTTTTTCTTTTTCTTTTAGCTTCCATGAAACTCATAGTTTGTATTTCTGCAAATGGCAACGATATTAAATTACGAATCGGTAACTCCTGTTGCGATTTTTGGTGGATTCGTTTCCATGTAATATAACTGATAATTGATGACGTGTTTTTCGCAGTCGTTTGAAGAAGAAGTTTCGCAGTTTCCAGTCTGTCCATGCCTTGCCATTTGAGAAATTTCTCTGCAAATTTTGTTGACATAAAGCGCTTTGAAAGTGGATATTTAAGAGCGCTTTCGGGGATGTGCGGGGTTCATTTTGCGACAGCGACACGATGTTTCCGTACGCATGCACAAATTTCGTTTTTGTGCACGGGAGTGCACCAGAAACTCAGCAAGCATGTCTCATTTTCGATTTTCTGTAGCAGGCAATGGGGCGGGAGCAAACCAGTTCGTCCGGATCGTGTATAGCGTACGTTAGCGTCGGTCTGCAGTCATTTCGTTTTTTCCCCTGTCTCATTCTATTCGCGAATAATTCAATGACAGTTAAAAAAATATGTTTGAGTATTTAATTTCAAATGGTTAGTTAATAAATCGTCTGTTGTGAATGGGTGAGTACTTGGTTTTAATCCTTCTGCGCGCAAATTTTGTTTTTTTCTCACCTGAATCATGCCCTATTTAAAATGTGACTCCCCTTTTAATATTGTCTTTGCTAATACATTCGAATCCTCATTCTCGAAATGAAAGTTTAAAAATTTAAAGATTTGGGATTCACAGGATTGCCACTTCGTCGGATTAATTTAATATTTTGAGTAATATTTTATTTCCTTCTTTTAATGTGATGACAATGTTATACTCTTTATTATATGCCACAGACTAAACATTAATATTTTAAGGAGATCTAATCTATCAGTTTCCTCATAATGATCTGGACCATCATTTAAAATAACCTCATAAATTGTGTTATGTATGAAGTCATAAAAATATATTTTTAATAAGTTAGAAATATCACTTGCAAAACGTAATGCAATCAAATACATTTTACATTTCCACAGTTTTCGATCGTGAATGAGGAATCGAAATTTTAATCTGGGCAATTGGTATCGTTAAAAATGTAAAATTTTATGCGCGTTTATAGCTTGAAAACCTTCCGATGTTATTTCTTTATATACTCTCCAGTGAAATGTAATATTTCCGAAATAATGGGCATATAGAGCAAAGCTTAGTTGATCACGCTTACAATGTTTCATATGAATTTATCTCCAGATTGAAGAACCATTATAAATATACCTAATACAGGCCTTGTTTAAATCATCATAAAACTGCATAAATGTATATGATATTGCCTTTGGAGGTGAAAATTCTCCGGTAAGACTTACAGTTGTCAACTACTTTCTACTTGTTTAATGAATTAAAAATTAATGTACACCTGAATAAATCTTTCCTTAATTTTCGCCCTAAGAACGGAGTTTATTCCATGCTAAATAAATTGAATGTGGTAAAAGTCACCATATTTAACAATTTTATTGTCATTTTCTATTACTTTATCCATATTCCATCGTAAATTATTAAAGTGAACTCAAAAGTAGAGATCTAACAAAGAAATAAATGTCTGCTTCAGTTTTATGATAACAAAATTGTGCTATAATTCATTTTTCATATTTCATATAAAAAATTGAAATGTTTTCTTATGAGAAAATTAATATACAATCGGAGATCTTTATATTGATATTTGATACATTGAATGTTATGGGTTACTTCAATCAGTTCAATACTAAAATGAAACCATATAATTACCATGCTAACATTCCATTCAATGATTTTCTTTGGTAAACATTTGAATCGTTAAAGCCTCTTATATGAGATTCCTTATACAAAACTACGAGATTTGACAGCTTATATAAAAAAGAAGTGTCTTTTAGGTAAAGTCAAAGAAGAATAATCTCTACATATTTTTGATG
Source organism: Ricinus marginatus (assembly GCA_028565995.1). Classification (NCBI taxonomy): domain Eukaryota; kingdom Metazoa; phylum Arthropoda; class Insecta; order Psocodea; family Ricinidae; genus Ricinus; species Ricinus marginatus. The sequence continues at coordinate 259,644 of JAOWBB010000015.1, forward strand.
AATGAACGAGGAAAAATATTGAGAAATGGAAACTTCAATAGCACTGATCTTTCTAGCGTTTAATACAGACAAAATGGGTGCATCTGGAATTTTTTAAAAATTCGATCTTTGGTGATTGTTTAATTGTTAACTCAAACAAATTCAATAATGACTAGAAAATATTGCATTTGGATTTTGGATTTATCATTTTGAAGAAGAAAATCTCGAGATGTTTGAAAAATTGATTTCGAATAAAATATAGTTATTAACAGTACGTATTCTTTTCTCTTGTCTGCTAACAATGAGTAGGTAAATATATTTTGAACATTCCATTAATCGTTATTCTGATTTTTCTGGATTAAGAGTTTAAATAAAAGGCCTCCTTTCTTTTGCTTTGCTACCTAATTTTTCTAAGGGGGCTTAGGTAAATCTTCCACTAAGAAAATCTTTTTCATTTTGTAGAGGTTAATTCGAATTAATATAATGACTAAAGCTGTAACTTTAAAGTATTGATTGAGCTATTTCTTTTGCGTGTTTCAAACCAAATTATGCACATCATGGGATGAATACATGTAGATTCAAGTCAACAAAGTTTGAGACGATAAAAAGTACTATATTCTGTGTATTTTGTAAAACTGAAAGGAAAACATTGTTTTATGAGTTGATGATTTTTGATTTCGAGTCTGCAGATTCTAAGGATAATTGAACTTCATAAGTTCATAATTCAAAAATGTAACAGAAATTTTCATTAATGCAATAATTTCTACGCTTTAAATTTTTCGGAGAGGAAAAAAAAATGCTTTCTTTTATCGTTCATAAAGCAAACAAAATAACAGGAAAACAGAATTCATAAAATACCCGCCGAGTTTAGCTGCAAAAGGCTTCAGGATATGATGTAATTAGCCCTTGCAATCTCTGATTAAAATCGTATATTTGAACTTCACACAATGTCTTTATAGTAAAAAAAAAATTAATCTTATTCTGAAATTTGAATAAAGTTTTCATTTCGATACTACAACAATATAAATAATAGTTAACTGAATATCACATTTACAGATTAATAAAGTTTAGAGCAAATTTTTTTTTTAAGTAATTTTAGTTCTTAGAACATATTTGTAAATATGTAAAAAATAGATTACATACATAATATTAAATTAAAAAAAAATAATTCATTTAAGCGACTTGCAAAATAATTTTCGTCTTTAGATTTTTTATACATTAACAGTTCCCTGTTTTATGTTTTCTATGAAACTTGTAAATCAATAAATATTTATTTTTTCAGAGCCGATTTTTTTTATTTGCTCTTATTTTCAAAATAATTTTTTTATTCCCTAATACTTAATTTTACATAACCTTAATTTGTGGCAGCATTAAAATAAAAGATGATGGTTAACTCAAGGTTTTAGCAATACACATTTCCACGGCAATTTTCGATCAGTTTGGTGAAATAATTAATTATAGTCAAAGCAATTATGCATTTCAAGCTTCCACTATTGCCGCCGCCATTAACATTATAAGACATGTTCTGTCCTATCTTGCGTCATGGAAGCTTCGTCCTCGCCGGAGACCCTGACAGTTAAAAGGATCGAGATATTTCGAAGCTCCAGGACGAGGTTCGAGATTTGGTTTCGTGCCCGTTGTATATAATCTCGCACGAGGATTGCCAAAAAAGCTTTTATGAGATTTTTCTTTTCAGCGGAGCGGGGGCCTCTGAAGCGGCACATTTCCAAGTCTGCCTCTGATCTAAGCGATCGTGGTCGATTGACGGGGAATCTGGAACGGGAGGACCAACCGCAAACTTCCACAACCGCCCCCGCGAAATCCGCTCAGAGTGTTCCTCAACTTAGTGTGGCGCAGAAGACGCACAGTTTCTTCAACACCCTTAAGGTAGAACAATGTTTCTCTTCTTATACTTAATAATACTATTTACAATGATCCGGAGACTGCTACCATTTTCGTTGCTGTAAATTCGATTTCTTTTTCAGTTATTTTGGGTTATTAATAAGACACGTTCGGATATTCCTTTCTTGTACTTTAAACCCTTGACTATCATATTGCAGTACATTAGTAATTTACTGAAGATTTTAACGAAATTTTATGTTATTCTCTATAGATTCATTTTTTATGCTATTATCATTATAACCGCAACTGGGAAAGCCAAATATATGTTTACATTTTCACTCTTTTACCAACGTAATTTATTACTTAATCGGAATTATTGCAGAAACATTTTTGTGGCAAAATTTATATCCAGTGATTCGTTTAAAAAGCTTAATGAAAGAAAATTTCTTTGTTATTAAGAATTTATTTTTATATAATTTCAATTGTTAAGTAAATTTGCATGTATGCTATTTTATAAAATCATGACAAATTATATTGCTAAAATATATTTTATTTTCAATAATTTTTATTACTTTTACGATTTCCACCATTGGCACTTATATCGAATTTGTAATAGTTACTGAATTATTATTATAATTGAATTATTTTTTAATTGTACTTAGGAGCATTAAGTCTCTATAAAAAATAGTTTCAGAATATTATTTTGATGTCAACAGCACAAAGCCTGTGTCCTATATTTCTTATTTGAAAAAATTATCAAGACCGCACATGATGTTTCAATATTTTTTTTCTCAAAAAGTCATAAAGCGGTTCTCAATTTTTGCTATTCAATAAGTATTAGTTCTTTATTATAAAATAATAAATGAAAAAGGCAATATAATAGTCTTGCAGCATAATCAGTTTGTTAGACAGAGAAAATATAGAATACTTTCAATAAATCAATGCTACTAGTACGATAATAATTAATTTTGTTGCAAGGAAGCATCTATTTATAATTTTTATGTGCACTAATTTTGCGATGCATTATATGTATTATATTTAGTGATAGTAATAAAAATTAGAATCCTTTAATATAAGTTGATCAGGACGAATCTAAAGACAGCAATATCCTACTTTATTTAGTGATATATTTGCGATATCCCCTATGAACGTGTGTTTACATTTCTTCATATTGTCTTTATGATTAAAAGCTAAGATTGTCAAATTGTTGAAGATTAAGTGTTATACTTAAGAATGTTATAAGATTTTTCATGAATATTAATATCTTTCTGCGTTAACTGATTAATAGAAGCATTGAATTTAGTTTTTGACGTGAAAAATTTAATTGAAAATTCCACAAACATTTAATACAAAAATTAATTATTTGACCTAAGTATTCCAAAAACTTTAAGTTCGCAATTTAGACAAATAGCACAATTTGAACAATTAAGAGTAATGGAAGAGTTTAAATTTAGATAAAAAATTTTTAAGCAGTTTTTTGCTGCTTTATTTACTCTATTTAAATAATTAATATACACTTTTTCTTCCATGTCTGATAATAAGAGCAGTTAATGTTCTCATTTCGGAAATATTCACTTTATTAATTACTATGTTAATGTTTTTCAGTCTTCAAAATCTAATCGTTGAAGCTTTTACTTCCTCTACTTTAACTTATTTATGGAACCATTAAAAAATATGTATTCTTTAATATGAAAAAAGAAAATCTAAATTCTACAAATACTGGGTAAAATTTTGCTTAAATTTTTAATTTAAAAACCTAATTATTTTGTATATTTGCCAACAAACTTGTAAAGATTGAAGTCAGTTACTTAAGATTAATCCTATTGTTCATTCATATTTTTTTGAACTGCATTTAATTGGATGAAAATCAAAAATATCAGCTTTTTTTTCTTTAACAAAGTGTTTTTGTTCGACATTTATGATATTTAAACGCAATCAGGAGCAGAAGATAGATTTGAAAAAATTTTTATGAATACTTATTCATTAGCTTCAGCTGTGAAGCTGAATGTATTCTGTAGCTTTGACAGTGTCAAGCACTGACAGATTGAATTATTTTAGACATTGCTAAACTTTGCAATGCAGGTATATCAGTTAGAATTTTAAATATTATATTTGAATTTTATCGTTCGATAGTCGATATATATAATGATAAAATTAGATAACCAAGAATTTTAAATAATATTAATTTCTATTTTACAACTCAAATATATATCTGTTATGCATTCTAAAATAATTTAAATAATGTTTCTTTGCATAAATTGAATGAAAATAGCAGTTTAGCATAAAATTTTATATCCTCGTATAAACATTTATGTAAACATACGTATTAATATATATGTAAAATGATAAAAATTGTGGTGACTTTCCCTTTTCTTTTTCTACCTCAGTATGACGTCAAAACATAGAAATATTTTGAATGGAAAATAATAAGTCGCCTCAACCTCTATAAAATAAACACATAATCTTGATAATAAATTCGGTTAAGGCTTCATTTGCTTAGTAATTGAACTTTTCTCTTTAAGCTTGTTTTAGCTGTAATTTCTGTTCTTGGTCTCTCAAAATGCTTCATTTGTATGTTTAATGATTTGGTCGTTCCGTAGAAAACCAATCTTTTGCCTTCATTTTTTCTCAAAATGCTTTTGTTTCCTTATTTTTATAATCGTTTATAAATTGCTTAACAACTACAAAAAATTAAGCAATTTTCTCTTAGATGAAATTAATTTACTTGTTTAATAATAGCCCTTCTCTTACATTGTATTTTTTTGTTTTATATCTCATAATGTAATAATATGAGAATATGATGAATTTTCTCCACTAACTAAAACTATTTCCGCTATGGGCCAAGTGTTATTTATCAGAACTTCTATTCCTGTAGTTATTAGTTTAGTTTTGAGAATCAGATTGGGATTTTATGGAGTTAATGATGTTTCAAGACGGAATAAATTATATCTTGAAAAGAATAAGCAATTACCGTATATATGTTAATTATAAGGCAATATGTATATATTCTAATGACATTTTAAATAAAATTTTTAGAATATTTGATATTGCTCTTCTTCTATAGGATAAATTTTCATTTTTGAATTCAAATTCCATAAATATTTTGAGCAAACTTTCTCGGAAGCCATAGATATTATTATTAAAAGAATCTTTTACACGTAAAGATATTTTCTATGAATTTCCTGAATGGAATGTTTCCTTTAATTATCAAAATGTGCTAGAAATAGATAAGAGTTTGTTTTTATTAAAGGGATTATTGCAGTTTAGTTTTACATTTTATCTTCTCACAAAATATCATATTCTTCTCGAAATTGAATATAACTACTCTGGTTTTTGCAAATCAAAATGAAAGTAATAAAGCCATTGGTGCTCTAAATCACATTATTAATAACTGTTAGGAAAAAGAATGTTCTTACTTGTGTATAATATGTTTTTGCAATTTCTAAAATGTTTAAAACTTACAATATTAGATTTGATGTTGCACCACAAGATGTGAAATTGTAAGGTTGAAACCGTGAAAAAATCAAATCATATAATCTTTATTTTTACGTAAGCTGGAAAATTATTTTATTATTCATTTGAAGTATTCTTAATTTTTTTGACTTTTTTCGGTTTTTTCCCGCCTTTTACGAGAGACCACTTCAAAATCTTATTCATGTCATCTTCATACATTTTCCAATTCCAAAAAAAGGAATTTAATATTTTTCGCTGATTAAGCACATCATGCGCCCATTTGTTTCTCAATATCGTTTTTCAATTTTTGTGGATTTTTAATTTATGAGCCAAAAAAATTAAAATGAAAAACTAATTTTTTTGATCACGAAATATAAATCGAAATTTCATTTTTTTTAGTTTTATTACAGCAAATACATGGGATTGTTTTTATTAACAGAAACAAACTAGTCATAATACTTTAAATTTGCTTTTAATAGGTTCACGAAAGAATTATATAGTAAAAGAGTTATGAATTTTGAACTTTATTAATTACACATTTTACAAAAATATTTTTTGTATAAACGCTATTCTATCAATTATTTCAATAGAATATTTAATTATCTACTCACTAAATTTAATTATAATTATATGCATAAATGGTTTTGTTTCGCCAATTATAATAAAATCATTGGCGTCCGCCGGGTAAATGAAATTTTCATATTGATTTGCTTCAAATTTTCTTAGCTCATAAATATGCAGATTAAGATTCTTCAAGAGTTGAAAAATAAATAAAATCTGTAAAAGAGGTTTTGAGAAACGAAAAACTTAATTCGGAAAAGTTTTTCATGTCTATGTTTGATCATAGATTTTTACTGGTTTAAAACAATCGAAATTATCCATAATCAATCTGTGCTTTTGATTATACAAAACATCTCACTTTCCTTTCATTCTCATTTCTATCCGCAGTTTGTTTGTCATAATATTTTCTGAAATACGCTTAGGGGGGAAAAAGTGAAATTACAGCATTGGAAATTCGCCATGAAAGCTCGCAAAAAAAATATCATGAAAGAACTAAGGAAATTATTACTGAAAGAAAAAATATTTTCAGAAACCTTTTCATCTTTGTAAGGATTCCAGCGTCAAAAAAGACAATGATTTATTTTTTCTTTTTTCCTCGGTGGCAAAAGTTGATGCGAAAGTTTTACATAAAAGAATTGAAGACGATAGTGTTATTGAAATTATGACAATTATTTTCAAAGGTTTATCGAAAAGCAAGAACAAAGGGAAGAGCAAAGGTTTTACAAAGGATACCCCGAAAACTATTGCTGAATTACGAGAGGGAGACTCAAGAAAAAGGTTTATACGTGAAGATTACAAAATCTGGATCGGCAGAAATTTGTAGGTTGTTAATTTATGTAGCACAAGTTGTATTCTGAAGATGCTACTTAATATTTGATACAAATTACAGATTGTTTAAAAAGAAAAATCCATTTCACACTTAAATTTTTAAATTTTTATTCGTTTTTTCTATTTGGCGTCATCAGTTGAAAGAAGAATTAACAACTTAATACGGTATAAGTTACATAGACCGATACTTCCGTTCCATATTAAAAAGCAACATTGAAAAGATTACGCACATAAATGGTTTCGCATGTAACTTATGCATTTTTTATGTGCAGATAAGGTGGTACAGAAGTAGAAGTAGAGAAAGAAAAGCCAAAAAAAAAGTAGAAGATGGATGGGCTCACAGAGACAGCACAGATTACGCCGCTGACAATTCGTCAGACCACAGCAGCTCTGCCACACAAAGTCCGCAGCATAGATTTCTGGCTTCTCCTCATCAATTAGGTATTTAAATATATTTTACATTTTTTCTTTTTTAACTGAAAAGAAAAATATTATAAATACATAAACAAATTAGTACTATGATTTTTTTCATCGTGACTTCAATCTCTGTGACTTTTTTCGATTACCCAATTTTTTTGTTAAACTAATTTAAATTTATCAATATTCTGAGATCATATATTTTAATTAATATTTTCAGTGCCATTATATAAATGTTGAAGAATTTATTGTTAATATTTAATAAGATGTAATAGAATATTTTTAGTTCCGTTGAATATTATTTCCGAAAAGTGGCTTCATTTCACAAATGCTTTCTCGAGCGTAAATAATTGTTTTTCAAGCTTCAGACATTAAAAAATCTGCATAAATTTAGGGATGAAACCTGCAGTTGTAAAATTTAATTTATAAATTATTATCCTGTGGTATATGATATGTCATTGTAAATTTATTATTTAATTTAAATTAAAATATATAAATATAATATATAAAATTTACTATAATAATTGTTTTACAGATAAAATTATTAGTATTATTTACTATGTAATACCAACCAGACAACACATGCATATTATAGACAAATTTTTGACAACAGATTATAAACGAAAAATAATGTTTGTTTAATACTTTTTATTCTTTATTAAACAGATTCTTCCCCTTTGGCCAAACCAGTTACTGCTTCGGATTCATCACGATTTCGTCAGACAAATATATCTACTGTAGCAACAGATACTACTAATCTATTCAACATTCCCATTCCTGTTTTGCCGGTGAGTTTAATCATCAGCATTTTTATTGTCCAAAATTTTTATTGTAATTATTTAACTACTTACCATGAACGTGAATCGTAGCCCACATTAATTTTTGTCACATTTTTATAGCTCTTCAATATCATATAGTTTCGATTGCACATTTTTTTTAATTTTCCTAAATTTTGTGTTTTTATTTCACTTAACTTGCAGGTAACTTTTATTCAGAAAATAATTAATTACATTTAATTTTATTCAATTCTTACAATTAAAAAAAATATTTTTTTTTCTGGTGCTTTAAGGTATTTTTTTATGGTGGGAAATAATTTATGTCGATTGAATAATTGTTATCGATTTGTTCAAAGGTGTTCAACATTTTAATTTCTAATGAATATTATATCATGCAGGCAAAGACTTAAAAAAACCATACATTGATTTAGAATCATTGTATGAATGTCGTATTTGCAAATAATTCGTAAAATAATGAAAAGTATGCATTCGAATTTTATTCCGCATCTTACAGAAATGTACATAAAATTTTATTTCGCTGTGCTTAAAATGTAAACTTGTAAATGTGCTTAAAAATCTTCAACTTATAAATATTCACTTTATTCTTTTTTATCAAAAAAAAAGAAAAATCAGGGTATGAAGTAAATTAATTTGTTTCATCTTATAAAAATAATTATGTCAGTGAATATTCTTTGCTCCTTTTTATTATTTTGCCTTATAGTGATTTTCACTCTTTTCCATTCTTCATTATCTATCTTTCTTCATTTTTATTACATTATATTTTGTTTTCAATGCAGAAATTAATTAAAATTCAAAAATTTTATACTAATTTTAAAAATTAAGATTTTTTAGAGTTATATGGCGTTCCATTCTCAAAATTACATTTTTATTTAAATATTTCATTTATATAGAATGTATCGTAACTTACATTGAAAATTATCGCTATTTTGTTACATTGAAATTAAGACACTTAAATAAAATTTTCAAGTTAACAAACATATTTTAGTATTTTTTTTTATAAATCAAATGTTCAGATTTTATCGATTAGGCAAAATAAAATTATACATGTGAATTTATTGAAGCTTAATTAGTGTCCCAAAGTTACACTCCTTATCGTAAAAGATTACGAAAACTAGAAACATGTTTTTCAAGGTATCATTTTGAAATTTTATTTTTATCTTGTATGTTAAATGATGCAAAGAAGGTAATTTTAACCCCAATTGATAAGTTTACTTATGTAAACATAATATTTATTAGCAACAGTGAAATGTTTGAACTTATATTGCATCACAGCGCTTGAAGTTAATGTTTAGTAGCTTTTATTACCGTAATCCGTATAAAATATTAAATTAAAAAATTATAATTACAATCTTTTAACTGCTTTCTATTTCTTTGAAAGTATTATTTATTAATTAAATACTCATCTTATTCATTGAAATATATATGAAAATGCAGTGTATATTTTTACTCTTGAAAGCATTCAAATTTGTATTTTACAATTTTTTAAAGTTTTACTTTAAATCCCTATTAAACTTTTAATATAGATATCAGATGAAGAAACCAGAAGAAGAGAAGCCGCTTTGCGACAACATTCATTCTTCCAGTTGAGAGTTCACCTTAAGAGAGGTGTAGATCTTGTGGCTAGGGATAAGGGAGGTGTGTATGAATTTCAGATAGATTTATGTTTATGAGAATATGAATATTTATGAAATTCTTACAACTATCACTATAAAAAAATTTAATAATGGTAAAATCATTATATGTAAAATATAAATAATTGTAAGTAATTTATTATGTTTAAAATATAATTATAATAATTTAGTCATCACAAAAGTAATTGTTAACTATTAAAACAGCAAAGTGATTTAATAACCATGTTTAAAGTAAAATATAAAAATATGACTGTTAATATTATATATATAAATATATATATCATAACTAAATTATAATCAAATATTAATAAATGTAACTGTAAAAAATTATTACAAAATATTATTTCATTCATCTACAAGTATTGAATGTAATTTTAAACAGAAAATTTTGGAAAATTCATAATTTAAAATTGTAATTATAAATTTTAACTTCTTTATTACTACATTGAATTTGACAATGTTGCATAATATGACGATATTATAATTCATATTTGCTATTAATTTTCATTACTTTTAGGTACAAGTGATCCTTACGTGAAATTCAAAGTAGGCAGTCGATTACTTTATAAATCGAAAACAGTTTATCGAGATCTAAATCCAGTATGGGATGAAAGTTTTACTATTCCAATAGAAGATGCCTTTGTACCCGTCCACATTAAGGTAATTAAGTTTCAAAATTCAGTCTGACTTCCTAGATGAAATAAGTTTTTAATTATGCAATAAAGACTTGAGTGTGCATTGTAAAGCTTGTCTAGTTGTTATTTATGTTAGGTTCTACAAATATGAAGAATATAATGAACCGTGATACGTTTAATTTTTTACGTAGAGAGATGAATTGAAATGGGACAGAAATCAATCAAACGTCGAACGATCTTTATTTATCTTGAAATTTTCTTAAAATAATGATTATATTAAAATAGAAAACAATCTGAATTAAATAGTGCTCAAGGTGATTAAAGGATTCCTCTTTTAAAATTATTAAATTTTTAAGGTTTGATTATCAAGTTAAGAATTTCAAAAATGTCGCTATATTTGATCGTTCAAATTATTTGATTAAGCATTTGAGATACAACAGTTGAAGCTAGCAGGAACTTGGGGAAATTTGCATTTTTCTGAATTTGAGTTTTGAATTGAGATTTGAGACAAAGCCAAAAGATTTTTTTATATACGTTTTTTGTTTTACAGTTCTCCTAAAGAAAAACTTAACAACCAAATAGTATTGAAAAAAATAGGTCTTGCAGAAAATCGAGTGCAAGAATTTTGATGGTGGTGAACTGTATATTTTATTCTGTTACAAAAACAAATATGAGTTTGGATTCAAATTTCAATATCTTACATTTAAATTAAAAAATGTCTAATGGTCTAAAAGTGATTTAGATCGATAGGGCATTGAAAATTTAAAAAGTTTTCTCAAAATATTAAAAAATTGTAGATAATTAACTTGGACATAGAAATTTAATGGTGTTCAGTATCTAGGAAGATGAAAGTTAATTAAGTTAATTTAGAATAAGCACTGGACATATTTCATTCTTTAGATATGTAATTGTACTTATCTATTCATCTGTATGTTCATATTTAACATGTTTGAATTAATTCGTCATATATACCATTGATTTAAGGTAATTCAATTTGAAAATTGATGGTAGTTTAAAACTGCTCTGCCTACTTTAATTTTAACTTTGCAGTTTGTATAAGCCCGTTAAGTAAAAGAAATGATGCTGACATAAAATAGAAATGTAGATATTTATACATAATCATAGTCCAAGAATATAATTAATGTCTTATAATGTTTTTCTTTTAGGTTTTCGATTATGACTGGGGCTTGCAAGATGATTTCATGGGTTCTGCTTATTTAGATTTAACGAAATTCGATCTCTGCAAGTAAGTACGTATTCATTTCCATTATAAGTTTTATAAGTGCAGAAAAATATTTTCGGCATTTGCAAGACATATTATTAATGTATTCCATATTTTATTGAATATAGTATATTTCAACATCTGGATCAGTTAAAAGTTGTTTTAAATTTTCCAGAAAAATTCGACATTTATATTTAAAAGTTTACATGATTCGCCAGATATTTATTATCATCTATTATGAATTTTTGTTTATTTACCCAACAAAGTTTTTAATAAATAATTCGAATAAACATTCATTATATTTTGAGATATTCATGAATTTGGATTCATAATAAATTTTTAAGTTATAATTCGGTTCCCCTCGTAAACATTTATTTTCCTAAAATGTACTTCTAATTGTGAAATTTATAATAACTTACAAAATGTCATTTTTAGGCCGACCGATATAAAACTGGAACTTCTGGATCCCGGAAAAAATGAATACCTCGGTGAAATTTTTATGACAGTTACGTTGTTGCCGAAAAGCCAAGAAGATAAAGATCTTGTGAGTATAAATTACTAATGTCTTCAATCGATACAATATTTTATATAATTAATTTCAATTATAACGTAGAAATTTGTCCTTTACGCATTTACTCAAAAGCACAAGAATTTGCTTAGGTTATACAATCCACGACCTATTCGCTAAGATTGACTATATCAGCACTTGGCATTCAATTTTCAAATTTCTTCAATTATCGGTGATTTGGAGTTATATTCTCTGTATTTACAATCTCGAAAGATAATATTAATCATGAAGTTTTCTTTGAATCATGCAATTTCAAGGAAGTACCAAATTAATTATTCTTCCAGCAAATATGTTATCTCTTCTGATTGTTAATATTTAAAATTTTATTAAATATACTCACTAAATACATATATTCACTTGTTTTTATTTAACGGGCATTATTGATAATTATATGCGACTTTTCTCAAATCGTTATTCAGAGAAAATCATCTGCAGATTTTGCCTCACTATCACAGCATAAAACATTCAAATAATTGCGGCTTTATCAATACAGAAATAAGTTTAGTGTATTATATATATTAATAAGTATACGAATTATATTTTAAGAAAATTTCTCAGCAAAGTAACAATCAACGACTTCATTTCTATATTATTTAATAACAATAATATTTTGAAATTATTTAGCAAATAAAAAAATATCGTGATATAAGTTAACTAACTATACTAGCTAATTAATTCTTTTGATTATGCATTTGATAATTTGGTAACAATAAATGGAATTTTCCTAAAATTAATTATATTTTTTTATTTCTTATAATAATTTAGTAAGGATATTTTTCAGCCTAATTCATATATTACACAGCTATAGATTTCTTCATATAAATTTAGAAACTTATGTTCTTTATCAGCTTTTTACTTTTTACGGCTTTCTTTCATTTATTCTCTTTCGTATATCATAGTTTATAGTTTTTTCATTTTTCTTTGAATCTATAGATTGATATATGTTGAATATATAATATAAAAATCTCAAAATTTTCATATACTTCATATTTTCCATAAACTTTTTATTATTTTATCGTTTTATGTAAATATTGTAGTGTAGTGGTTAAAATTAATTCAGTTATCTCATTATGTAACGTTGAAGACCCTGTTCAATTTTATTCTTAGATGAGCACAATAAGGACTAAGGTAAGTTTGTTCAGTGCCTGCAAATCGAGTAGAGTTTTTAAAGTTCAAATTAGTAATATCATTAAAGACTTGATTGAGAACATAGTTATCAGAAATCAGTGTTTCAAATTCAAAACTTCGGATTTATAGAAATTTCTAATAGAGAAAATTGTTACTATTTAGTTATATTATAGAATATCTTTTTCTGTATAAAAGTGTTTTTATCTGTGGGTAGTGTTTTACATGACTCAAATCAGTCAAAAATTTTTTTACGTTAATTTTAGATTTTATAAATTATTTTTTCTCAATAATGAAATTTTTGAATTTTATTTTGACTTCTCAATACTGGTGTTGTCGTTTCTCATTTTTTAAGTGAATCAGATAAGTCTAAAATATTTACTTTCTGAGCACTTTAATTTATTTCATTTGGGGTATGATCAGCTTTTCGTTTATGTAATAAATTGACATTATCCGATGGATTATATTATTTTACATGTTTCTCTCGTAAACAAGAGATTAAAAGCTGCGCATTATTATTTTTATATAAAAAAATCCATAGCCTAATGGATTATCAGTTTTTCAAATTTGTTATAGTTATTTTTAATCTGATAGTACTGCGATTTCATCTACTCCAATACTACTTAATATTAAATGGCTCTTTTCATCATGAATGCATTAACAAATAAAAATTATTTCTGTATTCATTCTTTCATTAAAATTAAATTGGAAGTTCTAATCAATTTTAGATCATAAAATTGATTTTCTAAAAAATTAGTTAATACTTCTTTTTTTGTATTTTGCATTCTTCAAATTAGTTTTCTCCAAACATTTGGACTTATCGCCTTTTTCCAGTTAATATCTGACTTATATTTGAAAACAAATATTTATCTTTCAAAATATTTGTAGGTTTTTGAACAGATGAATTTGATGAATTGCATGTCTTTGGTGATTTAGAGTAGAGGTGTCCAACTGTCATCCCAAAGGGCCAGTGAACTCGGCCCGATACAAAGTCATGAATCTCCTTTAAAATCTAAAATTTTCATAGAGTAAATTTTTGTTATTAAAAGTAAATAAACCTTTTATTATTTAAATAATATTTTCTTATATGCCGTAAAGATTATATACTGTACATATTAATAACATTTTACTTTTAATATTTAGCATATTTAGTTTGTGGACTGACACAATTTTGTTTTTAATTGTGTTCCCAAGGAAACCAAAAGGTTGGACACCCCTGATTTAGAAAATCATCTTTCAGTGCTGTTTGCTTGTTTGGATAATGTCTGGCTATTAACAGGTAGGAACAATCATTAGGAAGTAGAAATTTTCTCGTTAAGCATGATATTTTTTTCTTTGTTTTTCTCATCCAACTTATCTTTTAAATGGTGTTTAAATAGAACTTTGATGAATAAATTGTTAATATCGAGTGTATCAAGTTTTAATCATTATAGTTGTGGTAAAATTTGTGCTAAACTTTCAAGTTATTAATCTTCATTCATGCTGTTTACAATAAGAACTAAAGTTATTTACGAGCTGTTAGTTTTCAATTCTTTCCATTCAGGATCTTCTGCTTCAAGATATTTCTGAAAATCCAAAAACAACCATTAATCTTTTGATTATTATCTGAAAAGATCGCAAACTTCTTTCCATTGAAATTATTCTGATAGTGAGAGATTCTTAACTTCAAGATGTTCTCAATATAAATAATCTTTTTAAAATGTTAGATGCCAAAAAGGTGTACATTATCTGTTTTAATTTGCTAATAAACTATTTCCTGCTAAGCTTTCGTAATATTTAGGTCGTCGCGATGTTACGCTTGAGAAAACGAAACAGTTTTTCAATGTTAGCGGAAATTGATCTTATCAAAATTTTTCTTGATTTCTGGTTGAAAGGACGAACTCTATGACTAAAAATTGCCATTAAAACTTCCGCGAGCAACTGCGCTTATTTTCACAATTTTTTACTGTTTGGAGAATGATATATTTTCATGCAAAGTAATGACATCTCAATTAAGTAGATTAGTCTGCTTTATAAGGAGAATCCTAACGTTAACGTGTCATTTAGTCTTCCAACAGCAAAACGCGAGGAAATCCAAAGCGCGGCATTAGATTAAATTGTTCATTTGATCGTTGTTTATTTTGTTTTTACGAGTTCGCTAATATTTCTTTGCATTTTTTTCGATTGTCCGGTGTTTCAAAATGCGACAATCAGACGAGGGAAAAAAGCCTCTTACGTTCTAAATTTCGCGATTTATTCCCAGGGAAAAGCATTAGCATCCGTTTTACATTTTATTTAATTTGCAAGAAGGTTCACAGAGTAAGTTTTTGTTATTTCACGGAGTGGATTATACAATATCCTGTCATGCGCAATGCCGCTCACCTCAGCTCACTGAGCGATCGCGATCGTTTATGAAGTTCAGTTGCAATTGGCTCATGTTCAACATTTTAACTTTATTTATTTCACTACGCGCGTGGGATTTTGACATTGAGATGTGTTATTTTTTTTAACATGCACAGCGTTCAAATATCATTTCCGCGACAAAATTTTCCTTCTTATTGAGTTTCTGTGGGGAAAAGTTAATTTTGTTGCATTTTTATAATTATTTCGCGTTACTGTGAAAATATATTATTTTAGTGTTGACGTTAAAAATTGAAATTTTATATCGTGGATTGAAACCGTTTTATCAAAATTTCAATCGGAAAATCATTCTGTTTCATATACATCAATTTTACTGACTGCAAAACATTGTTACTGACATTAATTAGATAAGACTTTCTCCTTTTACATAGCCTGCAAACCCCTTTTTGAATATGACAATTGTTATTATTTGAGGCTTTTGTTTTGTGAAGCTTTATCTTGCATGCAATTTTAATAAATGAAATCCAAATTAAATAACGTATTTTGTACTTTTGTTGATTTTCTTCTGTTCTCATATTTGGTGATCATGTTTCAACACCCAATACAAGATCATGTAAATGTATTGACAGGTATGAAAATAAGTCAATCAGGATTAAAAAATGACATGAATTAAATTGCTTTTTATTTTACTCCTTATTTTTACTCTTTGACATTCTGGAATTTAATTTTTATTCCTGCTTTTATAAAAATTAAATAATTAAATTATGGTACAAATTCTTTTTGGATATATTAGATTTTTTTTATAACCTTTTATCTCTGCTCAGAAATTTCTGATCTGTATAAAACTCTGCAGTTAATTGGTAATTAATATTTCAAAATATTATAAATTTTTGTTATAAATATTTTGCTGGAAATGGGTTTTATGAAAATAAGAAATTTAAGCATTTTCTTTTTTGACTCTGTGGTATTAATTTAATTTCATTCTCTTTTCACATTCATAAGCATTCCACTACACTTTTTAATGAATATATTTTCTAGAATTATACTTATTGATCACTAAAGACTAAAGTTAAAATAAAAGTTAACCTTATTTTTATTACTTTGAAATTGGTATCAAGGTAATTATCAAATTAACCTTTTATTGAAAAACTATTTATACAAATATCAGAATTTTATACATTTAATATCAACTCTTTTAATTCAACTCAACTCCTATTTTAAACAACTCTTAATTTAAGTTTAATTGATGACATTAAAGCAATCCTTCTTACTTATATTAGTATTTCTGTATTATTTTAGTTTGTCAAGCAACATCTTCATAGAGAAATTCTATTAATTATAACAGAATTCTTCTCTCTCAGAGAGTTCTCCTTTATTACAAGGAGAGATCTCCCTAAGAGGCTATCTCTATAAAGAGAAATCATATTATTGTATGATTATTTCTTAGATAGTCCTTTCAAAGACCTCAGCTTCATGAATTGCCAAAGATGGTAATTATTGCGATTGGCGATTGTCAGATTAATTTTTGTACATTCTGATGCCTTATCAGAATTTAAGTTCTAAATTCTAAATTCAAATGCATATTTCTATGAATTGTCATAAAATTTTTTACAACTCTGACCGTAATATCCGATATGTGACGTAATTCTTCGTAGACGTGAAAGAGATATGATGTCAGAATTTTGACTAAAATAACTTTTGTTCGGCATCGGTTTAAATTTTTCACAAGTTTTATTTTTGCATTGGTTGAACACTCGTCTTTAAACGTTATCGCTTTTTCATTTTAAATTAAATTTATAATGCTCATGCTCAAAGAATGATCGCAAATTATGATTTACGCCCTTTTTATAATTTTTTCCCCTACGAGTATAACCTAAGAAGAATCAGCCAGTAATAACAGTCATTTAAAAAAGGGCCGCAGTCATCATCAAATGCAATTGGTTGAATGATCGCTCCGCTGCTGTACTCCACATATAATTGACAGTTCCAACACGTTAAAAACTATTCTTTGACACAGAATTTCACTGCACACCAAAATGCTTTATTTCCCTTGTTTATGAATAACCAACTGATTTTTTCCTTTAACCACTAAATCTTGCATAAAAAAACTGACAATTTCCTTTAATTACCACCACTCAATATTAAATTTATTAAATTGCTTTTCCTTATAGATTTTTATTTAAAAATAATTTACAATGAAAATGAAATTAAACTTTTGATTTGAAGTTCACTGCTTTTCATAAATTTTGATATTTTCTTTCCAAACTTTTGCATTATTCCTTTTTTGCTTCTGAAATGTTATTGTTATAAAATTAATGGGATTTCTATATCTTTTCCTTTAAATTAAAATCTTCCTTTTTCTCTTTTGAATTTATTTTACTTGTTTTTAAGCCCCATCTGTTTCTATTTTCAAAGATCTTAAAATGTATGACATATTCATTTTTTTTTTTAATGTGAAAGAACATACTGTTATTTGTGTGCATTAAGCATTAAATAGAAAAAAATTATTTAATAATTTATGATTTTGTGTCGTTAAGTGATATGATTCTGAGGAAAAAGGGATTTTCCGAACGTAGAAATGATTTGGCTTTCTTAAGTTGAATATGAATTAAATTTATTACCTTACATATACTTTGTTTTGACAATGCAAGGGGAATTCAGTACTCTAAGGAAAGTTAAAAACAAATTGACGAAGATCGGAATAAAGGGGAAAGATGGGGAGGAAGAGGAAGATGAAGATCTTCCAGAAGACAGCGAAAAGGAAGGAAACGAACGAAAAATTAAACAAAAATTGATTAAATTGCGAGAAAAATTAGGCGACGAAATTTATGAAGATAGCGAACTCGCCAAATTTAAGTTAAAGCAGAGAATAGGGAAGCTAAGCGAAAAACTGAAAAAAATTAGTCGCGACGACGAGGAATTATTCGAAGATAGCGAAGACAAGGAGAGAACAGGACTTTGGTTGAAGCAGAGAATCATAAAACTAGGAGAAATACTCAGGAGAGATGGCGAAGAATTTTCAGAGGAGGATGATGGTGCTAGACTTCCATCTGCGAAAACAAAAGAAAAAATCTTAAGAAAAAGTGACAAGACAGACAACGAAGAAGACGAAACAAGAAAGTGCTCATCTGGGAAAACAATCAAACTTAAGTTCTTAAAGGGAAGTAGCAAACTCTATCACGATAACTTAGAATGTGATCTATCCCTGTCTGAGGGTCAAGCAGAAGGCGAAAAAACAAACAAAGTTAAAGTTGTTCGTTTCGATAATATGCCCAAAAATGAAGACGAAGAACCTGGGTGCTCCACCGCGGAAGACAGATCTACGGAGGACGATGCCATTACCCCGGAGAGCAAAAGAAAGAATTGTTCGTCGATGAACACTGATGTGCTGAGACCAAATTTCGAGTCCAGGAAACCACCGGATTTCGAATTTTCAGACGTGAAGACTGCCAAAGATACATTATCGTGTAAATGTTTCAAAAAACCGAAAGTCGTCAGACTGGATAAATTAGGAAAGGAAGAAGAGGAAGACAAAGGTAGTGCTAGTGCCGAGGAAGAGTGCGAAGGAAAATACCACCGAGTGCGATGTTTTATGTCGAAAAAACTCAAAACCGAAAGAGACGTGGACACGTTGGATTTACCGGACGAGGCGGAAACTGTAAGTCAATCCGGAAGTGAAGGAAAAGCAGACTGTATCGATTTTCAGGGAGTGGAAGGAAATATTTTGGAAAAACTGGGACAACGACTGAAAGAGCGAAGCGATAAAGTTCAAAGGGTATGTCATTTTGGCTTGGCCAACTTTTAAGATCAGTCACCATCAGTATTCGGTAAAAAGGCGAATTTATCTCTACATATATTTATATATCTTGGGTTTTCGCCGTGGTTGTGATAGGAAAATTTACCAAGCTTTCCTTATGTGATTTTAAATTTATAAATGCGTTAATGCAAATTTATTAACGCTTTCATTTGAGATCTGTTCAAATGCTTAAAATTACATGATTTGTTTTCGTAATATCTTTCAGCCTTTCAATGATTCATGTCATTGTGTGTACTCCTTCAAAACTTTTGAATAATTCCGAGCCAGAGCTTCATTTTGAAGTATTTCACAAAAAGGATTTCAGTTCATTTCTCTTAAATTGTCATATCTCAACAGCAATTAAAATTGTTTTAGAATTTGGTGGGTAATGACATGAAAAGAGAGAGTAGCTTTAAGTAGCTTCGCTTTATAATAAGAAAAAAATTATTAATGAATTTAATTTAATTAATAATTAATGATGAATTTTTATTTTTACTTTATACATTTATACATAAAATATTATACACATATCAAGTTGTGATAAATTTATTGAATGTTGGAAAACATTGCTCTTGAAATTATATAATTTAACCATGGAAAAATCTAAATGTTAATAACATTAAAGATTTTTTTTTAAGAGAGAAATGCTTTTTTTTAATTACAAAGATTGTTAAGTGATAATAAAGAAATATTTCATATTTTACTGTCACGGCATTATGCATTTATTAGTCAAACCGAAAGTTTTATATTGTAGTTTAGTTTATGCAACACGGACAAGGTTATTATATTATGTTTTTTCATATAATTACTTATATAATTATGACTGACGAAGAAGAGAATGAAGTGGGATTACCACTATTGTCATAACACGAATCATGATATTGATTACATTATAATTGATACCATGTGCATTAAATTTTACTTTTAATGCCTATTACTATGGTTTTCGAGTTGACTATTACAATCACCTGATCTTTGGAAGATACTGAAACTGTTAAATTGTTTGCTTTTCTGCACTTATTCTTATGTTTGTCGATTTTCGGTGACATGTCAGCACTATAAATGGAACTTTTCACGTGAAATAAATGCTAAGCTAATAGGAGGATTTACTTCTCCGTTTGTTTCAGTATTTTCAACGTTCAAGCAAGTTAGGGGAAGTAAATAGACGGTTAAAGAGTCAGATATGGAGCTCAGTAGTTACCATTGTGTTGGTAGAAGGAAAGAACTTACAAGCAATGGATCTTGATGGCTTCAGTGATCCTTACGTTAAGTTTAGGTAAGTTTTTCATGGAGGAAAATAATTTTTTTGTGTATAATCTGCTGAAATTGCAATCTCTTTTCACAAAAAAGACGAAACTACTTCGAATTGATGTCATGATATAAATAATCATAAAATCCGACCGGATGTTTTAATTGATTTTCTACTATTAGTTTTAACAACTGATCCAGTTAATCGAAAGGAACATTTAATGACCTAAAGAAAAGATTAATATTTGATCGGAGTTTGAAATTTAAATTCATGAAAATTATATAAAACGTATCAAATACAATTACAGATTATATGGAATACTTTATATTTTAATTTTAAAGAAGCACATTGCCATTTGTCCACAAAAAGCTTAATAATTTAAGAAGCTTGCTTTTTTTTCATTATTTGTAATCGTTGAGAAACTCGAATTAAGAAAGAAGAAACTCGTCATGATATAAAAACACTTTAATTGTAAATGAAAATTCTCTTAATAAAAGAATTTTTAACCTTATTGAATTATCCCAAACACATATATTCGGTAGGAATAATTTCTCTACTGAATTGATACCAATTAAGTTACATCTTTCGAAAAACCAACTCGATTAGGATCTTCGTCTCATTTTTGCTCAATATGAACTTGAGAAAGAAATCGTTAAGTAAAGGGTGAATAATAGAAATAAAATGAAGTTCAATAATTGAGTTAAGAAAACTCAGATCCTTCGCACAGCAAAATTTCTTTATTCACCTTCATTGGAGATTTAACAGGATAAGAAAGACGAAACTTCGTCTCTAAATATTCATTGTCTCATTTGAGTCTTAATTTGTGGACACCCTGCTGTCAAAATTGTCCAATTACTGCTTTCATTATCTAAAAGTTTTCGTCTTCTGTTTAATGGCGGATCGATCAATATGCCAGAATTATTTTTATCAGTTCGATTTACTTATTCGATAGTTGATTTACTTTTTTATGTTTTATGGTGATTGCAAGATAACTGGAGGCATGAATTCTGTAAGCCGCTATTTGTATTTCATTATATCACACCATTTCATGCGCAGTAAAAGAGAATAAATAATTTTTCTCCTTCCATCCAATTTAGCAACCTAATTAGAAATCTATATTTGTGATGTAGAATTGTCATGTTTTAAGCTATGTAAAAAGAAATATTGCATAATAAATTTAAATTTTGCTAATAATATTCTGTATTAGTTAGTCTTTTATAAAAAATTCTGTATTACATTAAAAAAAAATAAAGTATTAGTTCGTGCTCACTAATGGTATAATTGTTTACAAAAGAAAATATAACGATTGTAATAAATCTACTTCTGAAAAAATTTGCTAGTCAGTAATATTTGAAAAATATGGAAATGCTTGAAAGTATTCTTTTTTTAATTTAATAAAAAGCTTGTTTATTATTTTCTAAACGTTATAGTTTTTTATTTTTTTTCGTTTTTGTAGATTAGGCAATGAAAAATATAAAAGTAAAGTCATTTATAAATCCCTAAATCCAAGTTGGCTGGAACAGTTCGATCTTCATTTATATGATGATCAAAATCAAGAACTGGAGGTAACCGTTTGGGACAAGGATAGATCGAAAGATGATTTTATGGGCAGGTAATTTCATTACCGAAGTATTCGAAAGTAATGGAGAAAAAGTTTGTTGAAATTTATGCATAAATATCCATACAATAAATGCATACGTATCCATTGCATTATACTGGATAAATTGATTGGTCTCCATTTTTCTTACTGTTAAATACAAGTCCATTTATGTTTATAGTTAATAATCAGTGTAAATTACCTTTATCTTAGGTGTACCATCGATTTGTCTCAACTTGAACGTGAGACAACACATAGTTTGTGGCAAATACTTGAGGAAGGCACCGGATTTATCCACCTTTTGCTAACCATTAGCGGTACTACAGCTTCAGAAACCATTTCGGATCTCACAACTTACGAAGAAAATTCACGGGAACGCATAAATCTGGAAAATCGCTATGTAAATATATATCCAGTTCATATCCTAGAAATGTGTGGACTTTTTTTTTTGAATAATGAACTCTACATTTCTTTCTTATAATGTGAACCAAATACAAGCTAACTGAATTTTTACTTTATAGTCGCTTAAAAATACCCTTCATAATTTGCGAGACGTAGGACACTTGACTGTTAAAGTTTATCGAGCCACAGGATTAGCTGCTGCCGATCTGGGAGGAAAATCCGATCCATTTTGTGTGTTAGAACTTGTTAATGCCAGGTTGCAGACGCAGACGGAATACAAAACATTATCACCTTCTTGGCAGAAAATATTCACGTTGTAAGTTTTTATTAGAGTTATTATCATATCATTCATTGCCTAGAGTAGTATTAAGTAAGAATTTTTTATATTTATAGCAATGTCAAAGATATAAATTCGGTTTTGGAAGTGACGGTTTTCGATGAAGACAGGGACCATAAAGTAGAATTTTTGGGTAAAGTTTCCATTCCATTGCTAAGGATAAGAAATGGAGAGAAGAGATGGTATTGTCTGAAAGACAAAAAACTTCGCGTTAGAGCCAAAGGGAATTGCCCTATGATTTTACTAGAGATGAACGTCGTTTGGAATTCGGTTAGTGACTTTCAGTATCTTACCTTACACAAATATTTTCTTATCTATTTTTTAAAGGCTGACAAGAATTGAAGAAGGAACAAATTCAGGTATTATCTTTGCGAAAGATGGTTGTGATATAAATTTCTCATTTACCAATATGTGTATATATATATATATATATATATATATGTTATTCCAGATTCGAGCTTGGGTGAGAACATTGAATCCAAAAGAAGAAAAATACATGCAAAGTGATGTAAAGTTTAAAAGGCAGATATTCGTAAGGAATGTTTTGAGATTAAAAGCTATCATAATGATTATAATCGAATGGGGAAAACTAATTCAGTAAGTTTTACACTGAAAATAAGAAATTTTTTGCAGCTATGGGTGAATATCTTTAACTAAAATTTGAGCCATTTACGAAAAAGATTATTTCATTTCCCGATTTTAAGATCGATAAGATCAGTCAAATTATATTATATAGTAATTTATTTATCGATATTCTATTTTTTCAAATTTTAAATTTGACTGTTTAATGATGAAGGTAATTTGAAATAATTTCTTCATGGAACATTATTAAAACATATTAACATAAAGATTTTTAATTATTATTCTCGAAATCGAAATAAATTTAAACATTGAGATCAAGCATCATAACCAGGGTGAATTTTTTAAGATTTTTTGTTTCACATAAGGATTATTCTCTTTTTTTAATATTTTTATTTTTTTTATAACTTTTAGTTAATTGTGATTTTACTTATTTGTACAGAGAATGCTTTGAATGGGAAAGGCCCGCGCAAAGCGCCATCGCCCTAGTTTTATTTATTGCTCTCTGTTACTATTTTGAACCGTACATGATTTTGGCAGGTTTTCTCTGTGTCTTCCTTAAATATTATATGGTAAGTAATTTTGACTTGTAATTTGGATGCAAATTCCAGAATATAACCTTTTTTGTTTTTTTAAATTTTTTTGAATAATAAAATTTTTTTGCTTTAGGTTATGTGGTTGACAGGAGAACGGCGTTTGTCGGAGGAAGAGGAAGAACCCGTTGGCGAGGATGAAGATGAAGATGAAGACAAGGACAAGGTATTTTGTATTAAGTGTAGATGACTTTATTCTGCATTCTTGAATAATTTGGAAAAAGTTTAATAAATGCGAATCATTTAAAGTATTCTTTTTACTTATGTGGTAATGATCGAAAAAAATTTTTTTAATGTTAAAAATTCTTGTTAAACTCTTAAAATAATTAATTGCGGTTATTAATTGATATAATTGTTATTTCATTTTGAGGAAGAGAAAAAAACTCTCAAGGAAAGACTTCACGCTATTCAGGAGGTAACTCAAACTGTACAAAATGCTATTGGATACATTGCTTCACTTGGAGAACAAGTGAAAAAGTAAGTTTAATAATGTAATTAAATTATCGGCTCGATTAATTAATTTTAATTAAACTATTTCTCAAGTTTATTTGTTTACTTATTGTTTGAATAGCTAAGACGAGATGCCTTAAATATGTATTACATTGCAATTTTTTATGGAGTTAATACTCATTCTTGCTTGCATATTTGATTTGTTCTACTTTTTCAGCACTTTCAACTTCACGGTTCCATTTATCAGTTATTTAGCAATGGGATTAGTATTCATAGCTATGGTTATCGCGTATTTCATACCGGTTCGTTACTTAATTATGTTGTTTGGTGTTAATAAATTTGCCAGGAAACTTTTGAGACCTCATACCATACCTAATAATGAAATTCTAGATCTTTTATCACGCGTGCCGGATGATGAAGAATTGGTAAGTTGTTAATATATCAAATACACATAATTTATATTATATGTATAATATAGTGTATAGTTTTATGTAGCAACAAGATACATTCTAGTATATTTTGGAATTTTTTTAAAAATTTTATTATTTTTCAGATTAGCTACCGCGAATTCCGACCTTACCCTTCCGGCGATATAGACAGGAGGCGAGATCAAAGGAAAAAAGTTAAAGGCTCCTAGTAGAATAACACAGAAAACTAGGAACAATTGAAGCCAATCACGGAATGATTCCGTAACAGTTGACTTAAAATTTTTTTATGTATCTATTTATTGGTACGTCCACGTTTTGATCTTTGAAGTGTGATAGTTGTTTGACAATTTGTGATATTTTTATTAATTACTAATTATTAATTGTATTGACGCTTCGCGTGTGTTAATCCCAGGTAAATTTTGTACCTCCATCGATTTAAGGACATAAGTCGATTCCGTTTAGATGAGATATATCGGCACAATTAAACTAATTCCGCGTTCCGCGATTAAGTTAAAGAAAAAATTGTTTTCCTGTCAAAATTTTTATAAAATTTTAGTATGAAAATTAAAATTATAATAAAAGAAATGCGAGCACTGAAGAAAAAATGGTAAAAAAAAATAATAAATAATTATAAATATTAAATAAGTAGTTCATTATAATTTAATAGTAAAAAAACAGATCGAGATCAATCTGTCTTACTTTAAAAACTTCCTCTTTTAGAAATTTAAATCATGTATTACAGTGCACATTTAAAATAATTTCCTTTACTACCAACGTAATAGATTAGTTATGATCATTTTGTGCTTGTTGGGCAATCTTTTAAAAATTTTTATTAAGGATCCAAATGCTCAATTTATCAATTTTCTATCATTCTAAACGGTTTTCCGTTGGTTTCATTAATGAATCAGGCATTACAAAGCAGAATTTTGCCTCATATTTTTAATTATCAATATCAACGTTTATGATGAAGAAGGAGAAAAAGCTTTTGTTCCTTTTTGTAATTGCTTATTGTGGCATAGTTAAACTCAGAATGAATGTTTCTTCTGTTAATTGGAAAAAAATTTTTTTTCAGTATCTGACTTTTACACAGCATAACACATCTAACGCAGTTCATTATTTTTTATTGTTCATTATTATTTAGTTTATGAACTCATTTACCAAATTTATTCTGTGTATAATTTTAAATGAATCGTGTATGCATCGTATCCACAAACTACGATTGGTCAATTGCTTCTTCAATATCCTCATCCTTTATTTTTAAAAAAAAAATTTATTCCAGCATGTGCCCATTTTGAAAAATTACCAATATCCAAAACAATATTTTTTATGAGGGATAGATAGATCGATTTTTGTCCTGCATTGAGTTAGCAAGATATCGACACAGTTAAATGAGTGCTCCAACAAAAACTATTTCACTTAAGTTAATTATATAAATCAATTTCAAATCAATTTTGTGGAGCATTGGGAATAAACCCAAATTTTTAAATCAAGTTGATAAAAAGCAAGTCACTAAATTAAAAGTCAAGCCAGGGTGAATAAAAGTAACCGAACACGAGACTTGTTTTTTTCTACTTAAAGAGCGTTGTGCCGAACACGAAAGATAAACTGAAATTTCCCGTTTTCGAAGATTGCTTAAATTATTGTCAGCAGCATGGTTTGGTTTGCTCTGGTTGGCATTTGACCACGCCACGTCAAGCTGCCGTTCCATTTAAGCGGAATCGACTACATTTGGTGCAATTCCCGTTTTTTATTAAAACCGTATATTTGGAGGCAAAATAGTACTGAAAATCACTGAAAACCTATTAATTATCTATGAGAATTAGAAAATTTAAAAAATTTTTCGATAATCAGCAGTTGGAATTTGCTCCGAAGTCCAAAGGGGACTTGTTTCCGACGCAAGTAAATTTAATCTGAAATATTTCAGTAATTTACCTTTTATATGATTCACAATATCACGAAAAAAATTGGGAATGGATTTGAAGAAGTTTCGAAAAAAAAGTAAAATTAAACGATTAATGAAAAAAGAAAAAATCAAATAATTATAATGATTCCGAGAGCGACAGTTAAAATTACTTAACGTAAATTTTCATAAACGCAATTGTAACAAACCGAAAAATCATTGTCAACATTATGGAGAGTATTTAAAAATTTTATTTTGCTGATTTGCTAAACATTAAACAGTTCGGATAGGATTATATTTTTTTAAGAAAATCAAAAAAAAAGCGCAGTGTCGAATTGATACCGTACCATTATTAATTAACCCATAGTAATTTGCCCTCGATGAGTTGAACTTACTTAAATATTAGCCACTGTTATAGAAAATTACGTCTATTTACTATGTTAAATTATTCGAAAATTTGCGCATATAAAATTTAAGTATTATTGCTATTGTTTTTTAATTTTTTTTTAAATCGATTCCCAATCTTAAGATCAGTTTGTTTTTGTTTTTAAAAAAGAGAAAATTTTAGATGTGAAGCAAAATGAAATTTGCATTTCATATCCAATTTTATCTTTTGTTCTTTATTTATTTATTTCTAAATTGGAAACTAAAACACCAAATTTGAAATTTTTTGGCAAAATAGAGATCATCGATAAATGATAATTAATGTTTAAATAGTTTTCTGATTTTTTTCTTTTTGTTTTAGCGGAATGTTACACTGAGAACCACTGCTAAGAAATTCTATTTTCTGTCCTTTTAGTTTGTTTTCGGAAGAATAAATATTTTAGAGTTTCCTAAAAAATCGTTGCAAAACAAAGTGAGAACGGTTATTTTTATTTTATCGTTTGCATTACAATTTATTAGATTAAATGAGGAAGGGAAAAAATAAAAGTCGGGTACTTTCAGCCAAGCGAAAGCTTTCCAAATGCAATTCCTCGCTAATTCAGCCCAATTTTCACGTCTCGCCAACGGTCAGGGAATTTACCGTACCGTCTGCTGTTGATTTCTTGCATCCTGAGAGCAGTTTCACGTTCCATTCACGTTCCCTTTTACGGAAGCAAGAGAAAAGGAGGAGCAGAGGTTCTTTCTCCATTTTACAGCATTGATTTCTATTTCGCTTCCCTTATGGGTTAAAAAAGCATTAAACAAATTCACGTTTTTACGTTTACGTTTCCCGGGAATTTTTCTTAAGGGATATTCGCAATTTTTTTTAACCTTTAAGTTAAATGAAGCAAAATCTTTTGATATATATATATATACGAAAATATTTTTTAACCAGGAAACAAGATTTTATATTTTAATCGAATTCCCAAAATTTCCGGATAGTGGTTTTTTAAATTTTTTTAACTTTTGAAAAAACGTATTACTGAACTACATCTTCCGGATTTTTCATAACGATTAATTCTATGTTCGTTATTTTTTTTAAAAAAATTCCACCTGAATGAAGTGATATGTTCAAAGAAGAAAAAAAATCAATTTGAAATTCAGTGTTTCTATTTGATTGTTGTGAGTTTCGTTCATGTTCATTATCAGAATTTAAATGTAAGTTGAGTATGTATTTCTTTTTTTAAATGCTACACTTTATGCATTTTGTTCTCTCAGTTTTTTGAACAAACAGATTTAAATGTATTTCTCATGCTTTTTGCACTATATTCAAATGACTTCATCGAAATTAAATTTTTTTTCGTCAGGAGAATCATTATCGGACTTCTTCTGAATTTATAAAGCTTGATATTTTGAAACTGAAATTTATTATTTTATTAGATTTATGATTATCAGTTCTGCCCTTATGCGTGATTCTCAACTCTGAAGTTGCGATATGGTTTGTTTAAGCTTTTAAAAATAACGGATGATATATTTTATATTCTATTTAATTCATCATATTTATACGTCGTTTTTTATCATTTCACCGTTTTAAAACGAAAATTGAATTTGCGTAAAATTATTTGATTTAAACAATCGAAGGTGTAACAATAATGCATTTTGTTAAGAATACAGGAGAAAGTTTTTATTAATTGGAAATATTTTTTTTTAAATAACAGTTGGTTTTAAATAAATAAATTAATTAAATAAAGTATTTTTTTCTCAACAAAATAAAACTTCGTTTAACGTTAAGTTTTTAAAGTTTTTTTTTCTATAAAAATTAGCTGAGTTCGCATCAATGAAAATTGACTAAAAAAGCATTGAATCGTCCGTTGACGTAAAAAAACAAGGATTTCATTGCCATCATTTTGACAATATGGAAGATTTTATTGTACTTTTTAACTATGGAAATCGTTAATTTTAATTAACAGATTTCTGCAATTGAATCTATCATGCGGAGGAATGGAATTTAAGGCTTATGAATTTTGATTAGTCCAATAGTATTAAGTTTTCGTGGACAGTTTCGTACCGCTCTCATTCCGGAGAAGAATGGGTCAGCATCAAAAATTTTTGCGGAATCAGCATGAAAATTATGCTCGGATATTATCCTGATATTTAAATCAAGAAGAGAAAGAAAAATTGATTTTTCCTTGGTTAGATAATGTTAGGAATAGATACCTGCCAAATTTTGTGGCATTCTTAAAAATTACAAGCCTGGTTTTTTTATTCGTATTAATAGTTAAAATTTAACTGTTTTTGTTTTGAAAAACTTTATTCGATAGGTTAAATATACATAAAATAATACATTAATGGGAAATTTTCACTTGCGAAACGTGATTCGCCGTAAATCTCGAACTTCATTTTAAAATTTTCGGGTCAATAACAGAAAAATGGAAGAGAAAGGAAAACAAATTGGCTGAAACGGCAACATCGCATCACTCATTTGTAACGGACTCTTAGATGGTACATTCAACTTAAAATCGAGTAATAACAGGCTATGATTTAACACTATAAATTTAATGGAGGAATTCTTGTTAGCATTTTTTATTCTAAAGGACGTTCTGGGCACCAACCCACGCACCTGAAAATGATTAAGAAAATTTTGAAAGCATTTGAAAATAAGGATATTGGGTAAGATGCTTTTTCAAAATAAATTATTTTCACACTATTTATAAAAACTTTTATTTTCTAATAATATTGTGAGATCTCAACAGAGAAATTATTCCGAAATTATATAATTTTGGAGTTTAGCAATAAGGTTCAATAATATTTTTAACAATGTCAGTCGTTTGATGAAGAAATCTATATTTCCATTTTCTATTATATGAATATTTTGGCTTACTAAGTAAATGTTATTTCCAGTTTTTAGTACGTTTATTCACTTGAGATTTTCGTTTTATTCTCCCATAATTGTTTACCTTCTCTAAGATTAAGAAGTTCAAATGCTAAATGTAATATAAATGTAGATGTAAAAATAGTCCTGTTGTAATTATAAAAATTTAATTAGAAAATTCTTTATTTTTTTTACTTTATTTTGTTATTTTTTTATTAATTTAAATAATTGATTAACAGAATATTAAGATATCTTAGATAAATATTACTTCTTTTTAGTTTGCTGACAAGAATGGTGGCCCATCAAATTTTAGATCCAAATAAAATAATTCCTGACAAAGGTGTTAGCTTCTTTCACCTTATAATGGGACATCAGTCAGAACATTTTGCTTTTAAAGTTACCAAACTTTTTTTGAGATATGGTGGAGATCCAAATGTGCCATCTGATGATGGAGTCACACCTGTACATGTGGCTGCTGCCTGGGGTCGAACTCGCATTTTACATCTGCTTTTGGTTAATGGAGGAGATCCCTGGCTTCAAGATGATGAAAGAAAAAATGCATTTAATTATGCTTTTGAGGAACAAGAATGGAGTGCTGTTGAAATGCTTCATCATTTCCAACAAATGTATTCCTCAGCATTTTGCCAAAGAGATATTGAAAATACTCCTAAATTTGATCTTAGTTTAAAAAAAATCCTTTTAAGAAAGGGCGACGATGTATATGAATATGCCTTAAAAAAGGACATAATGATGAAATCTAATAAGACTCAAACAGAGTCAGATATTGAAGAAAAAACTTCATCTTCAGTTATGAATAAAATAAATTATTATGAATCCAATCTTGTCAGTACTGAAAATAAATGGGAAAAAGAAGAAGAATCAGATTTAGAATGGTCAAAGGCTTATTACACATCTTATGAGGTGATGATAAATTGCCAAGAAAACAAATTATACGAAAATAATGAATTTACTGATGGTAATAAGGAAAAAGATGAACATTTTGTGTCTTCTATTCAAATCGATGCACCATTAAAAACAGAGGAATTGAGCAATGAGTCAATAGTTGTCATGGAAAAATCCAATAATTCATTGAAAAAGTCTGCAGGAGATATTCGATCTCAATTGTTTTTAGAACTTCAAGAAGCCGTACGTCGACGGTCCAAATTAAAAGCCAATGAAGAAGACCAAAGAAATATTCAAATTATGCCAAAGGGAAATTCATTCAATGAATCAATTTCTGATATACAATTGAACTCCAATTCTTCCACAAAAAATCCAGAGAAAAATGTCAACGGCCCAGCTATTGAAGATCCATTTGTGGCAAAAGAAGTTTCCTACCTATATGGTATTAATCTCATGAATAACAACCTTATTAGACATATGTCAGACTTTGCAACAAAAGTCATGCAGGAGATAGAATTATCTGAAGCAGAGAATTCTCAAGAAAAGGGAGTTGAATGTCAAAGTTCCAATACTGTTTTAAGTAGCACTTACCTCACATGCGAAGACGAATCAGAAGTAAAATATGATACTACAAAATTCATTGAATCCCCCATTGTATCTAAAGATAATTTGAAAAATGATATGGAAAATTCCAATGATAGTTTTTTAAGTATCATTGAGGAATATAAATATACAGACAAAGAAAAGGGTGTTGTTTTGTTAGAACAAAAGCATTCAGTCACTCCAGCTGTCAGGTGAGATAATAAAGTTTTAAGTTATATATGTAATACTTGTTAGTAATGTACCAAATTTTCTTTTACTTAAATAATATAAAAAGCGATAAGTTTTGATTTACGTTCTGTTTTCATAATTGAAAATGAAAAATTAATTTTGTAATATAATGCATTACTACATTTCATAACATAATGAAAATGTAAAATTGAAAATGAATTTCATAAAAATTATTAAAGAGGTAATGAAAAATTCCCATTATTATTTAAAGATATCGTTAATTTTTACGAATATGTATAGAAATTAAAAAAAATTAATTTTTTCTAAAGGCTCATCTACAAATTTAAAACAGTAGTTTTACTATCTTTTATTTAGCTATAAAACTTTTTTCCACAATGTTTAAAAGTTAGGATTTAGAACTTTTTAATTTTTAATAATTTATTTCTCAAATTTATTTTTATTTATTATCTCATTTCTATCTCTTTCAATTCTTTCTGAGTTAAAATCAATTACATGAAACTTTAGTTAAATATTCCTTCAGATTTATCCTTATTTTCAGTTGTCTACGTTCAAGCCTTAAAAAATAGGAGAAATTGGAAATTTTTTCCACCCAAGAAAAAATTTGTTGAAAAAGTTAGTTTTATGCCAATGATCTTTATCTTAATCAAAAATTAAAATGGATTTTGTGGTACCAAGAAACAAATAATTCGAATTAATTTGAATTTTTTGCAATATCTTTTAAAACCTCTCGGTTATTCGCAGCTAAATTTGTTAATTTAATAAAAAAAATTTGAAGCTAAATTTTTCTCTTTTTATCTCTGACGCACGATTGCCAAAAGGTAAGTTTATTTTCCTCATGTGAAGAATAAAAATTTTGCATAAATTAGCTTAGATTTTGTGTATTTAATTTTAAGCAAAAACAAAGAAACTCTTAAGAAAGATGGTTCTTTTTATCTAAAAAAGATACAGATTCTAAAAAAGATACTTCTTTTTTAAGAGAAGTGTGAAGTATTACCACGAATACGTTATGACAATTGACAAATTGATGTGGTTTTGTTGAATGAAAACATTTCCCTTATAAATAATTTTATACTATTTTTTTTATCTTTCCACGATGATCTCTTTTCATAGGCTTTAAATGATTGATCAATTTTTGTTTGCAGCGAAAATGTCGAGACAGATAAAATGGAGCTTGAGAGCGATGGGTCAAGCCTCATTACGGATGTTTCCAGCGCACCGTCAGCAATCAGCTACACCTCCGATAATTTGCGCACGGAACTCACTAGTCTCGGTTTCACTCCGGGACCCATTACTACCGCAACCAAAAAGTTGTATCTTAAAAAATTGTGGCGATTGAAAAAGAATTGTAAACGATCTATGAATTCACAACGAGGTACACAATTTCGGACTTTTCAGGTTCAAAAAAACGTTTGATATTATCCATCAAACGAGTAAAATACTGATGAATTTGAAGTTTTTTAAACTTTAAAGGGTTAAACTTTATGGAAGACGAAAAGAATTGAAAATATCAGTTAAGTGTTCATTGTTGTCTCTGATAATCCAGAAATACCAAACAAAAATGCAAGTCGTTGATTTCCAGATTGAAAATTTCGCAGAAAGCATTCCATTACTTGAATGGAACGAATAAGAATATGGAAAAAAAACGGAAAACATGTAAACACTTTTTTTAGATTTCATATCACTGGTGTTAAAAGGTTCGCCACCGTTCCAGCTGTTGGGTCGCCCTCGTAGAATGACAAAAATCATGTTATTCGTCAACATGCACCGACAGTGAAAGTTTTCGTTCAACCAATAAGATATTTCCTTTAAAAAGATTCAGTCCTATTTTACATACACTTGGAAAATGTAAATTGACCGACTGAATTGATATCACGCATATTCGCTGGACCTCTGATGACGAGTTTTTTTCTTTTTGACTATTGAAATTCGTATATGATCGATTAATGTACTCATTATTTTTTAAATTAAAAACTTTCGTTTTCAGCGTACTCGAGAGAGTTAAGGAAAACTCTTGAGAGCGGAAAAAATTTTGAGAAAATCCTGTCATACGTGATACTTGAAGAGGAAATGATGCACTACTTCGACGAGAAACGGGATCGGAGATGGCGGGAAGGCGCAAGCAAAACATCCTTCAATTATCTGCTTCTCGATCCGAGGTTCTCCTTAAATTTGCCAAGAAGGGCTTTGACAATGCCCGACTTGCAAATTTGGGATTGTTTCCTATCATCCGTGTTCTACATTGGAAAGGGAAAGAGAACCCGCCCGTATGCACATTTGTATGAGGCGGCATCCTTCTGGCAGAAAGGCCGTGACAAAAACAAGTCCAAAACCAAAGTAAATAATGCAATTTATTTATTTATTAATTCAAAGTTTTTATCGATCGATTACCTGTAAAATTGAAATTCCGATTTCGTTTCAGGTCGGGCATATACTAGATATATGGTCGGAAAATTTGGGGGTTATTTGCTTGCACGTGTTTCAAAATATCATTCCAGTGGAAGCGTTCACAAGGGAGGCAGCGATGATCGATGCCTTCGGTGTAGGCAACTTGAAAAACGCGAAATGTGGCGAATACTACGGTTCAGCAGCCACTTGGGGCAGGAAGGACAAGCTAAAATTAGGAGTATATTTATTGTATAAGGCTATGTTAATATTTCTAAACGAAGGCGAACGTCAGATCAGACCATTTGACATCACCTAATTAAAAGTTGGGTTAAATATAACGGTGAAGGAAATTTTTTTTATCATTTTTAATATTTCATTCGTTTTTACGACTGTTTTAGAAATTTTTGCTGGAGACATCCTCAAAGGATTAAGAAGTTCTCATGAAGTTAAGTTATGTGTTCGATGCAGTTGTATTCTGCAGGGAAAGGCAGGCAGTGCGCGCTCTACCCTCTTTTAAATTTGACATTTTCCCTGTATGGAAATGAGATTTTTCTTGCGATTCGTAACCGTTGTTAAGTTAAAACCGGTGTGATTTTAAGAAAAAATAAAAAGCTTATTATTAGACAGACTGTGCAGTTTTTCTTTTGAATTATCATCCACCATTTTCATTTTTGCCAAATTTTCATATTTTCGAGATGGGAAATAGCAAAAAATACTGAAACAAAATTCTCATTGCCAAAGCTTTATTTGTTTAAAAGAGATGAATACGAGAATAGTAAATTTTAATAAAAGCAAATATTTTAAATATTCATTTACATATACATCGTGCACATAAATAATGGTACAGATTATTAAAATATACATAGAATTATACAAAGTGATCGCGAAATCGTTTTGCACTGAAGTACTTTTAAATTAAATCATCTTATTTCTGCCGTCCGGCAAAACCGTTCTCCGTGATCGTCGTTCGAGCATAAATCATGATTCAAGTTGAAACTGTTTCCCGGACGAACGTAATTTCCGCTAAGTAAAATCTTGAGTAAGCTAAGTAAAATCCTTCCTCACAAGGAGGCAGCGTCTGATCCGGAAGCGCTCCAAATCCGATATGCTCCTCACCTGAACAGCGGTAATCCACCCATCGGTCGCACTCTTCGCTTTCGCGCTTACTTTTCTTTTTTACGCAATTATTTCACGAGAAGCAAAACGGGATCGGTTCGCTACTGTAAATTTCGGATATTTCAACAGTCAGTATTCCCAACTGAAAATTATTGCCACTGGAAAACGTGAAATACGGCTCAAACCTCTAATGCCTGACCAATCCGCTGCAAGCCAGGGGAAAAATTTTTTCAAACCGGTCGATCCGTAATCGAAGTCCGAACAAACGCTTATTGCGAGTTTGTGGAGAAAAATTCAAATCTGTTCAAAATCGTCGAAATTAAAACGCGTGTTGCAGGTCATTTCTGAGGATAATCCATGCTTTGGAAGAGCTGTAAGGCTTTATAGCACATTTAAAGAAAAAGGGAAAAGACCTGAAATGCATTGATTGGCTACCCCTATTGGTGACAATCTTAAATATGGCTATATTGGTTGTCCGCATTGTAAGGGATTTAGGATTAAAAAGTTTCGTCCGTCTAAATCCCAAAAAAAAAAGCGAAACTTCATCCTCGTCCCTTAACGGCTTAAACATTTAGAACTGTATTTTTCTCGAGGACTCACAGAAAGCGAACACTTAAAGCAGGCTTCATAAGAAAAATAAATAAATAAATAAGAATAATATTAATCGAAATTACTGCGTTCGGCGATGTTTAAAAATCTCGCTCCTTCCCGTCTTGCCTAGCCTCAAGCGGCGTTCGCCGAGTTTAATTTCGGTTT
Source organism: Ricinus marginatus (assembly GCA_028565995.1). Taxonomy (NCBI): domain Eukaryota; kingdom Metazoa; phylum Arthropoda; class Insecta; order Psocodea; family Ricinidae; genus Ricinus; species Ricinus marginatus. The sequence goes on from JAOWBB010000015.1 coordinate 295,560, forward strand.
TTTTATGACGAAAAGTTTCCCTCGATTAACGATTAAAAAGACTTTTTCAGCGTTAAAAAACTAAAACAACCGAGGCAAAGAGCGAAACATTTTTGCGATCGAGCACTCATGCAAAACAAATGCGGAAGTCTCGAAACTCCGATGGGGAAAAAAGTCACAAAAAACATGCGATAAACGTCGAAATTTGACAAAATATGGAGCTACAGCGTTTGCCTCACTTGTTCAACGCGAATGTTGACAATGCGCAGATCTTCCCGAGTAAAAACTTGTTTTGCATACAGCAAAGGCATTTATACGATTGTTAAATGAAAAATTCTTCACCTTTACGAGTAGCCGATTGGGAAAAATTAAGTTTGACTCCCGGAAATGCTCCAGATTGATTAATTTCATGCGGCATCGAACCAGAAAAATTCGCTGTTATAAAAGAAAAAGAAAATTGTTCAAGGTGCCCCGTGCGGTCTTAAATTGCGGTGGATTCTTCCCCATAAAATGTCCAAATGTTACGTAGATGCTCTTGCACCAATGAACGGATTCAAATTTCAGTATTCAGCTGCTACGGTTGCCTCGTTCATTACTATTTAACACAATTAAAACATTAAAATTAAATGTTACGTTAAAAATTTCACATAAATCTGCTTTTCGGCACATATGAACCGGTGTTAATCACATAAAAATGTTATGGCTTCAGTGCAATTTTTCCTCTTCGTTTCATATTTTCACAAAAAAAAATTATTAAAACCAATAATTTTAATGTTAAATAAAGGAAAATCCTTTTTTTCCCTCTAATTCTTCAAAATTGTTAGCCGGTTAATCCATTTCTAATATCGGCGCTTCTGCTTCTCCTCCCTTAATCTTCCACGCCTCAATATTACGAGTAACCACGTCTTTCTCGCAGTGCAAGGCTCTGGTTTCCACCTGAAATTTTGATTTTTATGTATATTATTTTCTATTTGGTAAGTCACTTCTCAACAACGAGGCAAAGATGGCATCTTATGAGTGTAAATGGACAAATGGGACTTTAGTTGGAAGGGTTGACAAGGCGAAGTTTCAGGCCTCACCTCCCGGACACGCCCCCGGCGATTTCGTCTCGATTACGACCCCCGTGTCGCAGGCATCCTTTTTCATATGGCACCACGAATGGTAGGTTTTGTTATTGGTCCCGCAGATGGGCCCTCCGTATTCCCGCCGAAGACCTGCTCGACTGTCGGGCCGCGGACAATCCATGCCGCACGTGACGCAGCGAGGCTGACCGGTTGTCGGTTCCGTCAGGCAAATCTGCTTGTCCCTGCATTGGATCGTACCGCAAGTCGCTTTTTCTGAAATGGGAAGTATCGTCGCGCATTTCAATCACAGGGGGGAACGTTACAGCTGAAAATAACTCAAACGGAAAAGCCAATTTGCTAATCTGAAACTCAGTATTACTTCATTAAACCTCGTTTAAAATATAAAAGTTTAAACAAATCTCGCATACGGTTTAATTTGCTAAACCCAGTTAATAAAAATCTAAACTTGACGTGAAATAAAAAAACCGCGCAAGTTGTTTCATTAAAAAATTATGTCAAAATTTATATAACAAGCCTAATCAGCTAAAAACTAAAGACTGAATTAACAAAATCCGTCCGTAGTCAGATTACATCTCACCATGTTAAAGGTAACACCTAATTTACCATGTATTCATTAATTAGGCTCTTCCGCTCGGTTTAAACTTAGGTTAAGTGTCCGAATAAATTTTTTGTGAGATCAAATCGGTTCGAATATAAAATAACCAAAACTGCAGTTAAGATTGCAGATAAAAGCTGAATGTTTGAAATATTTTGAATGCTTTCCCCCGGGTTTGCAAATAGATCGGATTACCATGTGTAGGGCCCAGATAAGGAAGAAGCGGAGACCGCGGAATTTGCGTCAGAACGTAACTTTTTTCCCTGCGACCGCAGCCCGGGATAAGCAATTTCGATATTTTCCCCGACTCAAGGAAAACTTGCGAAAACCCTGCGGAGACCCACCTCTGCAACGACCTTTATAAGCTACAGGAATTCCCTTCCCCGTAGTGCACGCCGCGTATCTCAAGTGACAGACGCTGGGATAGGTCACCCCGTCAGAACCGCAGATCTGCTTGGATAAATCGGTCACCGTCGCCGGACATCTCATGGTACACCCAACACAGTGCGGAGTGAGGTTCTGATCGACCAGGCAAAACATTCCTTCCGGACACTCTATCTTATCGCATGAACCTGAAATGAAAGTGAAGCTGAAGTGAGACCCGACAGAATAATCCTCGAACAATTTCCCAAGCAGACGACGCCAGTACGAAGTTGCAAATGGGCTGCATATTCCTCCTTCGGCGCCGAATCCGTCGAGATTGATAAAAATAAATGAATTCCAACAGCACAAGCCAGATGGGATACTCTTGCAGCGATATATCCGGTTGTATTAATTTGTAAAATGGACACTTCTGATCCATTCCCAACTTCCATTTGTTTAATTTTAAATTAAAGCGAAAATCTTATTAAACGAAACCCAACCTTCTCGATCCCGAAGGTGTCAAATTGGCGGTTTTTTTCGTTCGGCACAGATATTAATATGCCGGAAAATATTTTTAGAAAAGAAATCGGACTCCGAAGTCCGGCTATCGTTTAGAACTCTTGAATTTCCCACGATCGTTGAAATATAAGAATTACGATAAAATGCAGTTCTTCCACCCGATTCTGTCTACTTCCTCTCCAGTTGGAGCTTTCGCTTTCCGCGGAAGGATTCATGGATCCCACGTGGCTGGCGGAGACGACAGCAGTGCGCCTTGCTCCTTCGAAAGTCCATATTTCCTTGGGCGGAGATCATTATCCCGGTAATGTCTCAGTTTTCGAAATTCGATACTCATATGCAAAGTCTTGCCCGGAGCCCCTTCGGGGAAAGACTTTTTTCCTTGTCGGATTAAGAAATGCTTTTAATTCCATCTTAACCTAATTCAACATCTTTTGACGTGAACAAGTTTTTATACATGGCAAAAGTATTGCAGTCTTATTGGGTTAGGTTATGGATCTCTTTAAGCGGAGCTGAATTTTCTATTAATAAGACCCCATTGTATTGGATGACGGCACGAAGAATCGGATATTTCTCGCACTCCGGTGTCGGATTTGGCTTCTCGGAATGGCAAAAAAATGACTTGAGTTTCGCTTGTCTGCTCTTGGAAAAGTATAAGCAAACTGGGCGTGGGTAAAACGAACCAAGTCGTGCCTGATGGTCGGTCGTAAGCTTGCCATATTAAAGGGAAAGCTTGATTTGGGCTGATCCGGCGAAGGGAGCACGAATCTTTTCCACTGAAGAAAGATCCTTCGATTGAAGGCCTCCATTTTAGGTTTCATGGATTTCAAGATGCGAGCAGGCCAACTGTTCTTCTCCAAAAGTGTTAGTCTTCTTAAATCATGATTTAGTATTATCCTTATTAACAAATGTAACTCCGGTATTACCCGGTTGGAAGGTCTACCTAACTAGATCTTTGACGAAATCTCATTGCAAAGGTCGCAAACTGGAGAAGTGTAGCAACCGAATGATTTGATATGGAGTAAATCTTGTGGTTTGTCGTTTACATTTCAATTTAGGGACCTACATAAATTACTGACATTAAAAATGTCAGCCTCAATAACCTAACCTATTCTCGTATGAAATAAATCTGACGTATTTTATTAGACATTGCTGCTTTACTCGCATCGGGAACCGTCTTTCGAGTACGAATAGGATTCGTCCGAAACAGAATAGCTCCAGCCACGATTGCATCTCTTTTGGCAGGTTCACTTGGGCAAAAATGGCTTATCCCCAGAGTACCGCCCTCTTTGGGTGAAGTTCCCTTCCAGGGAATCGAAAATCAGATAAAACTCAGGCATGAGACGGAACGAGCATATAAAAAACAGGATCCTGGTGCCTGAACATAATTGACGACCACTCTGAAACGTGGCAATAAATTACGGATCAATTAAAATGTTATTAAAACTCCCACCGGTGCCGTACACCACCTTACACAATTCCGACAGTGGCACCTACCAACGTGCACATGACGAATCGAGGTAAATGTAAAACACATTACATTTACCCCGAGGTAATTGTAAAGTGGGTAATTGCCATTGACCTGTCGGTACCAGAACCATTCATTCAGATTGTCGCTTCAGTCTCAAGGCTAAAGAACATCGACTTGATGGACTGCTTGTCCCGCGAAGCCCGCACTGTTCTTCCGGTTCGTTACCCAACTCTAGTCCGACCCGATCTGCAAAAGCCTCTGTCGTAGTTGGATCTCCTTGCAGGACGAGAGTAAATGCCTTCAACAACACCAATTAAGTGTTCCGATTCTTCTAGGATTTGAATTTTGTAGATCGTTGTCTGGTACCTCCCGGGATAATCAAATACTGGCAGTATGAGGTAATGCGGGAAGTATAGTCTTAGTCATCGGAACGGGTGCCAAATCCAGATCGCATTAGAGAAAATACGAAAATAAATAATTTAGATATTTGGTCGAATTTGTACAAGAAGGACGAATCGGGGCCCTGTCTTGCTCAAATAAATAGAATCTCTGTCTGTATTGTCGCATTTAAACAAGTCGGATAAGGTATTTGTTCGAAACTTACTCTGGCAATAACCGTTATAAGCAACGCTGAGCATACTGTTCTTCTTTCGGCATGCCTGCTTCTTCAGTCGGCAGATGTTGGCGTAAGAACGGCCATCTGTGCCGCAAACAGGGCCCTGTCGACGGCCTTTACCCTTGCATGGTGCACACACGCACTTTGGCCGCCCATTTCGCATGACGCATTTTTTGTCTTTCCCGCACACGACTCCGACGCAGGATGCTGAAAGCAAAAAATTTTCAGAAATCGAGGAGTGGTCCCGTGTCTGCACATGAGGAATGTTAGGGCCGAAACATTTAGGACAAGATTGTCGAAGCCTATAGCTCCGCAGGGGAAAATGCTTTTATGATTTCAATCGTCATTCATTCCCAAGATTAAATGAATGATTCGTCGTAAAATGATTTTCCTGCTTGTTCCATTCGCGCAATGCCCAGTTTATCGATTGCATAAATGAGAACTTGCCTACGAAGGAAATTAATGTGGTTACAATCTACGTCCGACTTTTTTTTAGTATCGGTATTTTCTCTAAATATCAAACAGCGAAAGTGCATTTATCCAGAAGATTGATGAAAGGCAGTACCTTTATTTCATCTCAATTAAAAAGTTATGTTACCTCTGCAAGAATAGCATGGAACGCCTCCTCCAAGCTCCCGAAGGAGAAACAAGCGCCCGGAATCCAAATCTTCTTCGCTCCATGCAGAACCGACGTAAGTATTCTCCCTACAGCAGTCTTCCTTGGACTTGTTCATTGCCTGAACATCAAGGCAGCGTCCGTTTTTATTCATCGATAACCAGCAAATACCCCCTATAAGGAAATTGTGTAAATAAGTAATGGAAAGTTTACTTTTGTCATTATTTTCATCCTGGGCGTTCTGCTAAAAAAAACTGCGACGGGCTCTAACCGGACCTTGCTTCCCATCTTAGGGTGGAGGCTAATTATCGCCAACATTGTAAATGCCAACATGATCATAGAACCGGCCGAAATTATTACACAAGCTGTGAAGCACTTCAACCACACACCATGTGAAAGTGAATCATAATGGATGATCGATCGTAAAAACATCCGTCGAGTCAGGAAAACCAATAGTCAATCGTAGTCCTGAATGTCTCGATGTTGGAGCTCTATTCGATTAATTTTTCCTGCGATCTCATCCGACACCCTGTTTAGGCAGACGCCACCGTAGACGTCGACTGTTCTGCGAGTGTCACATCACAGCAAAACACGATTGCATTAACTTTTTGATGCTTACGATGCAATGTTATGACTGGTTTGATCTTTCCTTCAAACCTATTGCCAACGTTTAATAATTTAGCATTAAGATATGAGTTTTTATAACATTTAATGACAGAGCAGCACCTAAAAACAAGATTTCTTTCATAATATAGGGAAGAATTATTTTGACGTATATATCTAACGCTTGATGAGCTTCAAAAGAATAAGGCAATGCTCAAATATTTAAAAAAATTGTGAATTATTGGGATTATTGAAAATTAGTATCAGTTTTCATTTAAAAATTATTACAGTCTTTAAATTAATAAAAATAATGCATAAATACAGTGTTGTAACATTCCATAAATTGAACAGTATTAGAATTATAGTAACATTTTAAAAAATTCAATTGAAAAAGTGAAAAACATAATCAAGAATTCGTAATTAAATTTACTGAGGCAATTAATCTTCAAGAATATTATGATATGGCAATAAAGATTCAAAAATATTTTAGTAAAAATGTAATGCAATTTTTTTAAATTAACAAACACTCAATTGTATTTTACCATCGTAAATTTTCCATTTATTTGTTGGAATATTGTGTTTGAAAATTTTTATATTTTGGACCAAAGTTTGCTGAATTCATAATAAATAATTTTAAACACTGCCAGAAAATTTCCTTAGCAGATAGCATTCTGCGAATTCAATTACATTTAGCAGTCTGCTGATTTAAAATTTTTAAAACTGTCTAAATATTCATTTGGGATTTACAAAAGGAAGTTGTTTTTTTTTAAATTTAATTTAATGCTTTTCGTTTTTATTTCATTTAAAATGGAAAATTTAATATGACTGTATACGCCAGACATTTTTTTCTCATTTTCCTCTTTATGGTGGCAAGAGCAAAATCTTTTAAAAGTACCTTGCTAATTGTCTTTTATAATCTACAACTGAAGTGCCAAATTAATTTTTCATATGTAAAACAAATTTTAGTAAATAATATTACAAAACAAAGGTGAATAAAATAAGCTTTGAATGAAATTAAACGAATAATCGAAAAGTTATTTAATGTGATTTTAAGGGAATAGCGAAAAAATACTGTAAAGTGGAGAAATTGCAGAGTGAGGTTATTTGGGCCAAAGTTCATAGGACCAACTGCAGAAAATTAAAGCTGCTGCCAACCGCATTACGGGTTTCATTCGAAACAAATCGACCCGGGCCCTGAAAAAAAGTAAATGTTCTTTTAAACAAATGTTTCGTATTACATCAGTGTCCCAATCAAGTTTTGTGCAATAGAGAAATATTTAGGTTTTCAGCTCGCACCACTATAGCATTCGGACAGTTAGGGTATTTAAAAGAAAGTTATTGCCATGTCCGATTCTCAATCATAAGCGCTGTACAAAGCAGAAACGAATTTTCGCGCCAAAATTGTTTTCATGGAACACAGACATTGGAATTACTCTCGCATTACGTCTCGGCATTAAACTGATAAAAGCCTCGTATGACTCGGTCGCATTCCAAAATATTTCGCATTTTTCTTCAGCCAGAGCATTAGACTTTTGTTTACAATGTTGCGTTAACATTTATGCTTAATTATATTATTGTAAATAGTCTTGTTTGTTTGTGTTTATATGATTTTGCCACTGCGGACTCGAAATTTACGTAACAGACATCAAAGAGTTTGGCATAGGACCAACCCGGGAAGATTTTACTCGACGAAATACGCGAAGGAATTCCGGGAATTCGTGACGTAATAAATAATGATATTGAGAGGACCGGGAACGATTTCTGCAGACGAGCCACATCGATGTCGCCTTCTTCGATGATAAAACACCGTTTGTCTGGTTCGGTTGCAGAAGTGTTTAGCTGCACGCTTCGTCACGGGCCAAGCCTGATCCAAGATCAACGTCGTCGTCCTTTGGGAGAAATCCTTTTTTTCCGTCTGTCAGGGACCGTCTGGTCCTCGCGTTGGCATACGCGAGGACCAAGTTTTGCCATTTTTGGGAATAGGCCCCGTGCTTTCTGACAAATTTCACAAATTTCCGTAAGGCCGGTCATTGCATGCAGAGGGAAACCGAGAACCTGTTCAGAAGTTAATCCGTTCCGACAAACGATGCGGATTATGGTCGGAACGAGATTCGATTGCTACGGCCCAGACAAATGCGGAAAGATTGAGTTTCGGCCTCGAAAGAGCCGCCACCCGCCGCGGCCTCTCGGAAGTCCCGCCCGTCGCGGGACCCGCAAATTCTGCTTTTCGCGAGCGTTTTTCTCTCAGACATTCGGACCCCCGGTATCCCGTGTAAGGAGACTCATTTACATGCTCTTCTCGGAAATGCTTGCACATTGCCGTCTCACATTGTCATGCAAAGCGCTCTTTAGCGTAAACTTGAATCATATTATGTGCACTGAAATTCCGAGTACCGCACATCAGACTTTTCCGTTTCCGTTGTCTCGCAGACCCCTGATTCAATTAAGCGTCTGTTAAAGCATTTAAATTACACATAGGACTGTTGAAATGGTAATATCGTTTGATTGAGCGACTGGATTTGTGTAAAAAACAATTTTTCTTCGCGTAATTCAAGCTCGAGAATCGAAACGACACTCCGAGTGGGTGTCCGAGATATAATTCCTTACATCAGTTGTCTGCCTTTCGTTGCGGATTGGCTCGGATTCTAGAAAGCTGAGGCTGAAGATGTCGAAAGTCGAAAGGCCGATGACCAGAAAGATTATGGAAAGTCTTCAAGGAAGAATGCTGAATCATCCGTTGCCCGAGATGCAAGACGAGACTCCGTTCGCTTAATTAGCAAGAAAGCGTCGTCCCGCAGTGTCCGGGGACGATAGGTTTCGGGTTTTAACATTTGGAATTCGCATTATGCAGACGAATGGCGTGCAACAGCATCAATCAAAAGCTTCGTGCTCCGGACATCGCGCGTGAACTTCGGGGAGAAAACTCTGGTCGGTGTATGGACAATGTGATTCAAATCTGCGCCGCCGCATTTTCATTCGGACACCCATGAAGGATAATCTATCGAGCGAGCTAAAATAGTGGTCGTCGAGAAGGACGCTAAGAGCCGAGGAAATCCACGAAGACCTCATTCATTCTGACTTCGTCGTGGAAGACGGAACCGGCTGGTCGAGAATTAATTTGGTTACTCGCCATGTCCGTCAGGCTGTGTCCTACCATGAACCACTCCTTCTGCCACACTTCGTCGAAATAACTCGAATCATCCTCCGCGGTTTCCAATCCGAAAATAACCAATGACGTCGTCCTCGACGTACCCCTTGTCTCCAACGTATCCTAAACCAACGGGTCGTCTGCCGAACAACAGCAGCGCAGCCGTTTGGAAACTCGGTCTTGCCGCAGCATCCCAGGACGAGAGAGGAAAACCGAATTCGTGTGCGTTGCTCGCCAAAAGCAGAAAAATCTTCTGCTCGGATAAATACGTTACATGGATTTTTTTGGCGTTTCTTCAGCACCCGCAGATTTCTTCCCACTCAATTGTTATGTTCAAATCGTCTGAGAGATAATAAAGCTGTCAACGACAAAACAGTTTCATTTAATTTATTTCGTGTTGACATCCATTGTTAGTTGTTGGTGTTCTGCTGGAGAAAAAATGCCACAAACGGTCTCGATTATGTAATTCTGAAAGAATTTTTTTTCCATTTTACTTGCGTCCCATAAACCCATTGTTAGTAGAAATATATTATTCTCAGTGTTCAGTGTTCTTCCCGATCGAAAAGGCACTCTCCGTGGACAAAGAATTTTTATTTGGTTCAATTCCATTCAAGAGTCATCGAAGAGTGACCGAAAATCTCCCTAACGACGATTCGAGCCGGAATTGAGAAGAATCGAAGCACCGGAACGCGCATTGAATGGCAAGAAATTATTTTAATTCAACTTTTTTCTAGATATTCATGGATGCTTCGGAATTTTATGTGAAAATCTGTGAAACGCCGAGTTTCAATGGATATTAAATAAATTCGAGTTTTGCAGGTTAGCTTTGTTGAACCCGAAAAAAAACAATCTGAACCAATGCGGAGGACGCTGCCGTGCAAACTCCCCACACGGCAGAGGCGAATTTTCCCTTTGAAAGTCGGAGAAAGGGGCAATTTAAAAAGTCTTGGAGGACGACCTCCCAAGCAAGGGTCAAGCATGCTACGGCCGAGTCCAAAAAGAAGTAGAAGAACGGTCAGAAATGGAAACCATGCTCTAACCCTTAATGACTGCTACTAATGAAGACGATGATCCATTTCTGTATAAATGCGATATTACATTTTTATTCCTATTTCGTGGTTGGATGCTCCTTCTTGGACACGACGAAGTTGGTACTAATAATCAAAGAACTTCGGGATCGTTGCTCGCTCGTGTTGAACTGAGAAAGAACTATTTCGAATTATCTTATTTAGTAACGAACCTTTTTGCGTGATTTTCGAAAAAACAAAATCGAGCGCTTAATAAGTTCCCTTTATCATTGCAGATTAAAAGTGATATTGAAATTAAGAGGCACTGACGCTTTGTTTGTCTGCGAGTATTATAGAAGAAAACAAAACTTATTTTAAGGCAAGGCATTGCAGGGGGAAACATTGTATGCTCTGACATTTGGAAATAATGAATGGAAATTGTAGTGCACGTGTAAAAATTTTCTTAGTGGAAAGGGCTTGCCAAATGAATTTTAACGGGTAGGTTAAATATCTACTGGATGTTATGAGGGGTACCATAAAGGATTAAAAAATGAGAATGAACAAGATTCAGGCGTAAAGGAACATTTTTGGAAAAAGATTTTGTAACAGAATTGAGGGTCATAATGTGGTTTTGCAAAATGAACAATGATGCATTCAAGGGGTCGATTATTTATTTAAAAGAAGCTTCCCTCAACAACATAAAAACAAAGATCGTTTTTATCCGCGCCGACTCTTGTAGGATTATATAGCCCATATAAATACCAAATAGCGGTGATTTAAAATTACAATGTCCATAAATTGCAAATGCTTGTGTATTTCATTGATGTCTAGATTTACGTGCCGTTCCAAGCACTTAAAATTTAATGGTCCTCATTACTCGACTTCATCCGGCACGTCAGATGTGCATCAAATGTAGATTTTAGGTTTATTCCAAGGAGAGGGAGACTTGGAAACTGAGAAGTGCACTCTTTACTACGCTATAAACTTTATCTGTGCTTCGAACCCTGGGGAATCGATGCAAGTTCATCTTTATAAGCGTTACTTCAGAATCTCCCATATGTGGAGGGCCGCGGTGGAAACGGAAGTTACGGGAAAACAAAGAGTGCTGTGTTCACGGACACTCGAACAACACCGACCGCAGACGAACGAATCTTCAGGCATCAGTGCTAAGATCAATTGAAAAATAACAGGAAGGATTAATAATTCTCGATTTGGACGACGAATAAGTGTCTAATAATTCTTGATTAGGGTTCTAGCACATACTACAGAAATAGATATATTTTAAACGTTTCCAATATAGTGACGGTATGGTATAAGAGAATAAGACATCAAGCCTCTTATGGTAAATCCATCAACTTTTTAACTGGTCTTAATTCCAGGGATGAACAGGATTCCGTGTCTTTTACTGAATATACAGCATACTTAATATAATTTCGGACTGTAAGCAACAGAGTTTGATTTAATACCATTTTAATTTAGGCCGATAATTTTCAAGCAAATTATCTCGAGAGATGATTGAAATTATTCTGTAAAAATTAGCCTAGAAACTTATCTTTTTCTTATGAAAGTTCTACGGACCAACAACCTTTCATATGCACATGATGTCGTTTATTAACCTTCTCAAAATTAATCTTAATTCCAAAATAATAGTCGTCGCAAACTAAAATAAATCCTAATTTCCGGAATTAATCACGGGTAATTCGAATAACAGGAAGCTTCTAATAGGAAATAATTTGATGCATTTCTCAATTAGGAATATTAACAGTAGAGAAGAAAACCTGATTAAATAACAAAAAAAATTGCTTTCACCAGCATTTGCTGTCTCAGTTTCTTGCTGCGGGAGCCAGGGCAGAAGCTGCATCATGAGCTCAAAATGAGCAGTTGAAAGCAAAGCAGGGTTTGGATTCCAGATAGGTGAAAACCAGAGAGCGAACTTTAATTTGTGTTTAGAAATTAGCGGCGGAGAACAATGCGGAAAACGTTTTTTGAGGCAGAAGTTGCGGGAGCCCGCATGCGAAACTTTATGCGGGAAATTTGCTTCATGAAGTTTGCTACTTCAACAATTTTTGCAGATCGTGATTCGCAGTTATTGCAGACTAGAAGCAACTCACGAGTCATCGTGTTTGGAGGAGAGTAACGAAAAACGGCGGCAGTTACCCAGAGGCAGCCTCCACTTTTCACTTATAAAAAAAAATACTCATGGAATGGCTAACTTATGGAATAATGGAAGGAAACCGTAATCGGTGCATTTCGCGGAAATAAATGAAAAGAAACCAGAGTGGCATTGTCGATTTATTTCTCACAAAGAATAAAGGTACTAAATAATCATGAGAAAGAATGTTTTAAAGCGGTGAAGAAGGAGCGAAGGCAATTGAAAGGCGAGATGAGGAGTTTCCTTGTGTTTAGTCTATCGGAGATAACATTACATTTTGGAAAGCGGAATTCCTTACCCCGGGGTACGCCGATGAAAGGAAACCATAAGCCGATGTTGAAAGGTGAGAAGAGGGGCTCGTCTCATGACTGTCTGTGTTTAGTCTACCTCAGATAACAATGCATTTTGGCACCTAAAGAACTTCAAACATTCCACAGAAGAGAAGTGAACAAAACGAATCAAACGAAGTTATAATAAATTATAGATCAACTGCGATTTCTTCCCGAGTGGAATCAAAAGAATTGCTGTCTGTGGTGCGGGATGAGGAATCGAAATATGAAAGAAAACCCTTCGGGAGTAACTTTTTATAATTGCGGAATGAATGTGAGAGGAGAAGAAAATGTTTTTTTCGGAAAATCTAATATGCGCCATTACATGCGCCACTACATGCGCCACATTATTAATGCTTTTAACGACCCCTTTCTACAGCAGTTACTTTTTCATAGCCAGGTAAAGAACAAACCGCAATATTTCACCTGTTCTTGCAATCAAATGATTTAATTAAATTCCGCGATAAATTAGAATTATAATGGATGGAAACTGAAAAATTGAAAAACTGCAGCTAGCAGTTACCCTTCCTCAGGGTTACCATTCAGCCGTATTCAGATCTATTGTAATGAAATTAAACTTTTCTTAATTTCACGGATAAATTTATTACAATAAAAGTACTTTATCAGCTTCTAATTATTCGCTCTATTCGAATAATTGAAAAGTTCGCATGTGTCTGAGGAAGAGATCAAGCATTGAAAGGTGATATTCATTGAATGGAAATGGATTGACGGAAAGTATGCAATTCTGCTTCCGTTTCGTCGAAAATGAAGACAAACATGGAAAAAAGTGCAAACTCTTTCGAGCTCTCGAAGACTGCATAGATATTAATAAAACGCGATTTCTCCGGCCGCGAACATCTTTATCCCATCGCTTGAGGGGGTCTAACTCGCGATTGCGCGGTTATCATGCGAGTTTGCGAGGTCGTGTTAATGTTTCTCATAATAAAAAAAGAGCAATGCAGTTGCAGTAAGTAATGATATTTACAACATGCATTATCATGTTAATATTGCTGTGAGGCATGCAAACCAGTCTCAGCATCCCGTTGTCTGAGGCATCTCTGCAACTATCTTAATTCCCTACCTATAGCGACTACCCTTTATGTTTCTGACATTATGTACCCATGACATTTATCTGCCTCGCATGCGGCCCGATAAGTTGGTTCCAAGTTTTTTTTTATTTTTGTCTGATATGGTGCAAGGTGTAATTATCCCGAACGACTTCATCGCCAACAGCTCCTGCGATCGCTTATAAAACCGAAGGTGTCAATTATTTTATTTTCTAAAAAATTTAAAATCACTGCATGGATGGATAGATCTTTTATTTTCCGTGGTTCAGGAAATGCCGTGGAAGGTTTGACGGATTCTAAGGGGGAAGCAGCCTGCCAATACACTAAAATGAGAGATTTGAATTGATAAGAGCATGAGAATCTGGGAGCAATTAGCAGCGCAGACATTGAAGAACCTTCGCACAGTCACTTCAGGCTACCGGCTCAAGCGAGAAACCAGTTGGGTTAGGCATCGGGGTGGGTGACCGGGCACTGCCATTTGCGAAAACGTTTTTTCTTTTATTAACCGTATCGAAGCATTTCATCCTGTGGATCTAGGTGGCAGTCAACGGGTAACACCCTTCGATATTTCTGAAGGTCTTCTCCAGAAAAGAACCAGAACTTGCTCCTTTTCGAGGTTTGGCAATAATGTAAGATGTGTTCGCAAATACAGCTCCTGCCTTCCCCTCCGAGTTCGAGAACTGTCCCACTTCAGCATAAAGAATTCACGCTACCACTAAATATAACCTAAAGAAATTGTCACTCCATGTACACTAAAAAGCCACACTTTAGCCTGGTATGGGCTAAAAGGCAAGCTCCTGCAGTTATACATCCCCCTTATCATTCGGTTGCAAGTTACAAATTTCGTCCCCAAAAGCGAAAATTTTCAATAACTCACTGACATTCTTCTGTTTATCTGACACCATCCGTTGGTCATATACGAATCACAATTGCTTCACCAGACTGAAACATATTTATTTTAAGAATGAAAAAAGACTAAATAAGTGATCGATCATACCCAAGTGCTAACCGAAATCGAGAAATGCTAATACAAATCTAACGGATGTCTTAATCATGAAATATCCATCTTGTCTCAGCGAAAAAAAAAGACAATTTTGCCCGTCTTAGGAGTTTGCAATTTAATCTAACAACATTTTCCATAGGATATCAGCAAAAAGAGCGAAAAATCATCTTATATGTATTAGAACATGAAACCAAATTCCGGCTGAATCGGAAGAGCCCTGCCAGGCAAACTGGCAGAAAAAAATTCAAATTGCTGAAAATAGAAAAGGCAACTACTTCTGTTGGTTTACATTATTGAATTCAATGTGATACAAAATAGGACAAACGTGGGAATAAGTGTGATTATACCAAATTTTCGTAATACATGTTTTGCAATGCAACTGTGAATTAGGATCGAGCCGGCGCGAGAAATTAGCTAAATGACCGGGAAGGCAGAAATCCTCTACCCACAATCAAATTAGGACGCTGTTAAACATAGACGTGTGAGAGATAGGAGTAGCCGGAAAAAGAGTCACATTGATGTACAAGTATAATGAGAATAGGGGAAGTATGTCATTATTGAATTACAAGCAGAAGGACAGTGAACCCTTTTGACAAGCTCCTGGATGGATCTAACAAAGGCTTTTGATTGCTTCTTTCTGAAATAACAATAAACCATATGAGTTAAAATCAATCAGTTTTTTGCCCTGATATGCATATTCGACGATTAGAAAAACATATGTTTCATCGATATTATCCGCGAACAATAAAAAAAATCAAATTTTTATTAGAGAAATTTTCCAGATTTAAATTCGGAAATATATTTAAAAAAATATTAAAAGAAAAGTAAACGAAAAGTTTACTTTCGTAAAGCTACTTTCGTAGATTTTCATTTTTCGAAAAATCCTTTACTCCAGAAGAATTTTCCAACAATCTATAGAGTTCCTAAAAATACTGAGATGCGATTGAAGACACATTATCGTGCTGTAATATTTTTTTCTGATCTTTGGCATCTTAATGAAATTTCGATGGGCACCGATTCGAAGAATAATTAAGCCTTAACCCAAGGATGGCGTCATAAGCGTCCATCCTGACTAAATGGATGATAACGAGAGGTAGGAAAATTTTTTTTTCCGTAAAATTATTGTTTTATCATCAAATAGTTCGCTTTTGCCAAAATTCCTAAATCAAATTTTTTCTGTGTATTATACACACACAAATATATATATATAGAATTTTAAGAATGCCACGGTTTGCACGTTAATTTATTTTGCGTTCCATCCACTTTCGAAAGCTGCGGAAGGGGATTTTTCGTTTCAATTTTTGGGCCGCGGAAGAAGCGAATTCGGAATCCTTCAACCACTTTTCCCATTTCCGCATCCACCTGATCTAACCTGATTCCCGTTTCGGCGCCGTCATCGCCGTAGTGAACTCCGGCCGCCGCCATTTGTTTATGCCAACTTAAATGCGAATCTTTCTCAATACACGAAAGTGATTTTCTTCAGCAAATCTCGTCGGAAACCATCCCAGCTTTGCAGGGAGATTGTCACGAACTGCGGCTTGTTTGTTGTTCGCAATACGATCGTTTCGTAAACGTTTAATATTCAATATTGCAGTCGATTTTCATTTAAATACAAAAATAAAAATTTTATATGAAAGTGAGATTTTAAAAAAATTCTTAAGATATAACTTTTCATTTAAAAATATGGAGGTCGTCCTGTTTTTTAATTTAGAGGAAACTTTAATGAATTTTATCTTGCCGCGGCGAGTTTTATCCTCACACGAAGAAAACTGCAAATATTAGCCGCTTTTATGTTGCAGACAAGTCTAAAATTAACTGTATTGTGAATTTTATGGGTCAAATAAAAGAAATCGCAAACAGAGCAGGATGTTCAATCACTCTGGATGAATAGGGTTCTACCGTGATTGTAGAATGAGAGAGAGTAAGGGAAAAATGAAAACGAACCTTTGAGATTAAAGAAGCAGTCGAAGAACAATAGTAAGCGACATATATATATATATTATGAGCGGCGCATTGCCCGTGGCAAACCACATTCGCTGCCAAATATCCTAGTGTTCTTCGACTGCGAACTGGGCCTTTAGACCCAGACTGATGCAACAGGTCAATTATAAATAAATCAGGTGGGAATAATTTATCGGTTTCGCGCCTCATCAATCAATCATGATAATGTCTGCGAACTTTTTTCCCGAGTCGATTGATTCAACGTTCGGATCGAGACGGATACGAGACGAAGCAAAGGAGTCGCCGCCATCTCCGTTTAGAACGGATCGCGGATCGGAATAACGCGGTCCCGCATGGAATCGCCCGACAATTTGATGAACACGAAAGAATGATAATTACTGACGACTGTGGCGTTTCCATTTCCCCTGGTGTTTTTTATTACGTTCGCTCTAAGCTCGTACACCGAATTTTTTTTCACAGTTCGGCATTCGAGAACGTTTTCCACTTGTTAAAGTGGTTGAGAGCACAGAAGCGGAGAAAATGCAGAAACCAAATAAATGCCGGCAAAATGGAGCCACTCGAGAAAAAAGAACCAGAATGGCAAAAATTAAATTTTCGGCTTCAAAACGCAAAAGCCCAGGTAGCGCCGATATTCCCGTGATCTTACCAAATTGTAAAAATTTTTCGACACTGAAAAGACGGAATCTCATTAACGGGAAGCGATTAAGAGAAAAATCAAAATCTCCAGTGTATCTTAAGAAAAAAATTCGATTTGCCCGCAAGCAAGAACAGCCATATTGATTTACGGGATGGGGTATCTGACGGTTAAAACGTGCCGAGACCCCACATAATTTCTGGGAAGTCGGAATCCGTTTCCTGGAATATTCGTTGATCGCGATTTCCGTTAACGTTTCGGGGGAGGGAGTGGCATCAAACATGGATTTTATTTAGCAAACAAAAATTATTAAAAACTCTTACCTTGTATCGGTTTGAAAAATCGCATGAAGCAGAATAAAAGAGCTGTGATGGTTACGAGTACGGATCCGTTCATCTCGTTAAAAGCAGGCTCAACCTCGAGGAACGGAAAAAATACTTGTCAAAAAAAAGGACCTTAAAGATCTTACAAGTTTCGTGAATGAGAGCGAACCGCACCTTTTTACACTTCACATGTCCTTATGGTGATAGTCACTGATCGAACTGCTACCGTTTGGAAATTTCTTCCAGCATATATACATGATTGCTTTGGGGTGGCACAGGCGCGCATCCCCTCTAAACACCTACCCCCAAAGATCATCACCCGACCTTCATTCCGTAGAGATATATTCGGGCGCACACTCTTAACGGAAATGTTCTGTATCGTTAGAGAAAAAAAGGCGGGATGCGTTTTCCTTTCCTTCTTTCCCTTTTTTAACAAGCGGCGATGACGGAAACGGACAAAAGAAACATTTTAATTTGTTCGAATGTGGGATAAAAAAAAGAAAATTTTGGAGGGAAATTAAAAATCCGCGAAAAAAGTCTCATAAAACGACGTAAACAAATGAAAATCGAGGAGAGCGCATGACGGATCTCGTTCTACTTCGACAATCGAATCGAAGACTGACTGGCTGGGGGCGAACCAGCGTACACACCGATGCAGGCCATCAGTCCGAGCAAAAATGGCACAACGGCATTCACTTTTCCGTTTCCGCTAACTTCACTTCCTATATCGGGAAATTTCCCCGGTATCGTGTTTCCTGTAATCATGGGCTTTTGCCCCATTTCTCTTTTTTAAACTGTGATCTTTATTTCAAATTCCAAGCTCATTTCAACTTTATTGCGAAAATACACGTCATTGTGTTCCGTCCCGTTTCATAGGTTTAAAAAAATACGAAGTGCGAGATTTTACCTTTCTTCTCATTCGATATCAATTTTTTCCAAACTCGAACTAGGGATCAATATTCGTTTCTGTCGCTTTATTCCATTCATATATGTCATGTATTTCATCGAATATCGAATCCGAATAGTAAACCGAACTGAAATCCCTGTCGGACTTGAAGGATCCCGTTTCGCGGAAAACTTTCTTCCTGAAGGGAACTTTAATTGTTTAAATGCAGGGCGCCCAACATTTTAAAGATATCAGAGAAGCTCATTCCAAGAGAAGCTACAAATTGTTCGTATACTTAAAAAAATTTACATTCTAAAAAAACGTAAAAATCAAAAATTGGCCCAAAAACTTGATCTCGAATAAAATATTGCAGTATATATTCACCTTTTACTGCTCAAGCAATGTGTGATACGTCACTACTACCGAAAGTGTAAGACACCGCAAGAAGGAACTGTCTTATAGCGCCATTGATAATTAAAAAAAAAAGTTTCATATTTTGCTTGGTTAAGCATTATCAAAAAGTGAATATATTTTGGTTGCAATACGGAATAGACATGAGCTTCCATGTAACAGACGCGGCTGAGAATTATCCATCTCGAAGAGCGGAATGTCTTAATTTTTTTTTCTTTGATATTTCCGATTACAAATGGCACAAAATCCTAAAGGTTTGATATGAAAAACAATATTGACGAAAAGTCGTGGACATATGATGTATTGCTGTCGCTATCGTGCTCTCAGAATTGCTGCATAACGGCAACAGTGTATCGTCACAATTCCAGGAATTCCTGAAAGGCTTGCACTTAAGATTTTTTTTTTCGTTAGTCGCTACCATTGTTCTCATAATTATTTTTCATTTAGTTTGGTCTAGTTTCGTAACAGCGAAGCAATTGTCGTATTCATTAAGCGAAATGATAAAATGATCCGAAAATAATTAATTTTATGCCCGAGTTTCGTGAATTAAGTGGTTTCTCGACCGTTAAAACTACCAAACCGGCTGTGGTCATGTGATTTTTGCGTTAAACGCTTAACTAAATTTTTTTCTTCGGAATAAACGATTAGAGAATTTGAGAATTCTAATTATTGTTTGCTTTAGTAAAGAGATTCAATTATAATGGCCTGGGAGATAATTAAGAAATCCTTGCCAAATTTTAGAAGAAATTATCCAAGTTAGCTTGTTTTAGGCGGAGAACATGGCGGCCACAACCAAACAAGGAAATCGAAAAATGATTTATATTCACCTTAATTACTGAGAGTGACGGATGGAAACGGATAACACATTGCATACCTACTACTTTTTACGCAATTGTATTTTTGTTTTATTGCAACATTTATTACCGTTTCTTACGTCACGTGGATAGGGACGGGCCTCACAGCAGCTCTCGGTCTGTGCTGATCTTATCTTCTCCAGACAGATCGCTCGGAGGCTTTCTCGCCAGTGCATTTCCACATGCACATTAACATAACCTTATCGAGCCAAAGTCACTGAAGCGGATTTCGAATCATTCGATATCTCCGTCGACTCGATTTTTTTGGCTGATTCCGGTTATCCGAGAAATCTCCCTCGTCCGGAAAAGTAAATCGCTGCGGTACAAATAACATGAATTGGGTTGTCTCCGTGATTTGAAAATGTAAAAATTGAACTAGATTGATGAATTTAGTTTAATGACGGCTTTGAATTTAATGTTAACAACCCGAATGTTTCACAGTAAAGCTCTCTGTATGTGTGTGTGTGTGTGTGTGTGTCTATCTGTCTGTGTGTATATGATTCATTTAAACTGAGATGCAGGAACATTTAGAGACTGCCATTTGAGACCAATGAGTATAAAATTATCGTAATCTAGAAAAACGAATATCGCTTACTATATTTTATGCAACTTTGAAGTCAATAAAAGCGCATTTTTTTAAAATAAACTTTAACTTGTTCTAACCTATTTTATATTAAAATAAATCACCGTGTTAGTTATTACAAAGTTTCATATCTAAAAAGTCATCGTCTGCAACATATGTGAATCTCGCAGAAATTTTTTGTTCCCTACAAGTTTCGCAAACCTAAAAAGGTTTGTTAGTTAAAGAATTAATTTGTTTCAAAAACGAAGGTTTTATCATTTAAACCACAATCGGACATATTGCTCATTATATAATTAAATCTTCAATTCGAATCTTTGATAGCCCTAAATGGTAATGCTCCATTCATTTTGATGCCTATGCCTAGTCCTTTGATGACATAAAGTGCTTGTAGTTCGTTAAATGAACATGGACCAAGAGAAATGTTCTTTTTTTAGTTATGGTTGTGCTCCAATGCATTTTGAAGGCTTTTTAATGTTTCTTCTTGGGACGGATTACGATTTGAAAATATCATTGCTAACCATTGAAGACGTTTATAAATGAAAGGGCGATTTCACTTATAAACTATTGCAGAGGTGTATTTATGCGAGCCAATTTTATATCCATTAAACTTAAGAATTTTTATATTTATAGAAATTTATTTTCTTGTTTTGTCAGACGATGTCCAATTACCGCAACGTTTTCCAATTTTTTTCATGTTTTGCTACATCATCTCCTTTGAAGCCAGGGTTGGGCAAATGGAGCCTTGAATAAAACAAAATTGTGCGCGAATTTGTTGAAAAGAAAATTTCTAAAAATTAAAATTTACACAAGGAAATTCTTTTAAAACTTTAAAAAAAAATTATGTATTTCAGGTGCTTAATAATTATGAGACTTTACAGATGCCAATCTTCATGCCAGACCAAAATAAACGGGTTTAACGCCTTACGGAAAGAGATATACAGTTTGACTATGGTCAGACTAGCATGAGATATACGGCTTTGCCGAGAAATATATGCGAGGCCTCTGCCATGAAATTGCGAAATGAATACATAA
Source organism: Ricinus marginatus (assembly GCA_028565995.1). NCBI lineage: Eukaryota > Metazoa > Arthropoda > Insecta > Psocodea > Ricinidae > Ricinus > Ricinus marginatus. The sequence continues at coordinate 316,795 of JAOWBB010000015.1, forward strand.
TTTTATCTACAATTGCCGCATTTTAAGATGAATGGCATAATAATTATTTGAATGAATGTACTCCATTTAGAATCTTCTGCATCACCGTATCCGATGCTGTGTTGGAGGAAATGGAACTAAAACTAGATATTGGGCTAACTGAAATCTTAACCATAACAGACCAACTCGATCTGAAAATTCGATTCGGCATCAGACCAACATCACTTTAATTATACAGATCGAAGTGCCTGAATGAGGTAAAGTGTCACGTATTTCGTGACCATTTCGATCACGGGAAAAGAAGAACCCCGGCAAAGTGTCAGCGTTAACAGATCCAGATAGTTCTGGTATGTGAAACGTTCGGATAATTCTATATTGTTCTCAGTAACATAAATGTACTTTGCACTTTTTCTTATTACAAAAAATTTTGTTTCAGAAAAGTTTACATTCTAATGGGAAACTTTTTCATCACGATACATCGCAGACAATTCGAGTAAGTGCAACATTTGAAACTCAAACAATTACAACTCAGTCTATGTGAATTCTGTAAAGATGTATATCGGTGATCAACGGCATAAAGCGAAACAAACCAGAAAAAGCTGACACTTATAGAATAAATGAAAATTATTATTTGTAAGTTCGATGAATTTTAATTTACATGTGTTTTAAATGATTACAAGAAGTTTTCTGGAAAAACTAAATTATGCTTCAAGTTAGAAACTACGTGCTCTGACCACAAAAGGATGGAGAAGTATAAAGTAATAATCACAAGTCATTATGTCAGTGGATATGCAAAAAAATATAGTAACAAAATAGAGGAAAATTTTGCTTCATAAATTTCAGAAAATCTTAAACCAAACAATTAATTTCAGTATTTCACATTAATTACTTAAAAGTATATTCATAAAATTTTTCCAAATTTAAAATAATAGCTTTTTAAGATAAACGAAACTCAAAAGATAAATTGTTGCTAGGTAATATTACAATACAATTGAAATGCTGAAGTTGCTGCCATCATGGGCTTAACTCGAAAGGAAATGGCTGATTACCAATAAGCCCAATTTTTATCAATTAACGAATTGATAAATAGAAATGGCCCATGAAGTCATTTGAAAGATAATTTCGCTATCCTATGTTGTGACGGATCTCTAGATGTATCATCAGAATATAGAAAAAGAAATATTTAAAAACTAAAAAGAAAAAATTGAAGTCGACGGTCATCCATGCGTAGTTTTTGGGTGCCGAATTCATTGTTTTGTAAGATTCCTCCGTGACTGGACTTGGTTAAAATACGGTTGACTTTTATTGCGCCAGTCGAATATAAAATTTCAGGTACCTCACTCATTAAATGATGATTTTTATTCATTCATATTTGATGGCGAGGTAATAACGAACCACATATTCAGGTTCATATAAACTCGAAATTTGTCAAAAGCGACTTACTTCACATAATCCTCCTGCTTTCTCTCCCTTCTTCCTCTTTGCCCGAATATCCTCCAATGACAACCTCTATAACCGACGATTGATTTCCAGTATGCAACTTCATCATTCACTAGTAATGCAAATCGTTTTTTCACATGCAGAAAACTCTTCATTTCATCCCCTGAAAATTATTTGGTTTTGATCATTATCGAAAATTTTTTACGGTTATTTCCATTTTCAAAACCATCAGGTATTTTAAAATCGATGACGCTGTGATCAACACATCACTTAACCAAATACTGAAGTATCATTTAAGCATCAAATTTTCGGTTATATGAAAAGTTGGAGCAAGCTATAAATCTTTTATTATTTTAGGGCACTGTTTCTGGACAAGCCGTAACTGTTGAAAGCACTACACGATCACGTTGGTTCATGTCAAGAACCTCAATTTAAGACGCTGCACGTGCAAATTGCTTAAATATCCGATCGAACTTCGGTCAGAGTTTACCATTAGGAAGAAAAGAAAAAATTCTTTTGGTCAACTGATATTTTCAAGATATGATCATTTCTTACGGTGCTGCGCAACCATTGTCGATGTCATGTCCATTTGAGATATGAGACTACCGAAAATATTTTTAGATATTTTTAAGCCAAATTGACATTAAAAATATCACAATACTTTAATTAAACGTCATATTTATTATAGATTGATGAATATGTAGACATAAAAAAATATTTTTTTCATTTTCATTTAAAATGAGACCATGACTTCAAAAACAGATTAATGTGCCAAAATATGAAAATAGTTCTCTATATTGTCTTAGAAGTATTAAAAATAAAAAATAAATCGGAAGAAAACTATTTGCGAAAATTGATGGAAAATATCTACGGCAACTTCGTTATACTTCTTTCTTAAGATTTGAGTCCTTTGTTAGTGAACCAAACATTGTACAAAACAGAATAATTATGTTATATCACTGTTGAAGGAGCTTAGGAAAACTGGATATATACGAGAGTTAAAAAATGAAAACTATTAATGAAACAAGAGTTAAGCGATAAAATTAAAATCATGTGCATTGGTGAAAAAGGTATAGAAAGAAGTTTGCTAAATTAATCTCTCTCTATATAAAATCTTGCTAGATGTTTCCGAAAGAAAACATCTAGCATTCTATTACAGGTCAAGCAAAACATAATTAAAGAATACTTTCACTGGGTAAAAACTTCGGATTTTGAAGCTTAGCGCGGACATTCATCATTTAAGTAAATAATTCTTTATTCGTTACCTAACACCAAAACAGGATTCTGCTTCTTTGCATCTCATTAAAATCACACGGCCAAGCATTCACAGGAATAATAAATTGCCTCTAACTAAACGAAAGATTCAGATCATGCCGATAGTCTCAAAAACTTGACCTTCATAGAAAAACGAATCTTGAAATTGGCGAATTTGGCTTTTGTTCACGTAGAAGCTTTATCGAGGGATGAAACCATGCTGCCGAGGAGGAAATTGTAAGATTTTAATGCAGATGAGAAGGAATAAGTTTTAACAATGTTAAATTATTAATACATTAATGCAGTCTGGTTTGAACCAGTTTCAAGATGTTTTTTGATACCAGAAAAATTGCGGAACTGGGAAATTCATTTTATTCGTTTGCAAGCAATCAATCATTCGAAAAAAATTTTTTGTTATTAATTCAAGGTAACTTAAATTGATTCATGTATGCCCCCAAATGAACAATTTCAAGACGAAATTCTATCAACTATTAAAAAGGGAAAAATGCTTTCATGGCCCTAAAAATTATTTTGTTACAATCGTTAAATATTGTTTTAATAAAGTTATTCGCGGCTGACAAGCCCGCCTTATTTCAATTTCATCAAGAAAGTAGAGAAAAATAATTTTAACTATAATGGAATAAATAAAAATCAAATCAATTTTTTAATTTGACGGGGTATAGCATCGAATCACTCTCAGCAATCCGTCTGATGACATCGAAATATGATGTCAAAACGGAAATAATGTCGCTGCTCTCCTTACTTGACAACACTTAATGTTCTGTCATTTCTTATGTAAAATCTGGATATCAATTAGGTATCGTTAACGCGTAATTAATTCCCAATGAAATTATCCGTAAAATACGAAATTTTTTAAATTATATATATTATTAAATCGATTTATTTTCAGTTTCCCGTTCGCAATTTTACGATATTCGAAGCACAAGAAGAATTCTCGACGTTAAAATAGATCAGAGCATCGATATTACAAATCCCTTGCTCCCGATGTCTCTCCCACAAAAATTGTTTGCATGACTCAATGCAAGTATCCCACAGGACATAATCAAGGTCGGTGAGAAGAGAGCAAAGATTTAAACTGCCAATTAAATTGCTTGTCACTTGCCGTTGGGTCGAAGCGTCCATAAGATGAACAGTTTAACTGGATCGGTTCGGCACTCGAAACAGCGAAAAATTAGCAAAATCCGTCGTCATCTGATGTAATTTCAATTTCGGACGCGTCACTTTCCCCGTTGCTATCGTCCAAGCGCTTTTTCCATTATTTTCCTTTTCAGCGCTTAACACGTTTTTGCTTCAAGTTTAATGTAATCTGCACGATTCAATTCGAATCTTCTGCGGAAAAGTTGTCACAGAAGACAATCACGTTTAATTTGCATCGAGAACTCAACCTGCGCCGTATCTTAGAAGGGGGTTCGATAAAGAAATCTGCATATTCTTTTCCCTTGATATTTTACTGTTTGGCTCAGTTTTGATCAAGTTGTTGAGGAAATATTTCTGAAAATATCCCGGAATTTTACCATATGGGGATTCGAAAAAATTTTAATCTGTTTCCACCATCGACGATTAAGCAGTTGCAGTTGCAAAAGATTTTGCGAAATAAAAATAACGAAAACATCTCTCTCTAATCGCATATTAAAAGAAAAGAATTCGTTTACGATTTCAAATGTCAGTATTTTCGAAATAAAGTCTTTCCTGAAAAAGAAATTTATATCATTCATTGATAAAAATAATTTCAGTTATTGTTAACGATTGGTGTTTTATTCTTTTTCGTTAGAATTTGTATTCGTATATATTACAACTTATCTAATTCAAAATGCAATTTTGGCAATGCAAAACTGTGAGAGTTTTTTTTCACAATTGCTGTTAATATTATCATGTTTTTTACTGAAGTAAAAATATAAGAAATATTTGTATGTATAGAATTATTTATTGTATCATCTGATCTAGATAAATAGTAAAGCAAAATTAAACAATTTTCACACTCATAAATAACTGCTGCCTTTTCATTTCTCTCAAAATCAACATGACACCTTCTCTGAGATTAAATCATATTATATTTGGATTGGTGAAAATGTAAAAATGCAAAAGCGTTTAGAAAAATCTATTTTAAATATATACAGTTTTAATAATTCTTCTGAAGGAAGAATGTTTTTAGATTGAATTTTCAGCTGAAGTGGCAGATGAATTATCTCTTTGTGTCATAAGATATTCTATGAGGTGAATTGTGTCATATCAGATATTCTATGGAGGTATCAAAATTAAGATTGTATATTTCAAAGACTAATGTGTGAATCATAAGCTATAGACCGTAATATTTTTGATTATTTTCCAAATGTTGACGCTCATTTCGTTTTATTACTCAGTACATTTTAGATTTTAAGCTTCATAATTATTGTGATATTGTTATTAAAATTTTTCACTGACGTTAGGAGCAAATTTTTATTTCTTTTATAAAAAAGATGGAAACGAAATATTTTACCTCTGTACGTTTACATATCGCAAGAGCTCTGCATAAATTGTCGTTGCATATTTCCCTATTTCCAAATATATGGAAAATGGCGAACAAAATGTAACGGTTTTTAACATTTTTCAAATTTAATGCGTCACAAATGATTTTTTCACAAAGAAGTAATTGCACTTTCATAAATACCTTCAAACATTGTTCCATATTTGGTAGTGCTTCATTGTTTCTCAGAAAAATAATGTTTAATTTTAATCATTTCATTATACAAAATTGTTGAAGCTTCGCTTCAAATTGGCGTGGTGTTCCCCTTGATTCGGCATCTTTTCTATCGCGTCGATCCTGAGCGCTTTTTATCGCGACCTCCGCAGTTTTCAATTGGTGCTTCATTCCGCAGTGTAATATTAACATTTTCGGTGCATAAATAATGACCCGCCCGACGCAAAAAGTAAAAACCGAAAAATCAGAAATGCAATTTTTTTCCTTCTGATGCAACGATAAAATATTTCAAAGATATAAAGGTTGTTTTGCATTTCAATTGAGCTGAAATCCCACGGAACGGATTAAAAACCGGTGATTAAAAAAAAGCGTCAGAATTGTTAAATAACTAGTTGCGTGAGGTTAGGATACAGCAATGCAGATTAAGAAAAAAAAATGTTTATTTCATAAAAGAAAGAAACAAATCCTTGATTTTGCAACATTAATCACAACTTGAAGTCAAATATGAAATGAAAAATAATTGCTCTTCCAAGTAAAATTTTAAACCATTTATTCAGCCTCAGTTCGTACAATTTGAGAGGAAAATTTCATTTGTGGAGGCTTTTTCCACTCCAGCGAAGATGAACTGCCTTTCGCTTTTTTCCAATGCAGAATTTTTTCTAAAAGATGCCTCTCGAAGAAAATTTGATTCAAGTTATTGGCGTAATCACATAAACATAGCTCATGCGAACATTCAGATATCAAATTAATTTCGGTTACAACGCAACCGAATGGATCACGCTTAAGCCTACGTTAAAGCCGCCATTTTTTTCAAGCCGTATCGAAATTGAGCCAACAAAAATGTATATGACGTTAAATTGCTATTAAAAATCCTCTTACCTTTTTAAATTGAAAATTTATCGATTCCACTTTTCCAGATTTATACGCTCGGAGTTCGAAAGGAATGAAAAGTTACGTTAAAACCGTGGTGTCCTACTGCTGATATCGTGTTACGCGCCAGATATTTTCATTCCGAAAAAGAATAAATTAAAAAAAAATTCTAATAAAATGTACCTCGATAGCAGATTGTCGATGACAATGGATTACATTAGATTCTTAAAAAAAATTATATATTCTTAAGTGCAAATGAAATAAAACAAATATTTTTTTAAAAGATAAGAAGGGAAAAATTATTATTTCAAAGCAAATGTAAGTGAAGTATATAACAAATAAAAAAACATTCAAGAGAGTAAAAGTAAGTTTGTATAATATTAGTATATAAACACAATAATTAGTTTATGTACGAAAATAATCTCAAAAATTGATACTTTTTAATTGTTAAAATATTTAAGTTAAATGAAATCTAAGTGTAATAAGAGATGTATGATTATTATAATGTAATGCAGCTGCATATTTTAAATTTTTTTCAAATGTTGCAATACGATGTACTGATTTTAAGACAACTTTTTTTATCATGATTATGGATTATTTATTTTAATGGACATGTCTCGATGAACATAATTTAAAAATGAGATGTTTCATACATACATATGAACATATGAAAAACAGTTTGTTTATTTAAAAAGTAACTGCTAAAACTTTTTAGAAGATCAAGAAAAAAACAAATAAAATCGCAATAGGGCAATTGTCGCATCAAAACATAAATTGTCACCAAGTCTGAGTCACTTAAAAAATGGTCCGAATTATTCCATCCACCGAGGTATAGTTCTTTTCATCTGGGGCCCTCGCATGTCCAAATGTGTGATGGGAATCTTCGAGTGCCACCGACCCTGAAGAACGGGTATCCGGCGGATTTTAAATTTGTCGCAGTTTTAAATGGTTATCAACGCTCATAAAATGTGTCGCAGAAAAAATAAAAAATTGAAATCACGCGGAATGCAGGGAGGAAAGAAAGAAAAAAAAAAGAAAAAGAATTAAATAAAACCAAATGGTATCATTAAACGAATATTCGCGTGACCACTCTGACAAGCCAAAACTCCTGGCAAAAATAAATTGCATAATTATAGTATAAAATGTTAAAAATATATTATTAAAGCATCGTAGTGATAAAAAAAAAGGAGTCGTAAACTGATTGTATCACAAAAAACTCATAAATTAAATGACAAAATCGGAAAAAAACCTGCCCTTCATAGGAGGAACTTCAGATTTAGAATTAATTGTCCTGGAACTGGAGCACAATTCGAATTAATACAATATAGATAGCGATTAATATCAAAACAAAAGTATCAGAATACGTGTATTGGTGTACGACCCATTAAAGTGACCGTGAAGGAGATTTAAAACCCCTTTTAGGTTCATCTCTGAGACAAATTATCGGTGGAGACTGTTTTCTCATTCTCATGGGATTAATACAGACTTAATTTTCCTTAAATTTTTTGATCTAAAATCAAAACTTTTAATAAGCGAAGAAATTGAATTCAGTCATGAATTTTTGCAGTTCTTTATGAGGTTTAAATAGAAACGGAAATGATTTCAAATTGGACCAACATCGACTTCCGGCAAATCAACATTTTACTTCTCATTTGCTTCGATCGTGATCCCCGCTAAAGTTTTTTACTAATTGCAGCCTCGTAATATTACCAAGTAGACAAGCCAATAAATGCATCTTTTAAGTTCTGCAACACCATTTGTGGCACACGTTTTTCTGCTTCTAAAATCGACTTTGCAAATTTCATTACTTTCCGACCCACTCCCACACATCCAACCTCTCTTATCCCCCTTAACATGAACCGTAGTCTTTGCTTGAACGTATCCTACCCCCATATTATCCTTTATAAAAGAAAAACAAAGTCCATCTTCTTATCTTGGAACACTTCGTGTTTAAGGATAATCTCTCCTGTTATTTTATTGTCGAGAGACGCATAAGCCACATTATACAGCAGCAAATTTCTGTAAATCCTTGAGATATAAACTCGTAGCGGGACCGTTCGAAGACGGATGTAAGAGAAACTGTGGGAATTATATCCCAGGTCGTAATCCATTATATTTTTTCACTGCTGCCGGAGTAGCTAAAGCTCGATGGGAACGACGAAAAAGCCACAATACCCGGGAGAAACATAAAAAATTTACACCCAAGGATTTACTGCTCTCCTGTTTTTCTTCCGATACCCGATTCACGTTTAAGTAAATTAGTATCCAATCTTCAGTTCGGACAATTAGAGGTATAGAGGCAATTTTCTTGGTAAGTACTTTCTTAGATATAATTACAGTGTTGGAGGACAAATCGAAGATCGCATATTTTGATTCCACGAGGGTTAGAATGGTCGTGACGGCTTCGGAAGAGCAGCAAAGGTAAAATGTGTACAAATAAGTACCTATACGAGGTGTCGACTCGGATTGCATGCAAAAATCTCAACTTTAAATTATGTTAATTATAGGATTGCAGTAGATGATTCGTTGTACAAAATTCCTCAAATCTCCGAATTAAATTAGTATCATTAGCACTGACATGGAAAAATTTCTCGTTTTTGGAAAACGCGCCAAAAATGAGGTCAAGTGCCGACCCGGAAATGAACGCCAAAAACAGATTTCGCTCAAATTTCGACCCCGGCACGGATTTTTCAAAACTTTTCCTTTGTTAGTTGGAACAATCGCGCGGAAAAGCTTTTCGAATCCCCATCCATTAGGTTGGAAAGATTCTCACCTTCACGACGTCTTGGAAGATGGCAGGATGGAATGGATGCCCTCGGGTTTTTCCTCGTTGGGGCGAATGGAATTTTATTTCTCAGCGGAAACTTCTTCAAACGTGAAATGTTCGCGGATCACGATGTTTTTCCCGCGGTAAATACCGGATGCGCGAGAAAATTAATTCCGCCGGAATAAATCCCGCGGAAAGCGACGGGCAAAGCGGCTGGTGCAGAAACGAAAAATTCTCTAACGCAACATGCCAGCGAAATGTTTGAGGCCGAGGAATAAAAGGCGGTGGCGGAGGTCACGGCCATCTCCAAAACACCCGATTGACATTGAGCCCGCCGTCAAGGACGCAGACTTGTCCTAACTCAACGGGCCAGACAGACAATAATTTGAAGATCCGCCCCCCGGGTGCAATTGCACCTGCATGCTACAAGTGTACTTGTGCCGCGGCTCCTTCCACGACTCCATGCTTGTTTTCTCCTCCGCTTTTCTTATTCCACGGGAGCCACGGGCCACGCAAAACTAACCCTCGCGAAAACGTAAATCTCTCAGACACGGTGTTTTTCGTAGAAAATGCAACGCGAAAAGGAAAAATACCTCATGCGGGGTACGAAAACGCTGCCCGAATCGCAGCAGGGTAAAATTACCGAATCTTGAGAATACGAAGGGAAAAATGTCAACGGAATTCACCAAATGATGGCGCCAATTATCGACATTTAAGGGCGGATTTGATTCAAAATGGCCGGACAACTGATAAGGTGTCCCTTGCCGCTAGGAACGGACACGCGCAATTTGTTCAATTGGTACTGTCTGCATACAAAACTTCGCCATCGCGATAAATCAAAAATTTAACACTTTACACTTCCATTCGCGAGGGAAAATATATTTTTGTAATTCGAAACGACCTTTACTCCGCCATTGTCTTTTATGGATTTGGAAAGATGAACCGTCGCCTTTGGAAAGCGTCCCGTCTGCATGCCCGGCATTGCTCGCATCTCAGCTCACTTCGGTTATAAGAAAATTTCGGGGCAAACATATTGTGTGACAGTCGGACTTCATTGCAGTCTAAATAAATCCCGCAAATCTTACGCTTTCTCGTAAAACCGGCGAAAAGTCGGGATTAACGAATTAGTTGTTTCAACGGGGTTAATTATTTAGTATAAAATGCACCAAGAAACTGATAAGAAGCGGAATTAAGGAGTTTTAATGAACATTTTTCGGGGGAAAATTATTTGTTTGCTCCTTTACGAATTTTCACGGAAAGTAAAGGCTTCGTTAGTAATCCCATACTCCGCATTCGGGCGTTGAATAGCAGACGGAAAGCAGCCACCTTCCTTACCGAGTGCAGGAATCGCACAAAACAAAAAAAAAATCAGCCTGTCGCGATAACTTTCGTTGTTTTGTCTTCCGGACTATTCGTTGATTTATTCGGGAACGTAGGTTCCCTCGTTACGACCGCTCTCTCATTAATCGAATACATGTCACTATGCTTTTAAGAAATGACATCTCATTTGAGAGGAAACTGCAGCAGAGCGCCCTCTCTTCCCTCAAAAATAGCCTTCTGCATGCGTCATTGAGGCGCCAGAATCTGCCTTGGTCTTATGTTTTAAAATCGATGACGAGGTACGGCAAAAGCCGTACAGGAATAAGGTTTGACGATGTTGCCAAATAAGATATAGGACGTGGTTGCTGAAGCGCTGGATGCCTTTCAGTGCCACGCTTACCTTCAAGCGACGCCCTGAAAGCCCCACCCGGCTTCGAACTCTCCAGAAGCGCCAAAGACGTAAAATGCTGAATCAAAGATTCTTCCGTGTACGTGAAGCGTTGAAGGACCAAGGCGTGATAACTAACGAGGCGTCATCACACCAATCCACATATTAGGACGAGTGCGTGATCCGCATTTGCATCCACGCGACAAAGAGGGTGATCGTGGCAGCAGGGAGAACGGTCATGGCCGACGAGGTGTGTCGGGACAATGCGATTCTTTTTTTTCTTGATTGTTTTATTTTTGAGCGATTCGGCGTGACGTGATCTTCAAACGATCATTATCCGTCCAGACAGAGATGACTCGTATATTTTATTTTGGCATCAGTTCTTGAAACAAGTTCTTTTGCTCCCTCTCCTCCATATTTTCCATCCCAGAGAGTGGAATGCAATGTTTTTTTTATTCTATTCTCTCTCTTTCTCTCTCACATTTTCTCGGCCTTGACCTGGCTCGTTCGTCGATTCCGCGAAAATTCCGCGCTTTCAAACAGATTTTTACACACTATGTGGAAAAATATTCCCACCAAGAGCAGCAAGCTCTTCCAGTTTCCATTTTTTTCTTCCTCTCATGAAAAAAGAGTTGAAAATTACATAGAAAATAAACATGAGAGAATTTTATTTCTCGCAGAGCCTCATAAACAAGACAAAGTTTAAACATTTTTATTACCCGATTTATTGAATATTTACTCTAAATAAAAATTTTCACTTTTTTTTGCATTCCCAAAAGTGCTACCAGATTTCCGCTATTAGCTGGCAATCAGCTAATACCAATACAAGTCCACCGGAGCCACTGCACCATCCATGGAAGACGAGTTCAATTTTTCCGAACGTAAAAAGCTTCCAATATGCGACATTTGACAAGAAAAATACGTGGAGCAAATCAACTTTTTAGTCATTTTCGCGTTTCACGGCGAAAACAACTAAAATTTTTACGTCCCATCCGAAGCTTAATGCAAAGAGAATGGCAGAGACACGTAGAGCATAGGTAACAAACCGGGAATTTACGATGCAGTCGCACGAAACGAGTTTAAAATCGACATATCTTCCGTACTTTTTTCCCGTCCCTTTCCCTTGATGGGGCTTTCGGGGCCCTCATTTGTCCGGAACCCATTAAAACCAGATGCTAAATCGGACTCGTGCTGATTTATGGAAGTCATCGAGGGGGTGAACGAAAACTGTCGGCTTCTAATCGGCCATGGTTTCGGCCGATCGATTCGAACATCGATTCACTTCTCTTGCCATCCACAAGGACTGCGACTTTTCCCTCGATTAAGTGGGGGTGATTCCTTTAAATGTGTAACCAATCCCAGAATATTAAAATTGAGCTACAAATTAAATAAAAAAAATTTATATTTTAAAATTTTTCCTACTCGAATCTGTCACATTAAATTTAACATCAAAAAAAAGTTCAAAATAAAACAGTCTGAATCTTCAAACTTATCTAATGCAATTTTACATTTATTAGAAAAGGAAATACTTATATACTAACGGTATTTATTTTTACAAATAAAAATAACTTTGAAAAATAAGCTTGAAACGAATACTCAAGTAGGATTGAATGGAAAAATCTTTTAATTTTAGTTAAAAAGGTTCCTCCAACGATCCGAGACCTCTGAAACTAAATTAAAATCAGGAGAATGACGCTATGACCGAGATCGCCATAAACCCTGCCGGAGATTTTTCGGTTCAAACCCTTACCACGTCCACGTAAACGATCTGCATACCAAGGGAATCTCAGGGAAGCTTTTTTTAATTACATCGAATAAATATGTGAGAATCATAGCCTAAATAGTCTGTAATGATTGATTTGAAAACCAGGTTAATTTAAAATCTAAAACAATGAATAATTTATTCTACTGCCACAATTTATAGCTATTATTTGAGGTCGATTTCATTTTTATGTGATGCATGTGAATGAACCAAAATTTTTCTTATTACATTACCTAATATGAAATTTTCGAAAGCTCATTTCCTTTATTATTAACACATGAAATTCGAATAATGAAAAACCGACCGTGTCATAAAGAAATCTAAATTCTTTGAGCGGCCGGAATTGGTCTTGAAAAAAGAAGCCAAGGCACTTCTTTCTATCTGAAAAAAATTGAAAAATTATTGCCGAAAATTGGATGCATTATGAATTCTCCCAATAAAAAAATTAGATAATTACATCATTAAAAATTTCGAACCTTGGATAAGCTTTTTTTAGTCATATTAAAATCTTTTTATCTTAAGCTTTACAAGTTAAAAGGAGGGCGAATAAAGGGAAATGAGAAAATGAATAATTCAGATGCTTTGGATAACAAGATAAAAAAAACTTGAATAGCGAATGAGTTTAACAAAGGAATTACAGCTTGATATCGCGTTGCTTGCATATTCCCCGAGGGAATTAATAGAAAAATTGTACCATGATGGCTGAAAACGTTCATAAAAGGGCAATAAAAAAATTAGATTACTTTATCATGATTCTCTTATTTCATTTCTTTTCATGAATGCCAGTGCAATCGGAGAAATAACTTTGAATATAAATGCATAAGCGTTTTATTGCAGCTCAGTGAATTTTTTCAACATTTAAATGAATAAAAAAATTTTCAGAATTAATTTTCACATGGTGAAAATTTTCACCAACTCAATTTCCTATTTTACTTTCCTATCATAAAAGCAAAACGTGTAACCGAACTATTTTATAAGTTAAAATTACATAATAAAACCGCTTTTCTTCTAACTGTTATTCTCCTCCTTGCTTATGTTCCAATAACGGTCCTGAGTCTTCTGAAGAATGGCTTGCTTCTTCTTAGCAGAATTACTCACATTCACTTCCGCAACAGAAACGGCTCCGAGTCCCGTTTTTCCCTCGTTTGATATCAAAGGAATCTTAAAATATGAATTGAGTATTTAATTTAATTTTTAGTCAGCCACTTTTAAATGGATTTTAAATGAAAAGGTTTGACCCTTGACATTTTAAAAAAAATAACAGGGTAATTGTGCTCTGCCTCTTCATAAGAACCAGTTCCAACTCTTTAATTCTCATAAAATGGGAACGAAATTAAAGTTTCTGCTCCAGAGGGGAATTGAATAAAAAAAATGGTCAGACTTTTATTCTTTTGCCTACTTAAATCAACTAAAGAAAATAAGCAAACGGGTGATAATTCATATTATTAAAATGTACGGGTTAAAAAGGTAGCAAACCCGCATAATAAATCTAAATAATATCAATCCGATTCCTTAATTTATTAACAATTTTTATATTTAATTCGCTTATTGCCTGAATGCAAATTACAAAAAGAACTGCAATCCATAATGGTACAAGAGCTTTTTATTAGAAAGAGATTTCATAAGATTAACTAAATCACACTTTTTTGTAAAATAATTTAACTTTTTACTCTCAAAAGCTACTTTACTCTTAAAAAATGTTTTTTAATTAACTATAAACTAATGGCAATGAATTATAAACATCTGAAATAAAAGAACCTAGCTCATTTTATCAGACAAAATATGAACACTATAATTGATGTAAAAAAAATATTCTCAAAGAATGATTAAATATCTCAATAATTATAAAAACAATTAAAGCGAATACTGGATTCAAATACTTCTGAGCTTTATACAACAGAGAGATTATTTCTTGTTTGAAGTTTAGAAGCAAAAAAGTAATTTTTCTTAACATAACCCCTTGCACTCGAAGGCAATTAATTTAAAATTACATCAACAAAAAAAAATATTAGATTATCCAAAATTTGACAAATGATAAATCTTATAAATATTTAAATATTATTTTTGTAATATATAACCGTAATATAATACTTTTATATTGTCTGTTATATATATATATACACACACAAATACATATATGTTTAATATTAAACATTAAATATTAAATCACGAAATTAAAAGGTCTCATTACTCACCGGTTCCAGGAGACCTCGATTATCTTTCCCTAATTTTTCCCCTTCACTCCAACCCATTTTCGTTAGCATTTTGAAACCTTTATTGCTCTGAGACATAACCCTGTAATTATATGACACCATTATTTGAATATTTTTTAAATTAATATCGATTCAACACAATTGATATACTAAACGAAAAGTTATATCAAAAATGAAAAATATTAACATAAAGATAAAAATATCTGATATATAAAATTTTATAGAACTGAAGACATCACTAACTCTGTGACAGACGAAGACTGTGTTTTTTCGGAATGATGAGAAGATCCCACGGTATTTCTCCTTATTTCAGCGCGATCTTCGTATCCGGATAAATTATAAACATCTTGAAAAATGTTATCCACACCGAATCGTTTTTTTAAGTTTTGTAATTGTTTCTTATATTCCGGAATTTTGACAGGATTTTCTCTGTGAATTTCGGAAATTTGTTGCACTAGTCCAGGTTCGCAGGAGGCGCAAGTATCTCGCCCTATATGTACATGACATAATAATTTAGTTCCCCCAACTTGAATCGTAGCCCCGTGTTTCAATTCAAAAGCATCGCTTTCCTGAAGGGCTGCCGATAGTCTTTCTCCGTCTAACCATGTTCCATTACGACTTCCCATATCAACAATATAATATGTGGAATTTTCAGGGCTGAACGTAAATCTGGCATGATGTTTACTGACATTTATATCCGGTATAAGAACCGCATGATCACCCTCTCTTCCCATTGTGCCACCTTTGCAGGTAACCATAAACAGAGATCCGGTTTTTAACTTTTCAACGCTGGTTTCTTCGACAATTATTCGAATGCATGGTTCACAACCAACTCCAGCTTCTAGTTATAATGAAAAAAAATTCATTTATAAGCATTTATTAAATATTAATATTATATTTTTATTCATTCACAATAAATTACTTTTCTATAGCAAGCTAAAACCCTTTCAGAAGAACTTTCAGTAAAAAAAATACTGAAGTACATATTCAATTGAACACCAAGTAAAAAACGCGAAGATTCAGATGAAGCCTACAGTTTTTGTTTCTCATTTCTGCTGAACTGATTAACTTTTATACCCCACATTGTCCTCTTTATTATTGTATTTCCTGCATATTGGTATAATAGCTTTGGTAATTCAAATTCATTTTGGAAATCAGTTTTAAAGTAAAAACATACTTTTTCGCCCAGTTCATCGAACTATCTTCTCAAATAAGGACTACGGACCTACCTCCAGATTGAAATGAAGTTATTCCTACGTTTTTTTTATCCTCTTCAACATCACTACTACACTCACTATCAACAGAACTAAATGAACTCTCAGTAATTTCTCCTTCTTCAGTTTCGTCTAATTTATTTTCCTTTAATTTCTTAGCCTACAATGATAAAAAAAAAAAAAGGCAGATTTACCTATTGCTGTCCGAGGCGACTGAATAATCATTTGTGAAAATGAGGAGGCCAATGAATCTACTTCATACATAGAATAAGTCTGTAAAAGTAAGCAATAAATTTCCATCAAATTTAGAAAATTGACTAAAAAAATTTTTTTTTTAAAAATTATGTTATCCTTTATTTATTGCAAAAATACCAACTCCATTATTGTTTCATAAAAATAAAATTTTTTTCAATAAATTTTCCTTACCATATGATAATTTTGTATGCTCAAAATTTCAGGTGATTTTCAAATTACTTACCTTATGCTTTTCTTTCCTTTTCTTTAACCTTTTTTGACTAGTATTTTTTGTAACAACATTATCTTCATTTTCAAAGTGATATTGTTTTGTTTCTTCATCATATATCAAATATCTCCCAGAATTGCCATCATAATACATTCTTAATTCCTAAAATAATTAATAATAATATTAATAAATATTTATAATAAATTGGAGTAATTTAAATGTAATAAACTGGAAGTTATTTATCAAATATTACTAATTAATTTTCATTGTCTAGTTCCTTAAAAACTTTGAAGACAAGTTTTAAATAATCATTTCTTTAAAAAATTAAAAATTAAAACATCTGTTTAACAAAAAGAATTACAAACAAGCTTTTCTTGTTTTTTAATAAAATAATGTAAAATAATGTAAATGTAATAATGTAAAATATATGAATGGTTAAAAAAATATAAAAAAAATATTCATTATATGTGCTGCATGCAGATAATTTTAACATAATCACCATATATTTTTCAAATATTCAATTTCTTTTTAATTCAAAAATTTTTTATTTATAAGCACAATTTCTGTTAATATTTAGTTATATGCTTATTGTAATCAACATAATCTTCATAATTTTTAAAAATAATGTTTATATCTTTAGTATAAATAAAAATTCATCTTAGGTAAAAAAATGAGTTGGATACAAGAGTTAATACTAAAAATTGAAATTATCCAAAAATCAACTCACTGCATTATAATAATATCCTGTGCTGTAATCATAATACATCCCAGATGTTGGCTCATAAACAAAACTAGTCTGCTTCATAGCATTTTCTGCAGCTTGTTTAACTTCTTCAGTGATACTCCCTCCACCTTTGGTTGAATCCCAAGGTCTCTCTGTCTTATCAGATAAAGGTGTGCTGTCTGGCTCTGACAGAAAGTGCGCCTCCTCTTGTTTAGGAAGATCTGCGTTTTCATCAGTCTGAATAGCTTTATTTGTTGTTCGATGATATTTAACAAATCTCTGAAATTCAGAAAGAAAAAAAACACGTCCAGATGATATAATATTATTTGTTCTTCGTTTCTGTTTTCGCTCACACGTTGAAGATTTTTAACGCACATGATCCTTTAACTTATTATAAAATTTATTCAATTTTTTTTGTTGCCTTCGAATTATGGTATGTAAACGTTCTATATATTTTAAAATATCTGGTTTGTCGGCAAGCACCTCTCGAAAATCGAAATTCAATTCTTTTATCTGAATGTTAATATCACTATAATCATCTCTATAAAGCTGCTCACTACTGGAGTCTGCCGCATCAAATGATTCGGTCATATTATATTCGAATTCTTAGAAAACATTCTATTTTGAATCCCTTATTTGCGGCATAGAGAGCAAGAATACAATATATATAAGCAATAACAAAAATGTAGCCTAATGATTGAATGGTAGGCGTGATAATTCAAGCAGAAGATTCTTATAATATTACAAATCTTGATGTTTATCAATCAAAAATTTGCTGTTTCAGTAATAAATGACTTTTATTTATTTGCAAAAATAAAGTACTTTGTATAAAAATATATACGTTAAAACGTCAGTGGTAAGAAAACAAATGGAAGACGGGGAAAAAAAATCGAAATTCCAAAATAAAGTCATAGATTACAGATTATCGTGTCATTAGAATGAAAAAAATTGCGGGAAATTCACGAAGAGTGAACTTATTTGAGGAGCGCCATTTTGGGACTAATCCTACAAAAGTAGCATAAATATTTAATTTTACATCACAATTTCGTATTGTAATCTTATGCTTGAAATGCCCTAAAGAAAACAGAAAAGTACTTTATATCTACTTTAATTTCTATTCGTACACATTCAGTTTCTTGCATTATTTTCAAAGTGAAATATATTTTGCAATTAAGTTGAATTTGAAAATAATTATGTTTATGTGACGAATATGAATGTTGATTTCTCTTGATTACCACTAATTTTTTAAAGTTTCCAAATAAAACTTGAAATCCATAAATAATCTAAAGAAACTTATTAAATTAATGAAAACAATTTCATTCACTCTCATAATGGTCACAATAATTAGTTTTAGAAAATTATATGGAAAAAAACTCAAAAATAACTTAGAAAATTATTAATGATTTGATCTTAAACAAAAAAGAAAGTTTTTAAAACGGAAAAAATAAAAATTATTTAGAAAATTTACCCAATTTTTTTACAGAAATTTAATTGTAATGCTCTCTGTGTTCGATGAAATCTAACATTTCAAAATAACATTGTATGTTATTTTGCTATACCAAGATTTTTGGAAAATAAAATAAAATTTTGTTATGAATTAAATAAATTAAAAGAACTCTGAAAAAGAGATATTCCAAATTACAAAGAAAAAAAATTATCAAAAATATAAATCTTTTCAATTTGTAATTCTATACTCGCAACAGAAATGAAATGGGTGGTTTTTAAGTATTAAATTCATGCATTTTTGTAGAAGTCTTAGTCGTGGAAAATCATATTTCAGAATCATGTTCAAGATGTTTTTATTCTTTTTCTTCATTATACTGGGCCTTCGTAAGTTTACAAAATTTTAATATCTATATCATTTTTAATACTTTTAAAAAGTTCGACATTAGAAAAATAAAATGCATTTCCTGTTATAATTTTAATATCTATATTTCTAGTTCTTTAAATCCACTTTTTTAATATATATTTTAGTCAAAATATCTAAAACCAGATTAATAAAATATTTTTTTAATATTAATTATTAATTTTTTATTAATATTAATTTTTTATTTTATTTTATTAATTAATATTAATTTTTTTAATATTAATAAAATATTTAATTTTTAGGATGACTTATATTCCCTGAAGTTGAACATTTCAGATACTGATTTAAATGTTTTTGTCATTTTTAAATAAAAAGAATATTTTAGTGTTTATATAGATTTTTAGCCAGTCCATAATTAATTCTTAAATACAAAAAAATAAATATCAAACTTATTTGGTTAAAAAAACAATTCAGTTATTAAAAATAATGTCAAATTTTAAAGTGATTTAACTGATTTTTTTTTCCTGCAAATTTAATGATATTTTATACAATATTAAACACAAAAAATATTTGTTTCTCCTCAGAATACGGTATTTGTGAAGAATGCAGTTCATCTGAGGCAAAATCAGCCGAGGCCGCACTTAGGGAAAAATTATTTTGTAATTACAATAAAAATATTAGACCCGTCAAATATTTTGCCAATCAGACGTTAGTACAGATTGAGCTATATCCCCTCAAAATATTCATGGTAAAGACCTTAATTTTTTAAATTCATCATTATACCAAATGCTAAGATAGAAATAACTTATTTAATTGTTTTTCAGGATGAATATGAAGAAAAAATCACCATTCATGGCAATATTCAATATGTAAGTCGGACCTGTAGTTATGAAAAGAAAGAAAATTTTTTAATTACCTATAACAAAAAGTTACGATTTCTACTATGTTATTATTTTATTAGGTTTGGACTGATTACTATCTAAACTGGGATCCGAAGGAATACGAAGATATCAAGGTTTTGACGGTTGGCAGTGAAAATATATGGTTACCGAATATAGCCATCGATGCTCCGTAAGTATTTTATTTATGAACTTATTAATACTCAAACGATTAGTTTTTACAATACTTGTATTGTAAAAATAGAAATTAAGATGCTAAATGATGCTTAATCTTTTAATATGTTTAAATTTAATATTGAGTAAAGACAGAGACAAAAAATAAGCAGAGATTACTTTTAATGGAATCTTTTATCTTTCGAAGGGAAAACCAGAGATTCTGTTTCATGTCATATGCATTCCAATTTAAGATGGATATTAAGTTAAATCACTTCTCGTGTGAATTTCTTTATAAAATTATTTCATATACTCTGAAACTTATAAATTTTTTTTTATATAATAAATGGATTTGTTATAAATACTCCAGATCAGATGGGATGAAATTACATTCAAGAATCGATTCTGGGGACTGCCTAGTCTCTCATGCCGGAAAAGTCCTCTGCTTTCCGGTTAGCACAATAAACGCCTACTGCTCTCCGAATCTGTTGAGATATCCGTTTGATAGACACAACTGCAGTTTGATCTTCCTCGCTCAGAGCTATACAGGGAGTTATCTCAATTTAAACATTTTCGATTCCGGGGTACGTATAACCATCGAGCTTAAAATTGCACCGTGTGCAAAAATTTGTACGTTATAAATAGAAAAATAATTATTTGATTTGCATAACGGAATCATAACTCATGATTCTTTTGAAATAGATCAAATTGTCTCTATTCCGGCCGAATAAAATATGGGAAATAATCAATATTTCACTAAGACGAGAAATTGCTCATGCCGGATTCGAGGATAACTCTACCTTTTATCCTTATCTCAAATGCAACATCATCATTCAAAGGCATTCTGCTGGACATCAAGCCATAGTTATATTGCCCGGGATTGGCGAGTATCGAGATTTGTATCAAATAAATTCGGTATTTTTAAAAAACCTGGGCTTTCCTCTAAAGTACAGTATTTTATTTTCAGTTTTAGCTGGTTTGATTCTCTTGACTTTTTTCATGGGCGACATGTTCGAAACGAGAGTTGCTGTCGCCGCCACATCATTCGTTTGCAACGTCCTTTACTGTCTATACTTTGGGCATCAACTTCCATCAAATGGTGATGAAATACCTTTAGTAGGTGAGATTCACAACTTATATGAATTCGTCATGGGTTTTTTTAATGTCTTAACTTTTTAACCACATAATAACTCGACTATTTCGAATCCATGCATCTTCGGTATAAAAGATAGTTGTGACACCTCTAAGTATATATATATATATGGAAAGTTAGTTTAAATCCTGCAAAACAATTGTTCAATATGTACGCGAAAAACATAATTATGTCCCTGAAGAACATGTAGAAATATCACCATACAATCATAATAATTAGGCTTTGCTCATGAAATTAGCTTGGAATGTCTCACTAATGAAATAGCATAAAATAATTGCTGAAGAAACCAAAGGGAATTTAAGAATGTGATAAGATAATCGGATATTAATATTTCTTTTCCTTTTTAGTGACATTTTTTAGAGATTCCCTGATCATATCCGGAATTGCTATAGCGAATGCGACTCTGATTCAGTATCTCCAGAGGACAACAACTCCAGCTTATAATTGGGTTTCAGTTTTGATACACAAATTAGAATCGTTTCCATTGGGCAAAGTGTTTTTCTTTAAAGAAGTTATTTCGAAAGAAGAAGAGGTAGCAGAAATAATAACAGACACAAAGAAAAAAGTTACTGTTTGGACGCAAATGGCCACCGTGATAGACAAAATAACATTTTTATTGTGTTTATCAGTATATTTAATTTTATTCTTCTTTTTTCTGCCATGACATAAAATTATAATTTTACGGAAAAAAATTTTTTTCGATTAACATGTTGATGTCTCATTTGGAAAAATTAAAATTTTCACCCCGAATTCTCCCACTTTTCTTTGTTTTGTTTTCATTATTAGTATTTTTTTTCTTCATATTGATAATAGAAATTGATATTTATTCTCAATGTATATAAATGTATTTTAAGAGAAACAGTTTCATAAAAGTGAAAAAGAATAAAAATAAGTACAGAAATATCATATGTAATTAACAATATCTTTTATATTTTAAATCAAGTAAGTTCCATCATGTACTCAATTAACTGCATTTCTCCTTAATTTTTAAAACTAACCTTTTGGTAAAGTTATGTTTACAAAATTACATGAGAAAAAGAGAAATTCAACTTTTTATAGACCAACAGAACTGTAAATCTTCATTTAAGTAGTAAGACAAAATTTTTGTTTAATAAAAAAGTTACGAAAAAAATTTGATTTTAAAGTTATTATTTTCATGATTAAGACTTAAGATTAAGACTGGTCAAAAATGAAGTAAATGAGACTTCATAATAGAGAGTATGAAGAAAAATATATTAGACTCTCGTGTATATAGTTTAATGTCTCTTATTCAGTGGTTTACATTTCAATGATAACCTGAAAATTTTTATTATTACTTAAAATCAGCAGAAAAAATATGCCACGTTGAATCTCCACATAAAACTAATTTTATTTATGGACCATTTTTTGTAGTATAGGTTGCTCCCTACAGATTTACATAAATATGAGTGAGTTTTTAATGTAAAATAAATATACTCATTGTTCTCGTAAATGTTTTGTATGAATATGGAACAAAAATCATATTTTAAATACGTGCATTACTTGGACGAGAGCAGTAAGTTGTCTTGTCAAATGGTACCAAAAATTTCATGAATATTATTGCCCTGCGGAAACTTTTATGTTATAATTTTGTTCTTCTCTTTAGCGTTTTCCAGTTCTCAGCCGTTTACTCTTTTTTTGTCTGTTAGGATTTTGGATTTTAATGTAACTGCTTTGCAGCCTATTTTAGCAAATTTAAGTTTTTTAGCCAATCCTAACATTGCAATGGTAACTAAGAAACAAGCGAAGCATTAGAGCGATTGCTAGGTTTGGCAATCAAGATATTTTTCTTTCCGTTTCGGCCCGTGTTTCAGCTAAAAGAAAAACTTTGAAAATGAGCACCGGCAGAAATGTGGGAAACGCTTCAACAAGCAAGTGTACACTCAATGCAGGATTTACAATATGAGACTCGAGATGCGTCTTTCCTCAACAGTCGTACGTGTGGATCACTCGGTTCAATTCAGTTTTCGATGTGCAAAGCGCAACAATGGCACGGACAGAGTTCGAGAATTTAAAATGTTTCACTTTGGGCTTGTTCTGTGTGTTGTTCTTTTCTATCAGAGTGTTTTCATACGATGTAGAAACGTTCCCCATGAGAGGGATAGGGGTCAACCCAGGCCCAAAAGTTAAGGCAACTCAGGGCGAAGTTTGGCCCAAACCTCAGGAGCAAATTACTTTCAAGACTTATATGATTGTGCGACCAAGTGATTTTGCATTCAAGGTATAGTAAAAGTAGAATCTAAGTCTTAAATTTAAGATAGGTTTGTTTTAGATTCTTTTTGATTAACTTTTAAGGTTTTTTAATATAAGATCGAACCTATTAAAGCATCTGAATTTAGGAAATTAAATTTTATAATCGAGCGTCGTTTTCAGGTTTTCGATTCATGCATTGTTTCGAATTTTATTTCCGGATCAGAATAATTCATTTCAGATACGCAACAGAATTGGGAAACAAAAATGAAAAATGCGGAGCACAAATGAAAAGCCGAATAAAAGTGCTGTAGATCAAAAATTTTTTTTTTAAATAAGTATATCGTTGTACGAGTCATATGGCATGAGACCTACTATAATATCCATAGAACGACGGTTAGTTTGAAAATTCTGGTGGTTTTTTTGAATTTTTAGCGTTGGCAATGGAGAAAGTATTCGCCGCTGAGCAATAGTTTTCATGGACAACGTTTGATCAATCGTCCTGTTAGGTTGGCAAAAATTTTTTTCCCACTTCTGCATTAAAAATTTCTGAAATTAATAAAGCAGCAAAGTTAACTCAAAGTTAACTATGATGGGCATAAAAATTTCTTAATTCGAATCTTAAACTTTAAAGTTTGGTCTTAAAGCAGGATTTTTTCACGTCTGTTGCACGTTTTTCATAATATTTCAAATTAACGTTTCCTATAAATTGTTTTAAATAATTGAAATCGTTTCACTGCTTTTTATTTTAATAGAAACTGCTTCACTGCTTATTAATTTTTTAATACTATTTTACAATCCTGTTCGGTCAATTTCATTAATTTTATTTTTTTCTACAACAATATTTATAAAAAAGGTGACGGATAAAACAATCCTCATTATACAAAAATACACTGTGAATTATATCATAAAAGCCATTAAAGGAGCAGTAAAGTCAAGCAAACAAATTATCTAATTATACTTTCAGGATATACATTTATGTTATCATTCATTGACATTTTTGTTACATTTCAAAAAAGTTTTTGCTAAATAAAACTCTTGCAATTCAACTTTTACAAACAATTTATTTAATTATGATTTTAAATAATTAAATGCGATGTAAATTAACCTGTTTAGCTCATTATTAATACCCCATATTTTTCATTTTGTCATAAAATTGTAAATAATAACAAAAATTATTTTGATTGGAAGATTTCGATGGTTTTAATGCATTTCGATTATCTTTAATGTATTTGAAAACTCATTATTGCCGCATTTTTCTGAATATTCAAACGTCTGCTTAAATTTAAGGTCTGCCTCAATTGTGTCATCTTTGATAACAGCCTAAGGCTGCCACTTCTTCATGACACATAGCCACTGGCATGATTACCTCAATCTGTAGAATATAATTCATCACTATGGAGATATTAAAAGTATTTAAAATTTTTTTTTAAAGTTTCTGTTATCGGCCCAATCTTCATGTTATGCCATTCTCTGAATATGTTCTAAAATATACAAGCTAAGTATACATAGTAAATCGCAGATCGATCGTGGTCCTGACTTTGGCATTCAAATAATATTTTCATACAAAAATCGTATTGTCATTAAAAAAAATTACTTTTAGTACTGGAAATTAGCATGAAATTAGATTTGCTATAGCCTCAGCGTGGTGTCAGCGTGTAATTTAGTGAATTGTTTTAATAAGCTATTCGAAGAGATTTTTCTTGTGCTTAGAACATTATTACGCCTCTGGCAACTGGAAAAGTCATGATAAAATATAGGCATATGATATTAATAAAAAAATAAAATAAAAAGTAATCGATATGTTTGATTCGAAGATAATAAACCAAAACTGCGAGATACTGGAGGATGCTGTCCAGAGATACATGAAAATCATCAAGATGCAGGAGAAAAAGAGAAGAATGGCAAAGAATATGGTTACAGACATGAAAAAGAAAGAACTTACAACCGATCCAAATTTTGTAGGTTATCTTGATGCCTTAAAAATAGACCTACTTTCTGAATGCGAAAGTCTTCCTCACGTTAACATGGATGAAAAATGTAAGTAATGTAATCATTTCTGCTCCTTAATTCTTTTTTAATGAATATTTACATATAATTAACATAATTTTACACAGGTTCTCAAAAAAATGTGAAACATTTTTGTGAGAAAAAACAAGTTTCGCTAGGTTATAAAATAAATTTATTTTTATTTTCAATAAAAATAATATATGTCGCATCTGACAGAATGAGACTTTCGAGATTTAAATAATGCAATTTGGATACTTATGCATACCAAAATATGAATAATGATACTTAGGCTAATTCAGGTTAGCACGTTACAAGTCAGGCATTGTTTTATATCACATAATAAAAAAGCGTGACTCTTTAAACATACTTATAAATTTAAAAAAATATTTGCATTCCAGTTAATTTTAATTTATTAAAATTTTTAAATTACATGAATGAAAATTTCCAAATGCTGTTTTGCCTTCGGTTTTAATCACAATCACATTTTCATATCAAAAGTTGCAAAATAGCATTTCCATATTCAAAATATGAGTTTTCTGAAATGTTGGTACCGTTAACTAAGTCCGGCAGAATACGATGGGAATGTGCAAGTTAAACGACGTTATTCTGGTAACATTTAATCAGTTCCTTAAAACGCCTTTCAGGTAGCTAATATTTATATGACAGTGGCGGAATAACTTTAGCCATCATACGCAGACTTTATACAAAATTTCTATAGTGGAATAATACTTTTCAATTATGGATCTCGATTCCGACGTAAACCCGAATAACATCATGGCGTACTAAGTATAAGAATTACAATTCCCGTTGGATCATCCCTGCTTCATTACAAACTACGACAGGTTTATTTATTCGATCTCCACCATCAACTTGATCTGAAGTGTAACTGAATTCTAGTAAATGACGTTCTTCATTTGTATTTAAGAAAATCCGTTTTGGCAAAGATTTATGCGTTGCCCGGGTGGCGAAATCGATTACAATGGCATAATGAGTTTCCTGTTTTGACTGACTTCCGCAATTCTAACTTACGAGGGCGACAATGAATTAAGACAGGATACCATCAAGTATGAACTTAGGTGAAGGTTGTCTTAAGATAGAATGCCCCCATTAATTTCGAATGAGTATCGGCGAAGCTAAAATTCGGTTCGAAGTATGTCGGACCCTTCATTTGCACGATATTGAACTGCATTTAAAAACAAATTTCAGATGAGCTGCGAATCAACGCTCCCGATACACTAAATTCGGCTTTATTGGTAGCATCGTCCGTGTGGGGTATTCTGCGGGGCCTTGAGACATTTTCCCAACTTCTATATGTGCAGGATTCCGCTGCTGTAAGTAACTTTCGTGTAAAAATAAAAATCTTTTCTAGTGCCCCTACGTCAATTATTAATGCATTATTTTACTTGAAGCTAATTGTGCGCAGCACCTCAATCATGGATTTTCCAAGATTTTCGCACAGAGGGCTGTTACTGGACACTTCAAGACACTATCTACCTCTTAAAATAATATACAAAATTCTGGATGCCATGGCAATGAATAAATTCAACGTATTTCACTGGCACATAGTGGACGACCAAAGCTTTCCATATCAAAGCCGAGTCTTTCCACATCTCTGCGAGTACGGAGCCTACACCTATAATCATATCTATAAAATTGAAGATGTTAAGAATGTAGTTAAATATGCAACATTAAGAGGGATAAGAGTTATACCTGAATTCGATACACCAGGTTAATAATTTAGAATTTCTTTCCCATTCCGATTCTTCCAATTTTTTTTTGCATGATTACAAAAATTTAGATTTGACAGAAATTAATGTCAATTCACATTTGAGTACAATAATGATTTCATTGCCATTTCAGGGCATACGAGGTCGTGGGGTGAAGGGTATCCTCAAATACTAACCCAGTGTTATGAAGGACATGTTCCAGATGGAAGTTTGGGACCAATGAATCCAATTATAAATACAACGTATATTTTCATGGAAGAATTGCTGAAGGAAATCAGAGAAGTTTTCCCGGATAAATTTATTCATCTGGGAGGAGATGAAGTTGACTTAGAATGTTGGCACGTATCAGAAAACTTAATTTTCCTTTACATAAAAGATTTTACATATTATTCCAGTCACCAATTTATTTAAACTACATGGAAGGATTCATTAATCTCAAAGCTCGCTTTAGTTCTCCCGATGAATAAGCTTAAAATAACACCTGAAAATGCTTTATAAACCTCGAAGGAAGAAAGTAAACTGAATAATATTTAAATTGCACTCGTTAAAATTAATGCAGTGGACACTCCTTCAGATATGTTAAACTCCGGCCCGAGATACTTTTAGCACTGCGACCAAACCGGAAACAGTGATGTCTTTGAAATTACATCTCCACTTTCTCGCTTGTAGGGGTCTGTGAAGATCCAAAAAACCCGGAGCTCGCCTGGAAATCTCAATCACCAACCAATCGAGCTCGGTTACGTCATTTCATAATGCTCCATACGTGAACTGTCCTGCGCGCTCCCTAGAAAAGGCCTCAAAACTTGCGATTGGAAAAGATTCTAGGGATGCTACGTAGTACAGTTAACCTAATCTGAGATATTATTTCACAACATTTCGAAAAAGTCCGACCAAATAATAAATTTTATTCTATTTTCTTTTTTTTAGGGAATCGAATCCTGAAATAATAAAATATGTTCAACATAACAAAATTAGTTTCGCAAAGTTGGAGGAAATGTACATAAACAAATTAATAAACTTATCTTCCCAGTATTCTTGGAGACCAATCGTTTGGCAAGAAGTTTTCGATAATGGTGCGAATATTGATTTGGATACAGTCGTTCATGTTTGGAAAGTTAGGAATTTCATGAATGAGCTATTTGCCGTCACTAACAAAGGCTACACAGCACTGCTATCAGCCCCCTGGTATCTAGACCATGAAGGAGACTGGATTAAGTTTTATAACCTGGAGCCGAGTAATTTTAATGGCACTAGTGCACAAAAGAGAAAACTTTTGGGAGGAGAAACTTGTATGTGGGGTGAGCATGTGGATTCAACTAATATAATGACTCGAATTTGGCCAAGAGCATGTTCGGTTGCTGAAAAGTTATGGTCAGCAGCAAATGTTAAAAATGTTCAAAAAGCAGCAGGAAGACTGGAAGAACATGTCTGTCGAATGAATGTAAGGGGCATCTCAAGCCAACCACCCAATGGACCAGGGTTTTGCCCTTATGTAAATTTCTAATATAATTATCCATTTCAGTCTTAAATATAATAATACTATTTATATTCTTAAAGTAGTTTTTTGAAGTTTTTTTATATGAAAAAATAATTGCAGTGAAATATTATTTTATAAATATAGTTTTTATATGAATTTCCTCTACTATTCACTTGAAACCATAAAATATTACCTGGACATTATTACATATTCATGCCTTACAAACAGAGAATAAAAATATATTTACCAAATTCAAAAATACTGAAAATTATTATATACCAAATTTACAAGTTATAAAGAAGCAATTATACATAAAAATAAGAAATTTTTCAAAGCACTGTAAAATATATTTGGGCTATATTTTTGTAAATTAAATATACTGAATAATTTAATATGATTTATAACAGTTATAATACAGAGAAGCTTGCTTACTCTTTTGCTGATGACTTTTTCTTTGATACAAGCCTATGACAAGTGG
Source organism: Ricinus marginatus (assembly GCA_028565995.1). Classification (NCBI taxonomy): domain Eukaryota; kingdom Metazoa; phylum Arthropoda; class Insecta; order Psocodea; family Ricinidae; genus Ricinus; species Ricinus marginatus. The sequence continues at coordinate 345,799 of JAOWBB010000015.1, forward strand.
GAAATAACGTTGAAAGAAAATCCATTTGTGAAATCTGAGGTTGATGTCCTTGTGTAAATTTTTTTGTACAGTTACGCCCATAAATAGCACAATTTTCAGGCAGAGTCTGGGGGTATGTTAAAATACAGCCCCCACCAATTACACAATTATTACTTATTTCAACTTTATGACCAACAACAGATTTTGATTCTAATATATTATTATCTCCAATTTTAAGAGCTTCACTTCTTGAACCAACTTCAAATACATTATAATTACCAATAATCATTATTGGAGTCATTCCTTCATTTTTATCAAATCTGTTAATAATTACAGCCTTATCTTCAATTAAATTATGTTCTCCCAATATAATAGGACCAGCTTCTGCAATTATGCGAGCTCTTGGATGCACTATTGTACCATTACCAATGGTAACATCTCCTGTTATTTCTGATTCCTCACATATAACACATCCACTTCCCAATTTCACATTACTTTTGGAATTTTGTGATTTGGGTGGTGTCATACTGAACCTAAAAATTGATATTAAATGAATAATAGTTAAAATGAAAATAAATCTTAAGAGTATTAAATTCTAAATATAAATAAATCAGGATTTTGTGTTAGAACTTAATAATTTAAGATTATATTTTAATGACGGATATTCTTTTTCTGCCATACATTCGAATTTTTTTAATATATATAATATAATAAGGAAACTTAAACAAAGTATATATCTAAAAATAATTTGATTCAGTTTTAATAGCCCTCACCTGACTGATAATTAGACAACTAATTTGCAAGAAATACAAATACAATTATTTTATTACTTTAATCGGTTATCTAATAGATGAAAAGCGAAAAATTTAGTAGACCGTTGCGTCTTAATCCAACATCAATTGATTTTCTTTCCTCAATTTCTAGTTAAATATCTTTTGACAACCATGATAGTCACAGCAAATTATTTGGTTATAAAAATATAATTATCATGAATTTCGTGGCTGCAGATAAGCTGTAAACAAATAAATGTTTTACCGTTATTATATTGTATTATTGATTCATTTTATGTAATAAAATATTTTATTTTGATTTCAGATAATCACGAATGACAAAGAAATAGTAAATTAGTAATTTAGCCAATTACTAGGAGTGATGCAGAGAAATGCGAAAGAATTTGAGAAGGCTGAGGAAGATGTCTATAGATTGGAAAAGAAGTTCGAAACTTAGGTTAGTTCATTTGTTTTCTGTAGTTCAAATTATAGTTAAAAACAGTTAACGATTTTATTATATATTGTTACCATATTTTCTTTATAGTCACAATATAAATAAATGAAAGACAAAGTCAAACTTTATTTTAAACTTTAATCAATTAATTATTTCGACGGAGATTTATTTTAATAAGGTAATTTATTTCCTTTATTGTCTCTAAAATTTTTAACTGATTTTTCCATTTAGCATTTACATTTTTAAGTAGTAAGTTTCAGAATTTTTTTTTTATTATATTACATGTTGATCAATAAATAAAAACGGTTAAAAAAAATTTATTTAAATTTCAGAAATAAAAGTAAATAGTTATGGCTTGCTCAAGTGCAGTTGTTGTATCACAATGTATAAGTAACTTAAAAAATGAACTTGCTGTCACTGGTTCACATCAAAACAAAAGCATTTTCCATAATTTATCAGTTTTGAAAAATGAACTTGATAAAAAACTCTCAGTTAGAGCACTTGCTGGGAAAGAAGTAATTAAGTATAAATTATTTTTAAAAAATGAATATTAGTTTTTGCTCTTCTTCAGTAATATTTCTTGAATTTCATATGTGCATGAAATAAGTATATCTATGTCATATAACATATTCTGATGAATTATTTTATTGGTAACAAAATAAGCTTATTAGTTTATCAAATTGACCTATAAATGATTCTTTTTATTATCTTTAACTAAAAGATAAATTTAAAAAAGAAAGGCTGCACAATGCTGATATCAGTATTGATACTACATTTTCATAATTATTGAAGTTCTTGTGAACTAAATATAATCTATTTTTCAAGGGCCTTTATCCTTTACTAATAAAAATGTTAGGCAAAATGGAAAGTCAGGATCTCCTTAAAGTGCTGGAAACATTAACAAGTTTAACAAATGGTCAATCTGATCTTCTAGACAAATCTGGCTTAGATTACATGATAGCGTAAGTTTCATTATTAATTGAAAGAAAATTATTTGTCTGATACTCAGTACTTATTATATTTCCTATTTTCTAAAACTTACCATATAGGTTTCTTCACACAAATACTGATAAAAATTTAATAATTCAAAATGTCAAATGGATAAAAAATTGTGTGACGACAAATGATACAAACAGGAAAAGTTTAATAGCACTGGGAGTCCAAAATCAATTTAAAAATTTATTGAAGATCTACTCAGAGGAGTTAGAATTAATTGTTCAAATATGCCAGGTTGTCCAAAGTCTTGTGTCTGATGATGATCTGCGAATAATTCACGGAAATCCACTTGAACATGCCCGAATCGTAGCTAGAGAAACCTTATGTGGCTTTATTTCATTTCTGTATAGTAAGCATAATAAGCAGATATAAATTTTAGTTGTTTATCCACATTGCTTATGAAATATCAAATTGATACATGTATTATGTATTTTGTTAACAGAACGCCAAAACGACCCTATTGCTCTTAACGAAGTATTTCGAGTTATAAATTTTCTGCTTATCCATGAAGAGTTTTGCATTAAATTTTATGAGGAAAATGGTTTAAATTTTACTATGGATGTCTTGGTTAAATATCATGATGATGAGGTGAGTTTATGACCAATAATATAATTAAAGATAGTGGTAGCAATTAAATTGGCACAAAAAATATGTTTTGAAGTGTAAAACTTTTTAACTAAAAATTCTGATTAATTTTAATTGAGTTAACATTTTTATGATTTTGATTGTTCGACAACATTCGAGAAATCATTTTAGAAATAATTGTACAATATTGGAAATGTCACTCAATGATCATAAAATCGGTAATTAATTATATTTGGTTTCATACCTGAAATTATTCAGAGAATTAAGGATCATAGAGAATTTATTATTTTTTTTTTGTTTTTTCTTGCGCTTCTTTTGAGGCTTGCAGCTTCTTAAGTCTAATTTGTCTCAAAAAGCTACTATTGTAGAATCCCAAATATTTTTTCAAAATTTTTTCAGGGATTTTTTCGATTTTGCAAAGTTCTTCAATAAATTCTTCAGGGGTATAAGGTCGCTCTTGTGCCTTGCAAATTCTTTCCGGCGTCATTATTTGTTTCACCAGATCTTTTATTGTTTTTACGGAATAACCTTTGGATACCTTGGCAAGGCAGGAAAAATCAAATTCTCTTGGTATACCGTGGTATGGCAACAAAAGTTTCTGCCAAAGAATGAAACGTGTCCCGTAATCGGTTTCCGGCATGAAGATAAATTTGTCGTAAATCTGCGTAAGCCTCCGTTTAGGACATAACCAAGGAAAGCTCGACACTCCCAACACCAAAACCTGATCCTGAGATTTAATGTTCTTCACTATTTTCGCCAAGGTTCCGCCGAGCCTTTTTGGATCAAGATGTTTTTCTTCCTTTGGAACCTTTTTATAATAGAGTTTTTCCGTTCCTTCAACGAATATAACGCTCGGCTGAAGAATTCGAGACATTTTCTCGACCAGATGAGTTAACATTTTCAAACCGTCTTTGCCCGGATACTTTCCGGCAATGTTTTCCGGTGTTAAATCAAACATTACCGAAGCCGTCTCCGTACAGACAATTCTTGCGAGAAAATTTTTACCAGTGTGCTCGAGACCGACCAGACAAGCAGAGCGAATGACCGGAGAAAGTTGGTGTATCCTCGCCGACCCCAGTGGCAATATACACAGTTGGAGTATCAGGTCTCGAACGTCACCCATACCAGGCGGACCGTCTTCAAATCTTCTGCGCTCCTCAAATGCTATGAAAGATCTTTCACCGACGAAGTCTTTCAAATGAGCTTCCTCATATTCCTTTATTATTCCATTCCGAAAGAGTTCCTTGAATAAATCATCAACTGTTCTATCTCCTGTTGGATCTTTAGCTGCCTTCTTTGTTTTCTTTTTCTCCGCCTTAGCCTTTTTCTTCTTTTTCTTCACATTTTTATCCCTATTCAGTGCATCCTTCAATATATCCAATTCGAGTCGCATTGTTTCATCTACAGCTTTTCTCACCTGCATTGACACTTCGTGGCATTTGACGTCTTTGGCTAATTCGTATATATATTTCTGGTCGTAATTGTCGGTTTCATCAAGATCGAGCCAGAAATCTCGATAATCTCTGTCGGCTTTGATGAGAGGAAAAAGGAAGTTGCTGTCACCTAAGCGGAATCCCTCCGCCACGTCCGCCTCGAGCTTTCTTTTTTCCGCTGCTTTTTCCTTCTCTTTGCTTGATTTCTTTGGTTTTTCCTCTTTCGACTTGCCACCTTTCTTCATTTTTTCCAGTTCGTTTTGGCATAACACAAATTCTTTTGGACCTATCCAATAATCCGCGGTAACCAGAGCAGATCCGCCAATAGGCTCGATGCCCCCGAGTTCCAACCAGAGCTTCGAGTTAGGCAATGGATGTTGGTCGACCTTTTTCTTTTCCGAAAAATTTTTCTTAATAAATTCTTTACCTATTTGCTTTGGTATTCCAAAAATCTCCCCAGTTGGTACTACCAAATCGGGAGGCGGGAAATCCGGTAAGAAATTGGATTGGAGAAAAAACCATTGGAACCAATTCCGTATTTCATCGGTTGTATCTTCTCTCATGGAATCTGAATACATCTTCGTAATATGTTCTTTGATTTTAACCAATGCATTCTCATATTCTTCCTGATTACGTTCCTGCATCATCTTCCTGCGCTCGAATAATTGCTGAATTTTCTCGAATCCACTTAAGTCCTTCCAGCTGGGCATTACCATACCCAATAAAAGCTTTTCTTTTTCCAATTTTCTCCGCTCTCTGACTCTTATTCTGTGCCTTTTCCAGTGCTGCTGGATAATCATGGCTGCATTATTCGCCACGGCATCCTCAATTTTAACTTTCTTTTCGCCCCTTAGCAATTGCAACCTTCTTTTGTGCATTGTCAGCATCTTCCGATTCTGCCTTGCCCTTTCGTGTCGCTGAATCAGCAATATGGCATCGATTATGTCCTGTGAATTAGAAGCCTGCATTTTTGTCTTTTTTTCCGATCCGTTTCCGCCTTCCACTTCTAGTCTTTTGTACATCTCTTCTTGCTGCTTCCTCTTTAAATCTTCTTCCTTTTTCTCCTTTAGATAAGCTTCTCTGACTTTTTCTCTTTCTTCCTCAGGAATGTTTGCCAAAAATTTATCCATTTCCTCTTCTTCCTTTAATTGTTCGTAAACTTCCTTTATTAGCTCACGTCTGTGAGCTTTGTTTTTCTCCCTATCGCGCCAAAAATATTGCGGCACCTTAATTTCCACGTCCTCCGGAGTCAGCTTGAGCTCTATCAGAACATTTTCGAAAAAAACATAGTCGTCTGACTCGATCTTCAGCAACTCTTTCTTGACTTCCAATAATCTTCCAAGAGAAGTGTCCAAGAGCCTTCCGATTACTTCCCTTTTTTGCGGGTGCACAATCTGATCATAACATTCGTCTAGTTTATTTATTATCCTTACATAGTTCACGAACAAATGTCCAATCATCCATTTGGCTCTGTTTGGATCACTGATGAGACCTTTCTTTTTTATCTGCTGGTCGTAAGCAATATTCTGCTTCAAGTTGTTTTGTGTTTCATTCCATAAATGAGAGTAATAAGCCATAATCACAGCTAAATGACCACTTGATCATCTGAAAACACTCCTTAATTTACGTCGCCTTATCTTCAGGAATAATTCACATTTTCGAATTTTAAGCAAATTTTTTCCTGTTTATTTGTTTATTTTTAAGGGCCTCCATATTTGTTGATCTATTCCCCTACGTGAAATAGATAGGGGATACACCTGGATTGAATTATGAAATTGATTTGAATTAAATTGAAATTAGAATGGGTTTACCATTAATAAATGGTACAAAGATTTAAATATGTGACCACGTTCACAAACTTTTGCGATTTTTTAAAATGTTTTTTATTAATTTACATTTATGTTACATTTTGAATTCAACCACTTTTGTAAACTTTTTCTACATCAAATTTCTCAGTCCCCTTTTCATAGGGTCATAGCAACTCCATAGCTTTTTTTCAGTTTCATTTATATACTGTGATCATTAATATATTTGTTTATATATTTCTTATGCTCTTTTTATTTTTTTTCAGAAATTAAACGTGCTGTGCCTTTTAATTCTGAAAGCACTTGCTGCCTGTGATGAATTAAAAGAAATCATTACAGAGAAAGGAGCCGCCACCCTAATAATGACCGCAATGTACAAACACAAAGTGGGTTGCTGGTTACCATATCGATCGTTTCACCATTCTAGATATATTAAACTTATATGAAAGCATTAGCTCCGTTTAAGATTTCGATACGGTACGGAAAAAATTTGCAGAACACATTCAGAAGACCCGAACAATATAAATAACATGAAGATGATTTAAAGGAATTGTTTATAAAAGAAGGCCAGAAATCGGGATTGCCCATCACTATTTGCGATTAGCCCTGCTCTATGAACGGTTTATTCAAACTCCAAATCTATGTTTTCCAAAACATAGTTCGGAGTCATTTTTAGACTTTGTTTGATATCGTCAAACAAATCAAATGTCATGTTAAACGAATAAAACATGTCAAACGAATGTAGAATGTAAATAAAATATTAGACCCAATGTGAGTGAAGTAAACAAAGTTAGGAACTTCAGTTGAGGTGAACGAAAATCAATTTAATCTTTTTAAGTATTTACTTTTAATATCAATTATATCTTTTGTCCCAATCTTAAGTTAATCTTTAATCTTTTTATACTTAATAAAAGAATACATTTCAGCATTACGGTTCACGAAATCAACTAACTCCGCGCTAAGCAAGCAAAAGCTTGAAGATGTTAAACCTAATTATTATTCTTTTCTAATTTTTGGTTCATTTCTGTTCTCAGGCAGGTTCGAGTTTGGTCAGTGAATGAAATTTTATAAAATTATTAAAAATCTCTTTGATGCTGGCAATTTTTATCTGTGCCCCAAAAATAAATTGTAAATTCATAAATTTCTTTATAGTATACTGTACATCTTTATTAGAAACGTTATTTCCTACATACAAATGAGATAATTTCATTTTCATTTCAGAATTCACCCAGCATCGTGTCTGCCGGATGCGTTTGTATCTCAGCCTTGGCGCTTCGATCCCGGAACAATGCCCAAAAACTGATCGAAGCAGGAGCGGCGGAACTCCTGGCCATGATTTTTAACATCCACGGGGACAACTTGGTTGCTCTGGTAGGTAGTCGTTCCAGATGAAAAATCCGAAGCAGACGTAAGTTTGAAAGCTCTCCGGCTTCGATTTCCGTTGCTTTGTGTTACAACGTCAATTGGACTGCAAAAGGTGTAATTTGAAAGAAAATTTTGCAATTATGTCATCTTGATTTATGTTCCACTTGATTTTCTCACCACAAACGGTTGCATCAATATTTGAAATTACTTTTATACAGAAAAACATCTGCTGGGCAATAAGAAATTTGATTTGTCGAAATCGAGAGCACTGTGAGATCTTCGCCGGCCTCAATCTAGGATCCCTCTTGAAGGAAGTCGGGAGAAAGCACTGGAAGGAGGTGGGTTACGAAGTCACCGTGGTTATGAGGGATATGGGAATCGAGCACGAAGACAATTGATTTGCTCATGGCAAAGCAGGACGCCTCGCTCCAGGCACGAAGAGTTGCCCTTTACTTATTTCCTTTCCGATTTTCTTGTGTTTGCATTAGCATATGCTGTCGAAGGGTGTTTTCCTATTTTCCCTATTTCTATCAACATTCATGTTTTTAATAATAACATTTTTCAAAAGAAATCGGTTTGATTGATATTAGTTTTTTGCAAATATTAAAACATCGCCATTCGCCAATTTGAATCCTTCTCTTTGCCAAAACAAGATACAAACGTTTCGCATGATCTTGGGCAGGCTGCCTTGAGTGTTTGTTCCGTCGAGATCTTCGGCGATTCCTTTCCGCAACTATTGCACGACATCAGTCTAACAGCATTGGTCGGTTCAAATCGATAATTTTTCCAATTTTTTGATAAGTTCAGCTGCGGATTAAATTTCGTCGAAGTTCGAAGAAAAAAGATACGATAAGTTCAAATTAAACAAAAAAATTTCGATTGGCAAAACCTTAAAAGTTAAAACATTTTTCAAATCTGTAACAGAATCCGCCGATGGATACATCACTTAATTTCGGCAAACAAACAAAAAAAAAGTATTTTTCTTTGTTTTATTGTTATTAAGTGTATATATATTTACATAAATATAAATATATGCTTTTTAAAGTTTGTGTATAATCACTTAAATCAAAATTTCAATTCATAACATGTAATAAATATACGCAGTAATATTATTTAACACCTAAAAACAAAGTTATAAATTGTTTTTTTTTTTAATTATGAGGTACTACTGATGAAACGCTTCCATTTTGCATCAAATGAAAGGGTAAATTCAAATTTCTTTTCCCCTAAGGAAAAAGTTCCAGTTAGGAAGTTTAAATTGTAGAGCACTCGACATAATCCGATAGATGGGCGGCAAACTATCGGCAAAATGTTTTACCCTGCTCGGCAGTGAAACAGCCCGTTGGAAAGATTAAAGGCTGCCGATACAGAATAATCAGAAGAAAGACAAAACGTATTTGGCACAGGCTGGTTCCGAAAATTTTCATTGCACTGCAAGTGCGCCAGTAAAAGAAAAGCGCAAAAAACTTGGTTCTTGGCAATCGAGGCAAGAACAAAAACGAAACTGGTCGCAAAGAGAAAAATGATTCCTTCCTTACCGCGGCGGAAACATCAATAGAACCTTTCGAAACATTTAACATAAAAAGCTCCTCACATTTCCCAAAATAAAAATAAGAGAAATACAAAAACGAGATCAAATAAATGTCGGTTTTGCTGAAAACGCTGTCTCGATCCACCCGGTTTCAAAAGCAATCATTCATTTCTTATTTTTCCCAATTTCTTTCGACCAACAAAATTTCCCTCGGGTAGCTTTCTGCGTAAGTGCATGCAGGTATGCACTGACCACGCAACAGAGGCTGCGGGTCAATCTTGCACAGGCGACGCCGGCGAAAAGCAACAGAAAGGCTGTTTATCTGTTGGCGAATAGATGGCAAAATGGCGGAAACGGCAGCTGCTCATTTTTCTGGATTGGAAAAATATGTTTCAATGTCAACATTACGTTAGAAAAAAGTCACTCCGGAGAGGAACGACACGACAGCCCAACAATAAAAAGATACACATTTTCAAGTTCAATAATTATACAGTACCAGTCATTGAATAAAATACATTTTGATTCGATACACTAAAAAAAAACATACAAGTCCCGTAATTCTTTGCCACTTAAAATAATAAAAAAATAATTACATCAAAAGAGATCATAAAAAATTATCTTAAAATTCAGAGAACATGTTCAAATTAACTTCACAACCTATTTGGATTGATTTTTATTTTTAAGATTATTTCAAAAATCAGTTTTTTGGTGGGATAACTTGTCCAACAGCTTAATTTCTTACCCCTTCGGAATCAGGGACACTTGAAACACCGTCGTATTGCCCAGAACTTGAATCATTTCATTTGGGCAACGCTTTCAGCTAACGCAAAATTGCGAATCTTCTGGTTTCCTCGTGAAATTAAGGAAAAAATTTCTTCAGCCTAAAACGAAATCATTCGTTTCCCGTCAAAAGATTTCGCAAAACGCTAAAAACGGTTTCCGGAAAACGGAAAATTCCCAAAGTTATGAATTGGTGCAGAAACATCGAATACGACAAATTTCGGTTGGAAAATTCCCAGACACTGGGCACTGATTGGCTCCGTGCTTCATTTTCCATTTCGCCGTTTTCATCCATTTGCGTTACAATTGCAAACCTTTTAAAAGCTTCCATTAAGATTCTTCAAATCAAATGCGTTCTATTGTAAAAAATGAAAACAAATATTAACATTTTTGAACAGACGTTCTCTTTTTTTTTAACACAATTCTTTCTTAAGGACATTAATTTAATGCTTAGCTTACTTAAATAACAACTTTATTTAAGCACTTTAAGTTCTTGCAACATCTTAATGATTTATCTACCTACTATAGTAATATTGCCTGATATATTTGAAAAAAAAAGTATTGCCCCCTTAGAACAAGAATGAAACGCATTGCAAGCTAAATATTTCACTAAAAAAAATTTATTATGAATTCGTATGTGTGCGTCGATATTATACTGTATACTCTCATGTATCACGCTATTAATCTCTGAAAATAATTCTGAAAATAATGAAAGAAGCAAGGTCTTCTCTTTAATTCATCCTCCGTTTCCCTGATCGGATTTTGGACAATGAAAATTTTAATATTCTAGATTTATAATTGAAACAAATCAAAATCCGGTGTCACAAATTTCTGTCTTCACCCTTTACCCGTTCTATTTCTATTGACGGGAACAGGAAACTGAAAATGGATAAGAAAAAAAAATAAAACGATCAAAATCAACTAATACGGCAATCGGAAGCAAACGAAAGGTTCACAACGTGATGTTACAACAAATACGAAGCTGAAATTGCCGCTTTTGCAATATGGACATAAAGAACGGATGCCAAACCAGGAATTCTTTGACAAAGTTAAACATAAAGAATAGAAAATCATCCAGTAAGAGTCTTGGCGGCCTTGCAAATATTTTCAGTGATTCATTATGAAATAAACTTAACTGAACTTAAAAGAAAGTTTTAAGTTTAAATGGCAAAATGAAATTGCTATGTGATGACAAAATGGGATTAATTAGAATTTCTTTACGAAAAATTTTCCAAACTCCGTTCCTAGCCACAATCGATCATCAAACCCTAACAATCTTAACTTTTCATGCACTTCATCCTGAATCTAACCCAAATGGCAAATTATATCACTTAAAATTATGACACATGCATCGAGTGAATATAAAATCTTATTGTAAAGACTGCAATTCCACAACAAAAATTTTATTCACTTTTCAAACATTAATCAAATGTTTTAGATTAAAAGTTTAAAAATTTAATAAATTTGAATAAGCTTCAAATATGAAACTCTTAATATTTTTGTGATATTCATAAAAATATTTCGTGTATAAATTAAAAACAACCTTAAAGGAATGACAGAATTACCATTACTAAAATAATTACAAAAAGTGTAAATTCGTCTTCGCCAAATATGCTATTTGTAGATGACGTAATTTTTGTTAATATTTATAATGGAATTTTATTTTATTTATGTTTATCTAATTATCATTAAATGCTATTCATCTATACTAACGAGTCTTTTAATTGGGTTTTTTAATTTATCCAACGTGTAGATAATTCAAAGTAAAAGCTGTTGGAATAACAATATTGATGTTAACATTTTTTTCAAATTAAAAAGGCTTGTCATATTCAATGTCATTTCTCATTCCAGTCATCAGCAATTATTCAATCGCCTAAAATATTTTTGAAGTCATATGTATACCCTTAAAACTTAAATACATCATAAGTTTTCATTTAAAACGAGCCTAAAATTTTATACCCCATCACATAAATTTACCAATTTACAATAATATTTGACGAGAAGAAACAATATACATAAATATACAACATAGCATTTTAAAATATCATCAGCTATTGTTCAAAGTATATATGTGCTTGGGCACGATTCAACACATTTATCTACGTATTGCGATAAAATTCATGCTTCAGACTAGCAAAAAAATATTTTTAAAGAGACAAAGTATATATACTACCCGTAAATGTTACGGATGTAAAATCTCTCTAAAATTGTGACAATTGAAGAAGATATTCACAAAAGTAGTTTTTTGTGAAATATTTCACGCAGGTACCATCTCCTATATTAATACAACGTAACCTGATATTTAATGATATAAATTACTAAGCCATGATAATGCTCATGTTTGCAACGCAGTGGCTACTTCTCGATGTATACCAGCAAGTTCAGCTACTCTGGCGGCCAACTGAGCATTAAGCGTATCCAATACTCTTCTTTGTGATTCTTGGGCTGCCAAGGCAGTTTCCAACTGTGCTTGAGCCAGGGAAACAGCAGCCTGGAGCTCTGCATTTTCCTGTGATAGATTCTGACAAAAAATAAAATACTTTTTAGCGTATTTAATGATTGAATTAAAATATGAAAAATGAAAATTTGAATTATATGTATAAATTTTTCTATTTATAAATTATAGGTGAAAGTATTTGAAAAATATTTTTACTGTTTACAAATCAAATTTAAAAATGTGCTAACTTTGCATCTTTCATCGTGACCAATGCTTCCAGCTTTGCCTAGCCTTTTCAATTCATCATCTTTGGTTTTTAATTCCAGTTCTAGTTGTTCAACTCTCTGTCTCAGCGCTGATAACTCTTTCCTTAATTCCACAGCGGCTTCTGTATTACCTGTACATATTTCAAAATTATGTTTCCATAGACATATTAAATTATAAAATAAAGAGTGTCAAACTCACCTTTTGCTGCCTCCAAATCCAGATATCTCGTTTTCAAGCGTAAATTTTCCTCCTTGTACGAATGAAGCTGCCTTTTCCATTCTTCTACATTAGCTGTGCTCTCCTGAAGGGCACTCGTTAATCTCGCGTTATTACTTTTCAATGTTGCTAATTCAATCTCCCATTTTTTGGCATTCGCAGAACTTTGAGCCAGAGCCAACTTTAAACGATCGTTCTCGTATTTCAATTGACTCTCTGTAGTGCCAGGAGCCATTGCAATGGGAACTCCTGTTTTCTCAGTCTTTATTTGATGTTTTGGACTTTCTCCAGGCTGCAGATATGGCAATAATTTTATTACAACGATTACGATATCACTTAAAATTGTGTGATAAAATTTTGAATTCACAGCAAAACAAATTAATATAAATATACCTGGAGACCGGATAACGACTGACTTCTAGCATGGTTATTTTTATCGGCATCATTGTGATTTTCACTTTTAGATGTTGGCGGAGGATTAGGAAGACTGGAATCAGGAGGTTCTATTATTGAATTATTATCGGGAGCTGTGCTGTCGGCAGCACTGCGACCAACTGCTCGACCAGTAATTGGACTAGCATTGGCACTGGTCACTGGAGTGGTGGCGAAAGCTGTTCCATTTGTCGTTGCTTTCTTTGAAGCCTCCATCTTCGTCGCCTCTTTAACCTCTTGAAACTTTTCAATGAACTAAGACCATATTGATTTAAACATATTTAATTCATATTTAATGATGTAGTTAAATTTTAAAATACTCACTGGATTTATAATTTATATGATGAACTTAGATACTTAAATAAAAATAACCAATAATTACCTTTGTTAGTTCTGCTTCTGAAGAAAATCCTAGGCCATAGACTGTATTTGCTCTTACATCAGACCACTGGCCAAACTTTTGTGATGTTTTCGTAAATGTCATATTAGGAGTTATGGTACTGTTTATAACAGCCTGAAATAGAAAAAGAAGTATATCATTATTAAAAGATTTTGTAAAATTTAATTTTTAAATTTTATTTGAATATAGTTGTTAATACTTAAAAGACGAACTCATAAATTTTATTCGTTATTCTACAAATAACGAAAACAACACATAATTTTTCTCGGCCTAATATAAATTTACTACCCATATATGTGGCTGAGAACGATAGATGTAAATAGTACAGAGGATAGGAAATAAAAAAGTTATTGAAAAAAACTAGCTGGAATGGAAAATATATAAATTAATAATAAATAAAAACTATAAAAACTATAAATATAAATATAATAATATATAAAATTAGAATTATAATTTTTATTCAAGGAGTTGTGATCTTATGTTAGCTCCTAATTAATAATGAAAGTGGCGGAACTCCAGTTATCAATATAAATGAGTCTCAATCCATAAAAATATAATTTTATTATTTTCTGAATATGGAAATTTATTAAAATTCTTCGATGCGTGAAACTTACTTTCGTTCCCTCTACGCTTATTATTCTGTACAGGCTCCTCGAAGAATCATAGAAAAATGAAACGCTCACGGCTGTGTTGGAGGCTGAAATCCATGACCTTTTAGTCCTTGGATCAATGTGAAACACATGAGCCTTGCAGGAAAATATAGGTTGTTCGCTGATAAAAATTAATCACATACATATCAACTGCTATACAATTTACAGAGCAAAAGATGTAACATTTAGTTTAAAATTTCTAATTATTCGTGCGATATGAAAAAGATTGCAAAATGTGCTTGCTCTGGGATAAACTTTAATTGTACATCAAAAATGTTATACATTAAAATTAAAAAATATAGCTGTAGAATTGTTGAAATCTCTTCCTGCATCATCTCATTTTTAAATGATAGAAAAAAAATACTTTCATTTTTTAATTGAAAAAGAAAAAATAATTACAATTTTATAAATTGCTTTAAAATAAAATTTTTTTACCTATTTTTTGAAATTAAATTAATGTTATTTATTTAATTAGTAATAGATAGATTAGAGGGCCTATACTCTCTCAATCAATACCTCTCTTTTAAAAACTAATTAAGGGTAGATTAACTTTGGTAATTCTCTCATTGAAGGATTAACTTTATCAATTTAATGAAATAGAAAACTAAAGATAAAATTGGGACATGAATCTAAGAATTAAACTGCTACAACTTGGATTTGTTTAGAATTTTAAATTGATTTTATTATTTTCAGTCTTAAACTATGCTAAATAACAATATAAACAAAAAGTTATGATATTATTTGATATTAACAAATATGATTACTAAATATAATGACAAATTGCTTTCTCACAAAAAAATCAAAGATTTATTAATATTTATTAATATATGAATAAATAGTAAAATATCAATAAAAAAGAAAATTTTAATTTATGTAAACATTGTAAATAAATTTATAGGCTGACAGAAAATAACTGTTGAAAAATTATTTTGCATCTGATTATCTGATAAATTATATTTGTACCTAAATTAAGTTTCATTAATTTTTCCTTATCATATGCCATGTGATAATTTAAATATTTTAAATAAATTTAGAGTAGAAACTTCAAGAATCAAAAACTTAACATTCCTTGGAGTACATTTTGTGAAAATTAAAAAGGAACTTTATTGTAACATTCGTAAAATATTATTTTAAAATAGAATAGGAAAAATAAATTTAATATAAATTACAATAATCTTACAGAAACAATCTTATCAATTAGACTAATAAAACAAAATATATCAACGAAAAATAAAACAGAAAATGAAATAATCTTAAATGTTTTTATCTGAAATCAAACTTAGTTTTTTAATTGGATTTATTGAACTGGAATGTTATATTTCATATCAGTAATAATCAAATATCATTATTTTAGAAATATTTAAATAAAATAGTATTTTAAGAAATGAGATGACTTTGCCTTTAATCTTTTTTATGTTCATTGAAACTTCATTAAAAATAGATAAATGTAATAATTTAAGATTTCATCTTGGTTTTTCAAAAAATTGGTTCATAAACAATCAAAAATGGGAGAGGCTTTCAATCATTCTTGACGCTTCTTTATATCTAAATTTTTGTGATTAAGATGTAGACAAGTAGAAATAGACAACAAAAACTTTAACAAGCTTACCCCATGTTGATTTTTCCAATCGTCATAAAATACGGAGAGAATACGAAAATCTGACCCACTACATAACGTCTGCCATTTTGATTTACACCGGAAACTAAGACGAAACCACAGATCTTATTTCCGATAAATGCAAACAACAAACTATAATTAGGGTTTTAAGATAAATCTTACTTTTTAAAATAAAAAATTATTTGGTATTACCTTCTTTTTCAAATTTTGACTGGCCGAAATTTTAAGGAACAAGATGTTAGATTTTGTTAACAAGCAATACAAGGGATTTATTACGCATTTAAAACTTATGCTCCGACCTTGCGACAGTGCATTTTGCATAATAAATCTAACATCGCTGAAAATACCTATATCTGCATTAATCACCGAGAGCAATAATTGAAAAATTTAATAAAATCAGTTACATCAACAATTCTTTATCGAAGCTTTTCCTTAATAATACTGAATATTAATGTAATTTTATTTTTATATTATATTATATTTATATTAATATATTTTTAATTTTTATATTAATCAAATTAATTTTAATATTTAACAGCAATATGATTGCTTTCGCAAAAAAAAGATTGATTAGATTTACATTAATCCAGCTCGATAAAATTTCCTTTTTTATTAAGTCCAATATGCATCAATAACAAGGAAAAAAATATAAATAATATTTTTTATATGAATTTTATGATTACATCTGGATTCTGAGCCAAGAACATAAGAATAAAAACCAGAATATAGAAAATATGAAAACAGTGAACTACTTATTTACAGGCGAATGCCATTTGAGTTGATCCTGCTAGTTAATAAAATTGTCATGTTTTTAGTTTCTTCATGAATTTTTTTCTACCTAACTAAAATTCTTCTTCAAACAACCTATTAACTTTTGATAGTGAATCTTAAAAAAATATCATGTTTAGGGTCCCTAATCTAAAACATTCAACAGGTAGAAGTCAAGACTATTCAAAATGTAGTAAAAAATGGAAAAAATCTTACTTTTAAATTTAAAATTAAAATGTAAAATTTAAAAATGGATACAAGTTTTAAGTGAAATTTTTAAAATTAAATTTTATAATTTACAGACTAATAATAATGAATTACTATTAAAATGAAAAAATTTGGTTCCACACTAGACTTTTATGAAAGATTATTTCATTTATTAAAAAATTTATTATTCTCAATGCAAAATTACAATTTAAGACTACTATTAAGTTCTGTTTTGCACTGTTAGAGAGGAATAATAAATTTTTGCTATAAAATAATTACATTTCAATAATTATTACTATTTTACACATTTACAGAAAAATTAACATCTCTGAATATTTAAACATTTCTTTCTTCAGAATCCAATTTTGTTGACTTTCTATTCTCTTTGGGTATATATTTATCAGGGACATCAGCAAACACAGTTTTTTGTTTTTCTGGTTTTGGTCTGTTGCTGTCATGAATATGAACTTCAGCAGCCCAACCCCAAGGTGGGGTTTCAATGTCCATCTTATCCAGTACACATTTATCAAAAGTTGCCTGAGTTTTCCTGCAACTAAAATATAAATGTCTGAAATTAAAACTTTAATCTCAAATATAAATTAATTATAGTTAAATTACTGTTAAATATTAATACAACTTGATTTTTTTTTATAGGTACATTTATTTTAAAATATTACTAGGGATTAATACTAATAACAAATATAATCTTTTTCATTCAAAGGAGAGTTAAATCATTTCAAAAATTTATATTTTATTTATAATTTTGAAATTAAAATTTTTACTTAAAAGTAAAAAAGGATGATAAGCATGATGAAAAAAATTTTGTAGTTCACCCTTACTTTTATTTATTTAGTAAAAATTAATTAAATCTGCTGATATTTAAAAAAGTTTTGTGATTTACTGTAACATTATTAATTTCATGGATGTAAACAAATTTTCATCTTTAAAAAAAAATTATACATTATGTTATTATAATGGTAAGTACTTTTCTATGATTGTAAACACTTTGGAGTCACAATTAAATTTTATAAATGAATAATTACCTAGCATATTTCCAATTTGATCTAGACTTATGTAAACACTTGGCAAAATAGTCAAACTCTTGATGGCAATGTTTTTTAACTTGTTGAAAAAAATTTAAAGCACACTCAGTAACTTGTTTTCCTTCAGTAATACATTTGCGAGGATCTTTTAACTCATTTCTACAAAGCATGAATTCCTAAATCAAAAATTTTATATAATTTATTACATTGTAACTTTATAACTACAAAATAATATAAAAGCTAATTTTTTTATTTTAAAAAAATATAATGAATAGTACTTACATTATTCACATTCTCACAGACTTTTCCTATATGAAATGCCCCTGCAAAAAGTGTTGCCATGCTAACATTTAATTCATTTGTAGTTAGCTCCTCCTCTGTTGGTAGCTTATAATCATAGCTAAATGGCATCTTGTTAAAAAAAAATTATCTAAAACAATTAAATTTAATTTCAAATATGATATGAATTATTAAAATTTTTATTCAAATTTTATAAAACAAAAAAATTATTGGTAATTGAAATTCATAATTAATTTAGGATGTAAAAAAAGTTGTGATTCTAAATATGAAAACAAAAATAACTTGACTTTTTTTTAAAAAATAAAACACAAATCTTATTGAAATTTGTTTCTTTATAGGAAAATTTATTTACTTAAAGTATCTCTCAATAACATATAATTCTTAATTAATCTCATTATCCTTAAGAAAAAGGTTAAAAAAAAATAATTATGAGAGAAATGTAAAATAACTTGCATATTTTGTAAAAATGTGGTAAAAATCAATTATAATCTGACGGATATGTTGATTTTGAAATACAACAAACTAGCATATAAAAAAGTGAATTTATAGATATATTTACGCTAATTAACGAATGAAATTATATTTACAAACATAAAAAATAGTATAGTAGAACAGACTTACGAATTTTAATAGCAGAAGATCCAAAGAGCCTATGCGCGCTCTTGAAGTAGATTTAGGAAACTTTTGTTGCCATGGTGGCAGATTGAAACTTTATATAGAGTTTTTGATACTTTATAAATACTTTATAATAGCTATTAAAATAGTTTTTAAAATCTATCTTGTAATTTGAATTAAATTTTAAGGTGAAATATTTTCTTTTAAAATCTAAAGCAGTTATTTTTTATAAATTTTATTAATCAATGCTGAATTCCGCTAAATTACCCGATTCAAACCGTTTGTCAAAAGTATTCAGTCAGATTAAATTTAAGGATCCGTACAATATTCAGGCATTAATGAATTTCGACAGGGAACTTGAAAATAACAGAACAAAATGTTTGAATTCTTTAACAAATTACATTTCTGAGGTGCGAAACCAGTTACGAACTTTAAAAGCAGAAGTTAGAAGTGACTTTAATATGGAATTGCGAGACGTGCAATATTATCGCGTTAACATGTTTGAAATGGAAGCTAAAATTAGCGAGCTTAAGGAACGCATCAAGAATGAGTAAGTGCTCTTCTACTATATAAGAAAAATTAATTTCATCTTCCTGAAATTAACCCAAAATTTATTTATTTTTATAGGTTGTGCTCGTTGTTGAAAGAAGAGAATGAATTAAACAAAGAACTTAACTTAGCAGAAAGAAGAGTAGATGACTGGGGGAAGCCATTAAACACAAAAATTTTCAAGCCTTCTTCAAATAACATCTGCAGAAATAAGTCAAATGAAGATAAAAATGATCCTTTAACTGAGTTCCAGAAGTTTCTTTTAAATTCTGGTGGTCATTATGGTGGATGGGAAGAGCAGGATCATCTTTTATTTCTCAGAGAAAGAAGGAAATATAATGGAAAAATCAAATTCATATCAGCAGTTCAGTTAATACTACCAGGTAATATCACAAAATTTTAGGCAAAAAGTTTCCTGTAATTCAAAAAAATTATATATCACAAATAAAACGCATTATTAATTTACTTATTATTCACTCATTTATTAAAAGAAATTAATATAATTTATCTTTTCTTTTATATTCCATTATAATATATTGTCTTCCATCTATATATTAAATAGTCCTAATTTTTCTCCTGACCATTACTTATTTGCAACATTCACTAATTTTTTAATTAATTTACAATCCAAATTTATATCATGCATTATTCTCTCCTGACCAAACTTTTATAATCTTCACATTAAAATAAATCATAGAACCTAACTTTTTTTAAATATCAGAATAAAAATTCAGTGTTATAGGGTCTAGAATTATTGTTGATTTATTAATTATGCACACGCTTCAAAAGTATTAGCCATTTGTAAAGATAAACATTAATATATTTGCATCTCTTAAGTGTTGATTATTCAAATATACCATGTTTCAAAATTTAAAATTATCAATAAAATTAAGTTTTTATGCAAATATTTATATTGAATTAATTACAGAAATCAATCAGGTTGAAATTGAAGCACATGAAGAATGGTATAAAAGATATGAATCACTCAGAAATTTACAAAAGGAAGCAATTAAAAAATGGAGAGAAAAGAAATCATCAATAGGTGAACAAAATTCTGAAAAGGAAGAAGACCAAAAGCATACTAGTGAAGATGTAAAAATGAAATATACAAGTTATCATAGAAATATTGCTGAGAGAATTAAAGAATGGAAAGTAAGATTTTCTTCCTAATTCTGAATTAAAATTTTTGCGAATATCGAAAGTAAAAAAAAGAATACTATGTATATAAGTATATAAATATCTTGATTTCTAAATATAACAAAAAAAGACGTTTGCATTAAAAACTATGATTTACGGTCACGACTTATTTGAAAGTATAAAACTGGTCATGATTATTTAAAATTGTGTATATCAATGAACACTTAACATTAAAATGATAGGTTTTCACATGACACTAATAATTATAAATTAATTTTTTCCAGAGGCAGCAACAATTAAAAAAAATAGAACAGGAGGAAAGAGAAAAAAAAGAACAAGAGCGTTTAGTTGAGGAAAGACTAAAAAAAAGAGAGCTTCAGAAAGCTAAAAAACTAGCGGTTCAAAATTACAAGGCGGAAAAAATCAATAGAATAGAAAATGAATTAGCTGTCACTCAGAAGATTAAAGAACTGCAAGCAATCGAAAATAGGGCAAGAAAAAATATCCTCTTAAAAGTTTTCAGGTAAAATAAATATATCAATAAAAAAAATTATTAATTCTGAATTGCATTTAAGACTAAATCTTGCAGCAATCTTATGATAAGATTATTTTTAATAGTATCTAACTGAGGAATAAGAATTATTTCATTCAACAAAATTTAAAGGATGGTCTTGAATTTAAATTTATCTTGTTATATCGTCAATTCATTTCATTAATTCATTCATAATAATAATTTTAAACTGATTTATGCAAGAAAACGGTTGAAGTTCAATTAAATTATATTTAGTCATCGAAATCTGGAAAAACGCGAATTCAAGTTGAAAACATAATATATTTAGAATATACATATTAACATTATTGTACTGGAATGGACATTTGATTTGCTTTAGAGGTAAAAATCTAATTTTCTAAATATATTTCGGTTCGGAATATTGATTAAAATGGTCATGTTAATTATTAATTCACGTGTAGTACTCTTTAGTTTCTCCTTTCATTTACAGAGAACAAGATCAACAATATATGGATCGTATTAGATCCTTAAGAATGCAATCAGCGACAAAAAGTAAAAAAATATTAGAAAAGTTGGAAAATGTGAAACCTGCTATTGAAATAGTAGTTGAAAGAGATCGTAAAAGGTTGTTGCAGCCAACTCAAGTTTGGAATCATCATTGTTTGCACCAAGAAAATCCTACTGAAAAAACAAATAAAATGATGAATTTGCAGACGATTCCTCATTTGTAAGTATTAAAAAATTCTTAAATCAATAAAAGTTATGCTTTATTTATAATATCAAATTTTTATCAAACATATGACCTTTTATATTTAGAGCGATACCTTCCTGGAGAAAAGGACTGAGCAATATTTAAGATTTTAATATTCAAAAATTTTTACGGAAAATATATACATGATTTTAATTATCAAATAAATTCCCTGAATAAAAAAATGAAGTGGCAAGTATTTTAGGAAAATAATTTTTAAATACGTATTTTGGTTTCGAATACAACCTATTCCCAGGCACATTTAAAACAATAAATAATTCATTCTCATTCCTCAATTTAAAATTGGTAAGTGATAGCATGTTTTTTATTTTATGATAGTAACTCCAAAATTCAAAGTCTTATAATATTATAAAAAAATTTGTTACGTAAAACAAAATGAAAAATTACATCTTAACAACAATTTTAACTATTATAAAAATTCAAAAACTGGGTAATATTTTCTTAAAAAACTTCCTGATACTATATCATCAAAGAAATAATTGTATTTGTTTGTATATTGATTACTATTTCTCTGAAAATGCTTGAATTAACGTCTTATCATTTTGTATTTCTTATACAAAGTCTTTAAAACTCGCAAGATTTAGCAGATTTTTGAAATTGTCTGCGATTGTTTTTATAATACTTGTGGTAATATGAATATTTCCGAATTCTACTGAAATTTTTAAAAATATTATTCAAAGACATAATAATTTATTAACGAAAAAGAAAATCTAAAAAAAATTTATAGTTTATAAGATTATATAGGCAAAGAAAAGAAATTTAATTTCCCTAACACTTTCGTTCATGAAAAATGTTTTCAAAAGTAAATAGAATTCACATTAATTTTATATGAATAAGAAAGACTAATAAAAATTTTAGAACATAAGAGGAAACATCTAAACTTTTAATTTTTGATGTACGAAATGAATAAATATATTTGCGATGCAAAGGTATCCAGTGGAGGCAATAACTTCCCTTAAACCAAAATTTTTTAGCAATGAGCTTTGAATGTGCTGCATTAGACACTATATTACATACCATTTCATTAGAAATAATATTCTACTTATATTATTTTTAAAAAAATCGCTTGCACTTGATACCCATTTCATTAATTAATAATTTTAAATTTCTTTTTGCAATAAAAATTGAATTAAAATTTAACAGAAAATTTTTTTTCAAATTTTTCACAGTTATAAAAATTTCATAAACAGGCTTTGCTTATCCTTAATTATAAATATAATACTGTTGCAGTATCAATATCTTCATTAAAAAATGAATTACCTTCTCATAAATTTTAACAATCTGAAAGAAAATCTTTGATATTAGGTTTTTATAAAAAAGAAAAGTATGAAGATTTTGTAATGTATTTCTTTAATTTTGTTTTCGCCACACGATTTTTCACTTAATGTAGTTCTTCTTAACTGTTTCTTCTACTTTTTTCACAATTTTTAAAATATAATCTATGATTTTATATTAATGTGTGTTAGCCAGTAAAACCAGTAATTTAACTGCAAATCGCACCGCAAAATTTTTTAAAAGTATCATTTGTGAGTAAAGCAGTTCTTGGTTTTCTATTATATTTACAGTTAATCTATCCAGTTTTAATTTAATTCTAACTAGTGTCTTAAATTAAAAAATGTTAACCGAATAAATAAATATTATAAAATGCAAAACGTTCTCGTTACTGATGGAATTTATCACTGAATTTCTTAAAACTATTTAAGAAAAGTTCTACTTAATAAACAATTGCTAGTACGCATAATCTGTTGTAATATTAATATGTATACCAGTTAAGACGATAGTTTGCATACCAATAATAATAATAATAACAATAATAATAACAATCAATCATTCTGATGTTGATAATAAACATATTGCAAATTTGAGATTTTAATGTCTGAATTTTTTTGGATTTTTCTTCACTGTGATATTTCTTTCTTCATATTCCAGGCTAACAGAATTGACCAGATAGAAAGGGGACGCATGTAACCAATGGCACGGTAAGATTTTGTTTCGAAGAGAGCCTCTGGAGTCTCATATCCCATCCCAATTTTTTCGTACACCGTTTTATAAATGCCAGATGCCGTATGAAATCCCTCATTCACCATTCCCTGCGAAGACATGAAATCTTTCTTCTACAGATAATGTTGATTTAAATTATGTTTTTCTTTTAAGTATATAATTGATGGACATTATTGCGAATTAAATAGAAAAATCACACGATTCTATCCAAATTGATAATGAAATTCCATGTTTAATTAATTGATGACTAATAATGATAAAAATCTATCCAATTGATAGATGAAAATGATTCTACTAAATCCAAAATTAACTTTATCCAAAATTTGCATATTAGTAATTCTAAAAAGTTATAAATTGAATACCTGATGAATCATAAGAGCAGAGAGTCCATATACAACTCCTGTCCATGTTTCTTCGCTTTGTAAAGTATAAGTATCTATTTTACCATCAGGCGTCATGCCGTTGACAGCACCACTTGTACCATTTTTATATTTAAGTACATTATTTTCATAAATTAATTTCAGAGATTTCATCACATTCGCTTCAGGTAATATCTAGGAAAAAATATCACAAAATAAAGAAATGAATTAAGAAACGATTAATTAATTGGTCGTGAAAACATCTTGTATACTTAGCCGAACTTAAAATTAAAAGTTAATGAATTTCAAAATGTATATATGTCGAAATTTAACATTCTATTAGCTATATTATCTATGTATCTAGTTATACTATTTAGTATTAGTAATGTGCGTTTTAATATTCAAATTTTTTAACTATCATCTTTCATAAGGAAATATTTATGAAATCAGTGTTTCTTTAAATCAAATATTTTGGACTGCAATGCATGACGAGTAAGAGCACTTACCTCATTTTTCAAACCACAAGACTTCAAATACCAAAGCCCACATAATTGATCAGACATTATTGTCTTTGATCGTGCGAAGGTAGAGCAGTCAAAATTGTAATACAGACCATTCCATAATTTTTCCTGAACCGCTACTTTTCCTCTGTTTAATATATCGCTGAACTGTGAATAAGCGGATTCATCATTTAGTATTTTTGCTATTTCACAAGTACATTGCAAAGCAGCGAGCCACAAAATTCCGCAGTACGAACTGAAAAAAATTCAAAAATGAAAAATGAAGTGGATAAAAATTGTAAGTTATTTTCATTAATTCCTTCGAAGAATTACTTTTTTAGGACTAAAAATTATTAAATTTAAATATATTTTCATCCTGAATTCAAATTCCGTAAATTCACAAAATTCAATACTGTTTGTAGTTGCAAGCAAGTTAAATTTATCGATTTTACCTCGGTCCGCTCATGGTCCATGTATCATAGGTCTGATCAGCACAATTATGATTTTCAATTAATCCATCTGCATCTTTATCCCATTTAAGGGAATTTCTCATTATTAAATATATATTATTCCACATGTCCTTCAAATGAACCATATCATGGGTTAGAAAATAATCTCTGTAGCACTGCAACACGAATTTGACGCCTAAATCCCTCCATTCGGAAACATCATGAATTGGATAGGCGTTGATCTTTACAAAAGGTTCTTCACCGGGATCACCGAGATCATGAGGAACTGAATTTTTCGCTTTTCTAAAGGAAATATTACCATCTGATAAATGCCACTGACGAGATTGATTTTCCTGAGGTATGGTGTCGGAAAAATCTTTCTGTAGAACGGTTTGTAATTTAGG
Organism: Ricinus marginatus; assembly: GCA_028565995.1. Classification (NCBI taxonomy): domain Eukaryota; kingdom Metazoa; phylum Arthropoda; class Insecta; order Psocodea; family Ricinidae; genus Ricinus; species Ricinus marginatus. The sequence continues at coordinate 371,129 of JAOWBB010000015.1, forward strand.
CCAAAGCATCGCCAAAGCAAAAGACGCATAAAAATGGACGTCATACGTATTGTACATTCTATATTCATGACCCTCTAGGTATGCAAAACGTCCATATTCAATCCTAAAATAAATATTTTATGCATTTAAACAAAATCATAAAGATGTGTTATAGAAAATATCAAGTTTCAAAATACAAAAGAATAGAATTACTATTCCCTGAGCAAAATGTAGACTATTAGGAATCAAAATATTTGAGACAATACACAAGCAATATTTTACGTGAAAGCTCTTTTAACTAACCTTGGATCAGTTTCTTTCATATTTTGCTTTTCCTCCTCATTCACATCAATCCACAGGCTTCCCCCGTCCGATACGAAATAGGTTTCGTTAAATAAGGCACTTTTAAACCAAGAAGGTAGTTTTTCATCTTGAAGAATTGGCTCCTGCCATCTTTCGATTTCCGTTTCCCAATTCGGATAGTTCAGCAAACTGTAGAAGCTTATATCAGAAGCAGCATTCCCATGCCTTCCATAAAACTTAGTATAATATTTCCAGTACTGTCTATTACCTTCACCAAAATGAATTCTAGGCATGTCCCACACCAGTGAGAATTCGAAATAAGTAGCAGACTTTTCAGGAACATCGGATTGGACGCATACAGCACTTGCTAGCAACTCTCCCCTTTCTATAAATATTTTTTAAGAATAATGTAATAAATTTGTAGCATTTTTGTTTAATTGAAAAATTATTTGATAAAATTAAACAAATTTACTCTAATAATTGTCATTTGCAAATTAGTATAAAAATAGTTATATAATTTATAAGAAATCTTTTTATGTAAATTTTTTCTATTTTCAAAAAGTTTTAGATATTTTTTTTAATAGTTTTTAATTTTTTGAAAATTGTTTTTATGAATATTGAAAGAGCTGGTATTTGAAATATTCAAATTGACAATACTGAAAAGTACAAAAATGAAATATTTCATAATACGAAAAATCTCATACTTGTTTCGGAACTTTGAATATTTTCACATGGAGGAAATGACCCATCTTTTTTTAAGATTTCCCATAAATATTTTCCATCTCCTAATGGATTCCAATCTCGTAGGCATGATACCTGAACACCTTCCTAGCATAAAGAGTGTATAATATAGTATTACTGTCTTTTCTCTTCATTCAAATCTGCTTTTAAAAATTTAAAGATAGTGTTGCTAGTTTCATGTTCATTATAGGAGTAAAATAAAATTATCTGTATCATTTCAAAGTTATTCATATTTATATAAAAGAATATTTTCATTATCAAAACTAATTTTTAAAGATCAAAAAGTTTTTAATTTTAAAATTTGGTTATTTACATTAAATTTTTGGCTAAATTATAAGATCTTCATGATTTTTCCCCCCCAAGGTGAATTTTTTTTGTAATTCTCAAATCCTAATTTCTTAAAACTACACTAATTAAATTCTAAAATAGGAATTGTAATTGTAATTGTTTCTTCTGCATACCTTTTCCTTGGCAGATATGCCAAAAGTATAGGACATATCATCAATTTTATGATGTATTAATACTCCTGTTACACTATGCTCACTGCTTGATTTCCTAAATATTTCACTGTAACAACCTGGTCTTTTATCATTTTTCTCACCAATACCATTTTGAAATGTGAAAGTAATGCTAATTTTTTTTTTTTTATTGCTATTATTTTGAACATCCCATACAAATACTGCCGCTGGTAAGCAAGAATCCTGTATTAATTAGAAATAGAACTGTTTAACAAAAGTGACAGTTAAATTATTTTAAATAAATTTTTCACATTAATCATCAACATAAATTCTTTTCTATTATGTAATTTTATGTTGAAATTCATAATAAATTAAATACAAATGAAATAATCAAAGTTTTTATTAAACTACCATTTATATACACATAAGTATATATACTTAATATATGTTAATGTTATATAATTAAAATTAATTATATAACAATTTTCTCTATTACTTAAAACTATATTCTTTCCTTAATTTACAATACAATTATTTCATTATTTTTATAAGATATAAATATTCATAAGTGGTGCATGCATAATAATAATGTAATAAAATTATTCATTAATTGGAATTTTAAATGGTTAATGTTACCTTATAATTATGAGGAATGATTGGTGATATCTGTCTACAAGTTAATATGATGGCTTGTTCTGGAATGTGAAAAGTAGTCCAAGATCTTGGGTAAAGACCAAGATATTCACCATTTTCACCTTTGAAATCCCACTCCCATGATCTCAGAACATGTTTTTTAGGTCTAAGGAAAAAAAGTGCAAACATTCATTGGCTCAATACATAAAATGCAGTTCAAATGAGAGAGATAGTGGAAGCCGTCATTTTACAATACAAAAAGAAAAAAAATTTATATTTTGACATACTTTGCCTCTTTATAATAAAAAAACATAAAGAGGAGAAAATATAAGCCTGAATAGTATATACATAAAATTCATAACTGAGAAACAGATACAAATAAACTATAGAAAGTAAAAACAAATTCATACAATACTTTTTACATAAAACAATAAATATTTAAAAGATCCTTCAGTTATCTAAATTTACATATAAGATTTAATTCAATATTTTTATAAAAATATTAACAACTAATACTTACAAAATTCCTTACTTTTAATCCTTAAAAACTGATCAATATCTTACCTAGCATTAGTTAATGGTTTTTGATATAATGTTTCATTAAATTCATTTTTGACAGTTAAAATGAATTGGTTTGCATATAATGTTTCATATTGACAAAAGCCTGGCTTTAACTGGTATCTGCAAAATTCTCCCTTGAATCCTCTGCCAATTGTACCTGAACCTATACCACCAATTGGAACACCTAAAAATTATGTTGTTTTTTTATGAAAGCTTTTGGCAAAGTCAGATTTCATTAAAAACTGAAACAAGAGATTCACCATAAATTTGTTTTCCATCCTGTACATGAAAATAATCCATCACAGGAGTTCTTCGTTTTACCCAAAAATAAAAGCTGTAGGCAATGTACCTAATCGAAAGAAATGAAAAACTGACATTATGTGATGTTAGCAACAGATAGCCCTAGATTTATTTCACATTTAATTATTTCACAGTTTTTAAGCAGAATTTAAGTACTTTCGCAATATATTAAAACTTTAATTTGTTCTTATTACCTAAGAAAGAGGAAAACTAAGTCCCAAATTTGATTCAATCTTGGTATAATTATCTGATGTCTCCTCTCGGGAAATACATGGTCTAACTTTACTTTAAAGCCAAATTTTTCAATTTCATGAGGTGCCCACACCATATCGCAGGCTCGAATTCCGCTAGAAAATATCAGGTTGACAAATTTTAATAAAGTACCCGCACATTTAAAATTTTACAGTTCGCTACAAAATGGTGTTAGGCAATTTATAGCGCAGAATATTTATGTCTCTATGACTTCGTGTTATCAATCCGTATAGAAATCGTAACGGTCTCTTAATTTAACGCAAAATCATTATTCAGTATCTTGTATGAATACTTACAATGCTAAAATTTTCTAAGACTTTAAATTCCACCTGTCATTGAGATCATCTCTATCGAAACAACAACCTTAACTGAAAATTTATTTTATTGGATAATTTGCTGTTTTAGATATCCAATTTTCTGCTTTCTTATAAGCATTCCGTTTCCCTTCAGTTCATGGCTTCTATTTAACTATATCTATTAGTAAAACTTACATAATTCATTTCCTCATTCCAATTTGAATCACCTCGATAAGAAAGAAGGTCCTTGAGGACTTTGTAACATCTTGTAATCCATATTTATTTCACTCAAAGAGTAAGTTTGAGAGAATCTGTTGAAAACTGTAAGGTCCTTATTTCTCGAAACTTTCCTTATATACTTTAAAACATTGTTACCAACAGATTAGAGAATTCCAATACGTTCATTTTATTCTTAAACTTTCATATTTTTATGTGTACATTGCATAAATTATTTCTTCCAAATTTAATAAGTATTTATTATTCTAATACATTACACTTCGTACTAATTAAAAAACATTTTAGTATTTAAATATGATCTTGGTATAAACTAAATTTTTATTAAAACTCATTTCTTTTTTTATTAAAGTCAATTTTTACACTTTCATGCTTCTTTTTTCTTCAATCAATTTAAAAATGTATTTTTTTATAAAAAAATTATAAAAAAATCATTATGAATATGTAATCCGATATTCGTAATTACTTAAAAATATCAGTAGAAAGAATCGAAATATATAATTAAAGTCGATAATTAATATAATAGAATAAAATATATTAACTTATCAGAACTATTTTTCATCTATACAATTTTTTTTATTATTAATCAGAATATATTATAAAATAATTATGTTATGAAGACTTTTAGATGCATATAGATCCAAGAGGGGTCAAATCTTTTTTAATGTCGCAGCGAAAAGAGATGTATATTTGGAAGAAAATATAATCTCGGGAGTATAAAAGTATATTAAATGTATATACTATATCAATTTCCGGCACTTTATGTACGCTGAAAATAGAGAAAAATATTGCAAAGCTCTGAAGGCAGTTATTTTAAAGGCAAAAAGATCCGCGACTTAAAGGCACAAATGCTTCATTGCTGGTTTCTATTTCAATTATTTCAACATATTTCAAAAATTATTCGAAAAAGAAAAACATTAAAACACATTCGTTTACGCATTTTACGGTTAATAAAGTAATTTTGCATTGAAATTTCATTTTAATTTACAGTCACTTTCAAAATACTTATCGGTTTACAATAATTTATCACAAGAATAACTAAAATAAGAAAAAATACTTTCCTTATTTAATCTTTTAAAAAGATTTTCAAATTACTATCCCTATAATATAAATATTTATACATTTACAATTTATACAATTTAAATTTATGGAACCACGTTGATTATTTGACTTTATATTACAAATCAATTAAGATTTTGTCATCTCTAAGGTTTTTATTCTTTTATACGAATAAGCATAGAGTAGTCAAGTATTCAATTTTACGAACACGATTAAGCAGAGAATCTCGATGAAATTTTTTATGTTAAAGCCTATACTAGAAAAATGTTAATGCCACTCGTTCAACATAGAACTAACGTCTTTTTTTTTGTTATGCTTCTCACCACATTAATTTCACTTGGCAATCAACGCCCCAATTATAACAACGGGCAATAATATCCTTATCGAACAATTAGATATCACACCGCTATTAGTTAACCTATTCACATCTCGGGGTCTTAGCTTTGTCGTTGTACGATTTTTGAGTGAATGTGGATCGAAACGCAAAACGTCCGCCTGAGCCGAGTGTGCAGCCGCCGTAAAGAGGGACGGGGCTAGTTCGCCGGTGGTGATCAGGTCAAATACGCACCTATAAAATGAAATAAAGTAAATTATTCCCTTGCACTAACGCTTTTCCAGACCTGATTCGCGTGGAAAATGAAAAATTCACAATCTAACGGGAAAAAATTCGAAACGCACCAATCCAAATAATGGTCTGTGAGTTTATTATCAATTTCATTGCTTAAACCCTCTGTGCTTTGGCATCTGCTCAGTGCTTCCTCCCACGACATTGCATCACCATGATCATATGCAAAATCCAATTGCTCCGATTTTGGGCACCCGTCGTTGCACAGCTTCAGCCCTTCGCTGTCCGTGTAGACCACTTCTTCCGGTAAACGCGCCGCGAATGCCAGATATTTCCCCACCTTAAAAACCAACACATTTCTTATATATGAAACTAATTTCCAGTGCTCTGTTACACTCAAAAAAACGTTATCTGACCTTTCTAATTATGAGATGCGTTTCGATGTATCCCAAATATATTTCGGCTATTTGATGATTTTCATCAATTTGCTTCAGTTTAAGCATCACGCTGCCATTCGGTCCGGAACTGTTCGTTCCATCAATGAAAAAACCAGACAGGAACTGATCGGACTGGGCCTCATAAGTTTTTTCATCGGTACAAAGAGTCCCTCGTCCTTTTATTATAACCGTGATCTGAAAATAAAGACAAAAAAACCGGTAATTCTTTTTCGAGTTACGGCACCATCAAACGAGCAAGATCTGCGGCCGCGCAAGAAGGAAATCTTCAAGTCAGTTAATAAGGAAATCGCTATTTAAGATAAATGGAATACTTAATCGCCAAGCCATTCGAACGTTTGATTCTCGTTAACAGTATTCCATATGCGTAGGTCCTTTCCGGATAAGACCAACCCACCATTTCAGATGGGGTCATTATGACTCTGATTCATCTAAAATTTTCATTATTTCCTTTTCTTACCATGCACATGTGCGTCGTTAATTATTTTACATAACTAAATACTTAATTTCGTTTTACTTCTCCAACAAGTTGTTTAAACATAGTTTTCTAAACAATACTTCGTATTTTCGAGCTCGCAATAATTCATATCTCGAATAAGCATATTGAAAAACTACATTTAAACGTAAAACATTAAAATAATATTACAAATAGGATTTGTTTCTAAATTATTTCCACTTTAAACTACATAAATTTTCTTTTTCTGTTGCTTTATGCAGCGAAAGGATCTTTGCAAATTTCGGTAGATACGGTTTTCCGAAAAGTTATTGTTATGGCATTTTCCCCAAAAGCCGTTCGGAAAAAACGCTATCAATTATTTTGTTTTTCTTTATTCATTTTGTCAATCATTGTGATCCTTCATAAAAATGTTTCCTTTTACTTTTTGAAAATAAAAGAAAAATATAGCACATCGAAAACATTTGGAATCTCAGGTTCGAACCCCGCTCCGAGCAGCTGCTTTTTCTCTTTGCAATTCCTTTTCAAACCCATTTTGAATACGAAGACAAATAAGACCTAAGCAGTTCCGAAGGAACGAGACCCTTCTTACGTATAATAAATTGAAAACCATATTTCAGGTACTTCGCCATCGTGAGAGGTAGTTTTCAAATACTGAAACCACATTTCGTTCTTATTCTTGAGAAAATTCGATTTTATTCTTTGCAAAGTCGCATTTGAGGGTATTCTTAAAATCCCACAAAGGACTTGGCACCGTCACCTTTGGAACCTACATCTTTGTGACAATACAATTGGAATTCTGATACAATACTCTTCAAAAACATTCCAGTTTGAAAGTAAAGGAAATTCAAGAAAAGAATTAATGTCCATGTCATTGTAATAAGTCAACTCAGACAAATTCCATTTATATAATAAAAATAAAATTGATTTTTTTTTCGGAGCGGATTATGATCTATTGCAATGAAAATGCGTTTCGAATTTAAAATTTTTTTATGAAAGAATTAATTCTTTTTCTTCAAGCCAGAATTCGTTTAAATCTCGGTATGGCGTGCTGAGAATTTATATTTTTCGTAGAAAAGATCTTTTGTTAAGGGAGAATTAGGTGGAGTAAATAAAGGGAATCGAAAAGAACGGCCTTTACGTTGACGCAATGGCACGCCAGGGCCGGAGTCTCTCATTTCATGTCGTCCCGGAAAAATCGTGTGAAAATACCTTCTTTCGAGATTTCATCATCCATTGTCGGGTGACAAAAGAAAAAACCACCGACACACAAGATGCTTTCGGGTCGCAACAAAACAATTTCCCGGAGATCAAACGGGGAATAAAAATTTACCATCAACCGATGAATTGTTTTCCAAAAAACCCTTTGAATAATGGCAGCATATACCTCGTCGTTCAAAGGTTCGACGTTTCATTTCGATTCCAGGTCCACGGAGCCCGAACAAAAGAGTCGAACCGGAATTCGGTCCTGAATATGAGGCGTAGCAGACAATAACTATGACAGATGAATGATGAGGGTTCCATTTCACACCACCACCATTCAGGTTTGAATTCCGGTTCTTATAATGCTTTTTTCACAGGCTCCTCGATGGCTTCGAACCGTTTTCTTATGATGCACCCACGACCGGATCTTTTCTTATATTCAGAAAAAGCAAATTTTAATTCTTTAGATAATTTTTTACTATAAATATTTCACTTTCAATTTATGCATCTGAAAATTTCGTAAACTGTGACAATCTATCTAATTCTGGAATTATCAAATTCAAAACAGCGCGGATAATTTGTTATAAAAAGTTTTTGGTTTATGAAAATATCATCATTTAATTTATACGCCACGACTTACACACATATACCAAAATCGAGGCGTGTCTAATATAGAAGACTACATATACTTGGTATCAAGAAAGCAAAAATTTGAATTTACTAAACAGAAAACTATTAAATTTAGTATGAAATGGTTTGCGTAAGATGCAATTCTAAATGTTATTCGAAAGGAATATTACATTAACACTTTTAAAGATTTTAAATGTTTCTGATGGTAAATCAACAGCTGAACAGCTTTATTTAGATTCACAGACTTATCTAAACAAAACAATTTTTTTATTCACTTTTTCAGCACCGCTTTCTAATATTAGCCCTATCTAAGCAAATTGACGAAATATTGACAAATATTTAATATTTAATTCCTTTAATCGCATATATCGTGTACATGAAAATTTGAAATTTTCTTCAATAATTAATATAGGTTTATGCGAGAATGCAGGATAACTAAAAAATATGATCGTTTTATGATTTTTTAAAGGTCAGTTCTTATTTATAAAGATTTGAAGTTCTCAGAGATCCGATTGAAAGCCTAAAAGAAAGCTAAACAATATGATTTTTGCAGTACATAAACAACTAAGAGTAAATTGTTAATTTATGCCCCAAAAAATAACTCATTAAAATATGAAAATCTAAAAAAAAAGAATGCATGCATGAAAAATTCATTTTACAGCAGTAATGTTTTCAATTCATTTTAATAAAAAAAATCGAAACCTTGATTACGAATATAATGGAAAAAGAATCAGGTTTAACTGAGAACGATGTATATATACAATAAATTTTCAAAATATTTTTAATTAATCATGTTGCGTCGAGGTTGCAAAAGTCAGCGTACTGCGTTTTTGATAAATGGGCGAAAAATAAGTTGACAGTTGACGTCGTTTAATATGCATGGTTAAAAGGCGGACGATTCCAAGTTAAACTTTGAATCTACACATAAGGTAGATAATTCGATAGGAAATGGGAAACAAGGTCCTCAAACGTGTTAATAATTTCACCGGAGGCGACGGTGTCTGGGTCACCGAAAATATAAAAAGAAGCAGGCAAAAATAAAACAATCCGAATAAATATGTACGAGATAAAAAAACTTTGCTGTCGGATTGATTTGCCTATGTCTTTTGGCACGAAAGGGTAGTCTGGGGCCATCTCCGCCAACTCGGAAATGTCTGCCAACGTACAATCAGCTTCCTTTCATTATTAACCTTAAATCGCCAATAGAAAACCCTCTAATTTTCATTTTTTAAACAATTTCCCTATAAAATTACATATTTTCAATTTAATTGAAATTTAAACATTTTACACGAGCAGCACATGTTTAAAAAAATCTACCTGAACTTCGCACCTGTTTGGACCACAAATACAGGTATTCTCTATTATCCCTCTTTTGAAAAGCCTTCAATTCCGCTTAATAAAAAAGATGGATATTTGGGTAAGGGGGAGGAGGTAAAAAGGTTTAATGCCACACTGAGATTTTGATTTAAACACCTTTTAGGGCGGGTCTTTAATTATAATCACTATGTCCCCTAATAATGAATATTTTCAAACTGGCTGCTTCATAAGATGTTCCCTTCTTTCCTTTACTGCAATATCGATAGTTTTTTGTTGCATTGTACGACATAAAATAATCCAACACTTCCTATAAAGTATTGGATGTTTTCCCATTCATACAGAAAATTAGATAAACCTTGAACAGGAAACTCTTCGCACATTAGGATTAAATTCAGAAATTATTACTAACGAGAGCGATTTATCCAATTTAAGCCTAATAACCAAATTGAAAACAATACTGAGATAGAGGAATAAAGCGATTAACAAGATTAAACCACTTATAATAGCTTCATTATGACTATTAGATAACCAGAGGATAACTTCAAAATGCGCAGTTAAATGATATAGAGTAATTTTGGCTTGCAATGTTAAATAAAGCAATGATAAAAAAATATAAAAAACTTATCATCTTCTCTTTTCAAGATTTAACATGAATTATCAGCTAACTCTTCTCAAAAAAGCAATATAGCAGAAAGACACGGACAAAATAAAGAAACGAATCTATGGAATAATTATTCAAAATGGAAAAAGCAAGACCATAATCTTTTTTATGTTCGGTATGTTTATAAATTTTACTGAATCGATTTTCAATTTGTTTAGCACACAGCAATTTAGTGTGTTCAAATCCATCAATTTTGTGATGATCTTAAAATTTTAACTAAAATCTTTGCGGTTTTCGTTAAAAAAAAGAAATCTTACTAAATTGTTTTCAACCCTTAAACAAAACCAGACCAGCCGATTATCACAAATAAAAAAAAAATTGTTTTTGGTTTCAGACTCAATTCGCGACTTGCATCCGACCAAACCGAAAAACGTTACGTTTCAGCGAAGATTAGACAATTTTCCTGCCTATAAATGAGTTTTTGGAAATAAATCGAATATAAAAATTTTTATCAGATAAAAATTGAGTACGAATATAAATGCACAATATCCATTCCAAATCTAATATTTAACTATCAATAAAATTTACCTTAGTCGTAACAGTTGCCGGAGAATTCTTCATTACGGCTTCATTAGTAACAGACACCGCCAAGTGAGGGTTGTCGAGGAGCGGCCAGGCACCATTGAGCTTGCAGGTCTGGTATTCTGAGAAAAAGGTTTTAAGATGAGGATCGCCAAAGAGGCTACAAAACCGGAACCTTCTTTTGCCGTGGAATGTACAAGACTTTTGCGTAGGCGATGGCACCGGAACCGTGTGAACCGGAAGTTCCGGTATGACACTCGGGAGATGAATCGGAACTCTCGGCTGCGCCTTATCTGCTCCGATAAGAGCGGTGCAATTTTGACTCGACATTTCCTCCTTTACCATGGTGACGGAAGAGTGGTAGATGAGAAGGCTGTGGCATTCCTTCTTGCTTGCCAACAGGCAATTTTTAAAGTCTCGCAGAATGTTGCACAAGATCACGTAATCCTTGGAATCTTCAATTTTATTCTTATCCAAGGAGTCATAATAATCATTATTGCAGGAGTTAATTTTACATTCTCCACAAACTAAAAATAAAAATTAATGTTTATTAAATAAATTCTCCTTTTACAAAAGCACCTAAAGATATACAAAATTCTTTATTTTATGTGAAAAAAATAACAAATTTTTATAAAAATATATATATTTTAGAGCTCTGTTTGTAAATCAGCAATAAATAAGGATGACTTATAAATTCAACAAAATCTCTCGTCGCAATTGAAATTTTGCGGTTGAAATTATTACTTAATATACATTTATGAATTTTTCTGAAAAAATCAAGCTATATAAAACTGATGAAGTAAAAGGTGAACTATCATGCTCCAAATTGCTTTTTACTTTTTGCGCACGACTAGTCTTAAAATAACATTTAAAAATCATCCTGTACAATGGCTACCTGCTTGTCTCGGATCTTTCAATTGGAATTAAACGTAAACGCTCACGCCCAAAATCAAATCTCAACATTAAAATATCAAGAAAAAAAAAGGGGAAAAAGAATTCAATATTAGTTGAAAAGTAATATTGATTAAGAGAATTTACGTGACTGATCGTCTGCACCGCTCTCAACTTGCCGTAAAAAAAGAATACATAACGTCAATTAAGGAACAGAAGACGTTCAAACGGAAACAGATTAAAAAAAAATTCAACGGGTGAAATTTGAGCGGTTAGCCTGGGAATGAATTTCTCGACAACGGTAAGGCCGTGGCCAAGTTGCCAAAAGAGAAGCATCAAAGAGTTTGGGCGGTCCGAGCGAGAAGAAAAACCTCGGGAGCCGTCTGAGGGGCAACTTAAAACACCATGAACCAGAGCTCAATTTTTCCCTCTTCATTTGGATGTAACCAATCGCGAAATGATCGTAACCGCAGTTACGGGCTTCAAGTATTTCTCTACGTGCTCCCTTGCCTGTCATAAAAACAAGTTTAGAAAGTGAGTTTTAATGAAGCGACCAGTAGATATTCACGCGATAACACGTCGGAATAGAAAAAAACCACGAAAGTAGAATGTTCGGAGTACTGCGGTGAAAAATGCCGGTGCAGGAACCACGTAAAAAAAAAAGAGAGAGAGAGAGAGAGAGAGAGAGAGAAAAGAGAAAAAGAGAGAAAAATCGAAACCGTTAACGGGCGAACCATTTCTGGTGCCACGCCGGAATTTCCGGGAAATTAATTCCAAAGCTGCCCTCTTGAAATCGGCCCAGCGCCGCGGCAAAATATCGAAAAATAATAATTGCTTTAATTGTTATCCTCAGAAATTTTGATGTTGTCGCTATTTGAGAAAAATGCACGACAATATCACGTAAAATGCCACAAAAATACAGCGCCGTTAAAATGCAATTAATTTTGCAGTGTTTTGACTGATGTCTAAAAATCGCAATCTCAAATAATATCTAATTTCTGCTTGATAGGGTGAAAAATTATTTTCTAAAAATACTCGACATATCTCGTAACCTTAATAATCGCACTTAACCGATAACCGAGAACCGATAACGTCCGCATAGTAATTGCCGTAATATTGGGAGCGATGGAAACAAAAGCATTTAAGTGCGACTTCGATTGGAGCGAATCTAAGCAATTTGCTTAGAGGGCCATCGAAATATTCATCGATTCAAAAAAAAGGATGATTCGTTGGCGGCGACATTGGTCAATCGTGTGGAACCATCGTTTGGACGCTTGGGACAATACTGCAGCTTCCAATAAAGAAAAGTAAAAAATGTTTGGCTTACCTTGCAACACCTTGGTCACGACAAGGAGGAGAAGGAGAAGCAAGCGAGGCTCTGCCGGTTTTGGAGCGATCCCTCGGTCCATTTGGTCCCGCAAGAACTCCGGCGTCTTATGCCATCACGACTGCACCCGCGACGACTGCATTTCATACAAAAAAAGAAAAAAAAATTTAACAAATTTATTGTCTAACCCCAGAGGGAGGTTTGGGAAAAGGAAAATTTACGAAGAAAAATGGTCGACAATTTAATCAAAACATTTTAAAATTTTTATTTTCACTTCCTTGGCACGGTATTCTTAACGTCAAGAACAACATGTAGACTGCCCCGGTGAAGCATGGCGTGTTCGTGTTCGCTTGCAAAACATCCGTTTCTATTATGTTTATTTCATACTTCAACTACCAGATAAGGCAAATTGCAGTGCTTACTTCTTAACGTGACAACCAGTTGCAACATATTCGGAACACTACATAAATTTGTTCTACAAAACTTACATTTCAATCGTTTTTTTTACACGAATGCTGATATTGGTCTCGCAAAGTTACATCTTAATAATTATTGAGGCTCCATATATACTCAAAATATTACGTTCTCCACTCCCGCTATTTTCCAGCTACTTCCTAAATTTAAGAGCAATTCCTCCGCTGACATTTCCTAAACCGTTAAAATATAATAAACCGTCTAGATATAAGGCAGTCTACACACTTCCATGAAAGTACGAAATTAAATAACGTGTATTTTACATTGATATGCCATTAAGAACTTTACGTCCATTTTTAAGTTTCATACCAAATTCGTTTATATTTTTTTATAAATATAAATTATTAAAATGTTATTTTCATCTAAAAATATTAAAAATAAAAATAATTTATTATTATTGGACTTTCACTGTTACATTTAAATAATTTGAAAAAGACAATTTTGAAAAAATTCAACTTTTTCTACATGTATGAAGACTATATGTAAAGTATTTCGATTTATACTCCTTTCATCTTTTTCAGATCTTCGATCATTAACAGTTTCCATTCGCTTGACCGTGTTGCAAAACGCGAAAATTAATTTGTAGCGTGTGCCCATCCGCTCTTCCATCATGATCGGTATCGCAGAAGCTAAGGTGTTAAAAATTTCAATTCCAACATGGAAGTTTCACCCAATTATTATTTAACCGCGAACATAAATTATTTATGCTCGAAATATAAAAGAAATTCCCTGACATGTTCAAGGAGAGTCACGCCTTTTGCTTCTCTGCAGAGTTAAAAAAAGACTAAGAATCAGAAGACTGTCAGTCAAATTGATTTAACTACTTTTTATCGGCCCTAATCAAAACGTATGCATAACTCCCAATCTCTATCCGAGCGATATTTAAGCTTGAATAATTAAATCATAGAAGAGAATTGTGGCAATTTACCCAAAAAATTTTAAATTCAGCAGTAAAATTTATAATTTATTAAAAACCTTACATAAAAAAATAAAAATTAAAATTTTACTCTTGAGTAACTACAGTATTTTCTTTATACAATAAATACATATATATATATCGGACCGTCTTCTGTTATAAAAATATTTAACATACAACACTCCGGATATTTCATGATTTTTTTGGGCCTCACATTCAAAGTTAAAAACGGTGCTTTTAAAGTTTCTTCCGGTCCAGTTCATTCAAAAATCATCAAACAGAAAGTCCATCGAATTCCATTTCCTATTTCCAACAGTGAAACACATTATTTATACTTCTGCTATCATTCATTTTTAATTCACCAAAATTATTAATAATCACTATACAATTAATGATGTATAGAAGTAAAAAACGCAAAACATAAAACAGGATGCCAGTGTCAATTTCTTGCGAAGAAAAAAACAAGGTTACGTTCTCGAGGAAGTGTTTACAGTGCGCGACCTTGCTCGGAATGCGATAATTACTGCTTTAAAAACAGTGCGAGAGAAAGCAGACCAAAAAAAAAGATTTATAAAAAGATAAAGAGGTCGAGAAATTAACCGATGAAGAGAAGTAATGCTATACTATTATTTAATCTTATATGAAGGTACAATAAATGCACCTTATTACAATTTTGAGGAGTAGGGATTAAACTTCGGCGAAAAGAATTTTTCATGCAGGTAGCCAAACCGAACGACAACAATTCATCCACGGCACGTCGAGAAGGGAAAAAGAATAAGGAGTGAAAAAAAATCAAGGATTTTATGTTAATGTCATCAAAAAAGATTATACTAACGAAAAATACAAAGGAAACGGATTTTACCGGCAAACTAATTGAAAATCAATCTTCTTACACTGAACAGACACCATGAAAGAAGTTGTCTTCTCTTAATTTAAAATAAATTCAGGGATTGAATAATTTCGGTGGTTATTAAAGTAACCTCATCTTACCGTTCCAGTCGTTTAAATTCAGGTGTAAACTACGATTTGTGACTCAGGCAAGATACCTTTGAGCATCATGTTAAACAGGATGTATTTAATTTGATTGGAAGTACCTTTTGCTCCGTTTTGTGGTCCGTTTTTATCGCCTTTTTGTGTATGCTGCTAATTTCACCGCAATAACCTATACTTAAGTATATTTTTTGCAATACAAACAATTACGAAAAACTTTCGAACATTCAATCCATGAGCGTTTCGAGCCGAAAAGGCGCGTTCAGAATACAGATGGTCCTCGTGTTTTGATTGGTGGTCCAGTTGAAAGGCCACGCGCGGAGAAAAGTACCCAAGTAACGATGTAAAAAAAAAAAATTTTTCTGCCGGGAAATTATTTTCATTCATGAAAGATAAAATGTTTATCATTTTTATAATTATGAAAAAAAATCAAAATTCATTAACTTCCTAAACTGCTTTTCCAACAAATGAAGCGCAAGAAAAAATGGGAAGGAAAACTGGTTTGGTTATAATATTCCCGTGCACTAAGAAAAGTTGACTAATTTTTTTCAAAAAGAAACCATAGAATATGATTTTTCATTTATTTCGCTGCAGTGGGCGTGCGTGGGCGAAAAAGGGCACGTTATTAACATGTGGATTTATAATTCTTAAATAAAAGTCCTATTTAAATGTGTAAAGAATATGCAAATTTTGTACCGTCACAAAATCACATCTCGCTTTTGTTCTTTAATCAATTCAAGCTGGAAATATTATTATTAT
The DNA here is from genome assembly GCA_028565995.1 of Ricinus marginatus. NCBI lineage: Eukaryota > Metazoa > Arthropoda > Insecta > Psocodea > Ricinidae > Ricinus > Ricinus marginatus. The sequence continues at coordinate 387,109 of JAOWBB010000015.1, forward strand.
TATTATTATTATTATTATTAATTTATTATTATTATTATTATTATTATTAATTTATTAATATTATTATTATTAATAATAGTAATAATAATAATTTCATCATCATCATCATGTCATTTGGTCCACTAAATATTTTCGTGAAATTTTTTAGGATAAGCATATAGACGGAAATAGAGTTATCCAATATCTATTTATTCTAATTTTTACTTTTCGTTTTTGATTAATGTCTTTTAGCATGGCATTAGCTGTGAAGAGCATTTCTTCTGCCAATTGTAACAGATTTAGGCAGGGCAAGTCAGAAGGTTCTGATGCAACAAGAAAACAACGGTGGATTACGATGTTCAAAATTATCTCGCAATCGGGATTCGATTCCCGCTTCAGGATATCCCGAAGCTAAAAGTCGGAAAATGCAGTGGACGGAAAAAAAAGGGAACTGCAAAAAAAATCACGAATCTGATTTATGTCAGCGTAAAGTCTGACCATTCGGAACTGAAGATTGAAAATGAAAATGCTGTCAGTAATAGGCTTTGTAAATAAAAAAAGAATCGTCTTTATTTTAGAGATGACACACGGAAACGTAAAGAACAAGAGGCAAACATTTGCAATTCGCAGTTAGAGGAAACAAGGCGGAATCAAACAAATAACTAATAAAGCGAGTTAATTTAATTCATCCGCATAATGTGCATATGCCGAGAGCGGTTTGGATGGAAAATGTGAGTGACTGTCGGGCAGATTTGAACGAAAGCTACGACCGAATCGGAAAATAACGAAACAGCTGCATCAACAGTTCTCGCAATTCACGAACGAATAATAAATTTTCTCTCGAGATAAGAAATGTTAACGTAAATATTGAAAAAGTAATTTTATCGATGTGAAGAGCAAAGATTTCGATGGAAATAGATACGAGAGCCATAAGTCTGCAACTATGGCTCGTCTCGTGCCATGCTTTTACTGTGAAATCGCCAACCCTTTTCATTGTCGTTTCCCTTCCTCTCGAGGGTGGCGAAAAATCTCCGAATTCGCCCCAACGAAACATTTCGAACTATGTCATGTATCTTCAAAACGAGACGATCTGCCGGCAATTCGATCTCTTCTTGAACTCTTAGCGGTTTACAGAAAAATTTTATAATCAAACGAAAGTTAAAATATAAAGAGAGACTAGTCCGCAGAACAAAATTTAGGTTTCTTTTACATTTATTTTCGCGATACTCTTTCAAACGAAAATAAAGAATTATTGACATAAACCGCTCAATAAGATGATTTATCGAAAAGTGGCACTATCACTGAAAGAAAACCAGCGATAACGAGCTCTTCATTTCAAGATATTAAAATTCCAGAATGTAGTGATATTCCTCGATGCATATACAAGATAATATAAATACATACATGTTCAAGAGCAATTCTGAAAATTTAATGCAACTTTGAAAAATACATGATATTTCGTTTATGCACAAAAATTATCTTAATCCTATCAAAATGAAAGAGGTATCCATATTTTTATAAAATGAAAGTTAAATATAAGGCAATTGTGTAGATAATAATAAAATTTAAGATAATTTGAAAAAAATTCTCGCGTTCCAGTGTTTTCAACAAAAATATAAATAATTATCATTTTATTTAAATAAAAAATTCAAAAATACTTTATCGCAAAAATTTCATCTCTTTGAATTCATTCCATTAATTTCTTCAATTCAATTAAATTGAAGAGAGTGAACTTTTGCAAAGTAGACATTCTGTTTATCAATTATTTTATCTAGTTCTTTGTATCAAACTTTATTATTCTATCAATGCTTGAAATGCCAAAAAATAATTGGTTAACATCACAGCATTAATATGAAATTTCATTGTAAAAAATTCAATCCAATTTCATAACCATTTAAGAATCTCAACCAGTATTATTCTGCAAAACAATCTTATTGCTGTGCAATAAACAGAGAAATGCTCTGAGGGATATAGTAGCCACAACATAATCATAAATAATACAAACTATTAAGTTGTTAATTTTCTAGTTCATATCAAATGTTAATTGAATTTCAATCTTTCTGTAACACTTCTCCTTTGTACTTCTCTAAGTTTTCATTTAATGGCTTAAATGCAAATGAAAACATAGAGTTAATATGCTTCAAATTCTAAATTTTAAAATAGAACAGCAACCCGTCATCCAATTTAAAAGTTTCACTTATTAAAGTATGATTCAAAGTATGTCTTTTAATATATTACTTTAAGTGACTTACAAAAAAACATGTTTTCTTTCAATATTTTTGCTTAAAATACTTTATTGATGTTAAAGATTTTAATAAAACATTAAAAATTTAAAAATCAAAAACTGGTTAACTAAAAAGTTCAATAGCAATGAACTAAGATTATTAAAAGATAAAGATTTCAATTATTTAATGTGCATTACTTAAAAATGTAATTTTGCAAAAATAAAATTGTTCATTTTTTTATTTCAATACATCAATAATAACATTCTACAACACATATTCACAAGTAGAAAAATATTCAAAAGATTTAACCCTAATGCCAATTAATAGTTGTTATATGTATATTGAAAAGTTATAAATTTCAGATAAAATGCAAGTATTCTGGCACTACTACAAACAAAAACCAAAATACTTTTACTCCCCCAAGAATAATCTTTTAAATAAAAGACGTTTTAACTTCCTAAAAATGTGAAAATCAAGAGGCTGTTAGATATGACTATCAGAGTTCAGCAGTTTCAAACACAGATGATTTGAATAAATGAATGAACGAATTCAAATGGAGGGGAAATGTTTATGAATAAATAATAATCTTTTTCGAATGAATGATAATTATAAGGCAGATAACTTACTTTAAAAAAATAAAGAACTCGGAAGATTAAACTGAAAACTTCAATTTTTTCCCTGGGCAGAATTAAAAATTCTGAAGCATGCCATTTTTACGACTACCGTCGCCTCTTCATATTATATAAACTTCTGAAATATGTAATAATTTTCTCGAACCACTTTTGTTGCTAGCGCTTGAATAGAGTTAAAATTTCTTTTGCTTTCAAATTCGAGTTTTTTGTATTTTATCCCATTCCAGAAAAAAATGGCCGACTACATTTTAGTGAAAAATTCAAATTATAATCGAATTAAATCAATATCGTAAAATTGTCACATCACGAAAACCTTCTGTTTTGAAGAATAGCACGCGGATATACTTAAAAAAAAGAAGCAATCTCACAAAGAAAATCGAGAAAAAATAATATTAAATGTCGACTTGAATTGCTAACACACGGCACACTCAAAGCAACTGCACAGTAAACTCGACACTGGCGCGCAGAATGCTGCACGGCTGCGCAGCATTAAATGGATCATTTGCATGGAGCTTTTTAAGAAGATGGATAAATGTATTAAAAAGTGAATATTGCAATGATTTTTTTACGATAAAACGATTTTTCATTGTTACAGATTTTATGATTTCCACGGTGCAGAATCTTTTTTTTTTTCCATAGTTCAAATTTTAAATTATTTCCACCATTGTCCTTTAGTTCTTTTTTTTGCGTCCTGAAAATTATCTCGTAATGAAATTTTTTGCGTGATTTAAAATGTATTTTAAACTGGGCAGACAATCGAAGGATTTGGAGCGAAGAATGAAATTATACGGTTATAAAAAAAAAAGGAATATTTCGCAGAAATGTTAAATGAATATATGAATTTCATTATATGCTAATTTTTTAATGAAAATATTTGAATTTTGAATCTTATTATTGCATGACGCGAAGCAATTACGAGACGAGAGACAGGAATTACAAACGGAATGCAATAGACTGCGTGACTCCCATCGAAGCAAATTCACTTTGTGATTCTTCAGTATATTTCCAATCTCCTCACACCCATAGCTCTCCCGTTTTTTCTTCTTGCCGGAGGGAAAGATCTTCGCCACTTTTCACCCGTTCACAGTAGTATTCTCGGGATAAAATATCCCGCATAATCGTTCACCACAATTCGTCTCCAAATTGCGTCGTTGCTAAATTTCCATTTCCCTCCTCCCAATCGCAAAATTAATGCATAAATAAAGGCCCAAAAACTGAACCGGAAGGGCAAAAAATGAACGCGTTCTAAGGTAATCAGGTTTTCTAATTCCCACTTCGAAATAACCTCATAAACGTTTAAATAATTTATTCGATAATAAAAATAATGGTCTTTTCACAGTGTCATTTTCAAAACTTAAATTTTATTAACATTTTTCATTCATTCCGTATTCAATGAGAAAGCCATTATTTCGCGCCGATGCGAATTTATGAAATTTTTGGCATTTAAATGATTGAATATTGTAATAAAATTAAAGCGAACATAATGGCATCAAGCAATTAGGGAAAATAATACTCCACGTCAATTGATCAGACTTATTTTAAAATATTCTTCGCTTAAAGTAAATGCGAACACATCGATTCTGTAATGGAGGCTTAAAAAGTCTATTTTTCGAATTTATCTATTCTAAAATTTTAAATAAATTTACTTGTGATATGGAAGAATGCCAAATTACCTAAATGCCTGCAGCATTCCCATTACACAATTTCACAACAGAGGGAAACTCAGCTTCTCAACTTGAGATTATTTTCATCTTTCTTTGATTCCTTTTTGTAGAGGGATCTAAATGTTTGCTTTGAGTTTTCTTATTTCATTGCAAGGAAACCCCCCCAAGAGATTATCATTCCCCTTGTTATTCTTGAGATGAATTGACTGAAAAAGGGAAAAATTTCGTTAATTTAAAATAATATTGTCATTTGAAAGTAGAAGCCATAAGAAGACTGTAGTCAAATATGCTAACAGTTATATGGAAATTTTTTAAAAAAATGCATTTTCGTTTTTTAGAGATGTAACAAATTTAATATCCGCTCTTAGGAAATTGAGCTAACAGACAAAATTAACTTTACCAAAAGCTATATCACTCAATAAAGAGAAAACAATCTGACTTCGACCCAGGAGGGTTAATAAAAGGGCAGGCAATTACGGTTATGGGATAAACTTCATCCTTCGGGAATTTCATGAGGCAGACTGCATTGCACCATCGTTTGTCTTGCATCTGTTCGTATTCTAAAAAGGTTGGACTTAAATTAAATTTCGCTAAGATCGTCTTCAAATGTTAGAGGCTGCACTAATAGTTGCTCAAAAGTTTCTTCATCTAAGCAGTTCATTCATTTATGCCGAAATATGACCAGTGTTGTCCCATTTAGATCGCACACAATTATGAACTTGCCAATGATGATAGCAAATAATAAAATGCAATTTCAAACTGATAATCATTTGAATTCAACGCCTTCTAGAAACATTACATGGTTTAATCATAAAAGAATCACTGAGAACAAACTTAATCCAGTTTTTATCTATATCCAGCTTTCAAAATTTTGAATTCTTAACTTTAAAAAGTTATTAACTCTAATATTTTCATCCTCGATTCTTAATCAATCCGTGAGAAATGGAATTCGCTTGTAAAATTTCAACCCCATCTTTTGGAAAGCATATTGATGTATATGTACACTCTAGGAGCTTGAATTGCTTTTATGCAGCATACCGTTGCGATCTCATGCAACGAGATCTTATTACCAAAGATTGATTTTATTTTTTACGATCCATCTTTGACAATTTTAGCATTGCGGCCAGATAATCACGATTATCGAACCTTTTTCGGATAGATTTTACCTTTTTTCCTCGATTTTATAATCGAATTCCTTCGGGCGTTTCTCAAGAGTTGCCGTATAAATCATGATTTCTTCCTTCTCGCTCTCGGAGATGCAATATTCAATTTCGTTGATTTATCTAATGGAGTTTTATAAAGTAATATTCTACCCCAAAACTAAAAGGGAGGACAGAATGTTTCCCCCGGACACATCCAATCTTCCCCCTTCATAAATCTTGCTCCTCTTTCGAGAGCAGCATCTCATTTTCCTTCGCTTCAGCCGGGCAATTTTAACGACATCCAACAAGCGGTCTACGCCGGAGCTTTCATCCTAATTTGATATGATTGCGCTTCAGGTGTCCCGGAGTTTTAGTCATTTCCACATGTCGTCGGCGGAAGAATCTCCCATCATTCAAAAGCAAAAGAAGAAATATGAGAAACACGATGACCCTAATTTGGAAGTGAGGAACAGAATCGATTGAATGCCAATAAATGCCAAGAAAGAAACTCCCACCGAAACGCACCCTTCACGCCTGACCAAGAACGTTCATAATATACCTCGTGGTTATCGACGATTAGGTCTCCATTGAAGTCTCAGCGGTGGTTTTCCGTAAATCCAAAGCACTGAACGTTGTGTTTCCTGCCCTATCGGGACGGGGAAAAAAGCAGAAATTAAAGCGCGGCAGATAGGAGCAATCAAAAAACTTATTAAAAAAGAAAGAAATATCATTCGCGGTGCGATCTGTCTGAAAAATGCAAGGGAAAAAAATAGAAAAGGGGTTCAATATTTGCATTACAAAATCCAAGATTAAGTTTTTAATATAAGATCGCTGCCATTCACCAAATAAATGCTTTCCTATAAGTAAATATTTTCATTTCATAATTTGTATGTTCAGTACCCTTAAGACGTGATATCTTTTCCAATTTAAATCGTTAGGGCTTTCGGGCAACGAATTTCGATTTTCGAAGCTCCGCACGGGTGTTTTTTCAAGACAAAAACCATGACTAATTTCACCTAATAGAAAATCTTGATTTTGCTACTGGAGGTCAATATGGACTCAGTACTGACTCTTCGGCTTTATTTGTGGATATCCGTCAAGAAGATATTCCAAAACACATTTTTTCAACCATGTATTACATAAACTTGACAAATATCTATTATAATCAAAGCGAGTCAGGCAAAACGGTTCCCTGTCACACCTTAAGAGCGCTAACTTGATCGATATATCCTTTTCTGTACCATAAATTAATGCAAAGAGATTTTGAATTAAATTTTATGGGCTTTTAGATCAGTTTGAATCATTTATCTTCGGTTTAATATCAGAATCTCAATTATCTTCAGCGCTTTTTCCATTATGTCTTTATGCACTGTAAAATGATCAACTTCAATTTTTGATCAATCTAATTATCCAATTGAGCTATAATGGTAATGGGCAATTTGGTTTACGAGTTTTTACAGTAAACATTGATTACAGTAAACCGTGAAGATAGCTAACGTGTGGATTATCACGGAGGCTTTGCTTCATTTCGTCTCCATCGAACGACCGGATTTTGTTTCGACCGCGTTACCTGACCAATCCGAGGATACTCCGTGTGAAAATTGTGACTTGCAAACTCTGTACCTGACTGATTTGAACGATCGAAGGATAATGAATGCATAATAATCCTACCTTATGGCCTGCTCCACACGTTTTCATGCTTTAAGATCGGGTCCGGAATATATTCTAAGACTTAAAGAACGCGTGAAATGTAGAATTAGCTTCGCCTTCAGTTATGAGATTTCCATCCGAGGCTACAACAAAAGAAGTTCTCTTAAGTCATTCACATGCATGAAACGAAGGAAATATAAGAAAGAACTCTTTCGATGGAATTAAATTTTAAATGAGACCCTCCGTGGCTTTTTTAAAGGTTTTCTTAAGACCGAATACTCGGCTGGTACATGTCATATGAGAAAGAAGAGGTTATTCACAGGCGACCTTTCACCTCGATACCTGGGCGTGCCTGTGTGTCAAACTGCATTATTTCTCGCTCCTACAATTTACAAAAGCTGACCACGATCTTACATATCTAACCAAATGGAACTGGTCTTGATATTAAAATAAAATATAAGTTTTTGGTGTTAAGCAGAAGTTTTTTGGTGACTCGGCGAATAGATCATTTTTCCTCGCACACTACACCTGCGACAAAAGAAGCGAACAATGGTTTGTGGAATGTGAATGTGATTCCCCGAAGATATTAAGATATGTTTAATATTTCTAAAAAATTATAGTAAAGAGGTTTTTTTAGAGAATAATTTATAATTTGGAATAAATTTCAATGGAGTTATTCGATTTTAAGGTAATTTTTCCAAGGTTTTCAATTAATAAATATAACGGGACCGATTTTCCGGCAGGGAAGGTAAATGGGTATAAAAATAAAAATGAATTCTCGAATTATTGACAATTTGTCCCCGTTCTTAAGAAATTTATTGATTCATATTGAGATAATTGCCTTGTTTTTGGAATTATGATAATACAGAAAAAATTGCATCACCGAAGTATAATAATTATATTAATAATACATTACGTTACGTGGAATATATTATCACAAAATTCTGCGTTTAATAGATACATTAAACGATCATTTTTTTCCAGCTGGGTGATGAAATGTTGCTACAGAATTCGATGATTATCATCAAGTTAAGCATGATGACTGAAATCGCGATAATGAAATTTAATAAGTTTTTGTTTTTCTACTGCTTCCAAGACCCGTCTTTTATTTCTTACCCATAAATAATATTAATATCATACTTAACATATTTTTTCAGTGTGCCACGCCCTTAAATTTTGTCACATTATCGCTTATAGCACGTTTAATGTTTCTGTGCAGCAATCAATTCAGTATAAGCATCATGTCAATTTAGTCAAGGTCCATGCAGTAATAGTCTTTACATTACTGTTATCGATGTTTTGATCCACATTGTAAGTATTTTAAGCTTTTGAATGTATGATCGTGCAATTCTTAAGAATGAAATCTTTGCACCAAATTCTTTCATTCCATTCCAATTAATGAATTCACAAATATTTAACAATGGGATTTGCTCTATATTATTATTATACATTGCTGGTTTTATAGTTTTTGCCATTTACATTAAAAAACTGAGTTCTTTACATCTTGGTGAGAAAAATGTTTTTGTCTGAAAAAAGTGAATATCCGATGCTGAAGTTGATGTTGCAGAATTTCGATTGAGAATCCTTTACTGATAGTGATGTGAATGAAAAATAGTAGATATTGAGATCAGAATATGATTATTTTAAAAATTTTAGGAACAATATTTTGTGTCTCAACAAAAAGGTGGTGGTTCAGCATTAAATGAACATTGTTCATTACTATAGTAAAGTTAATGGGTTACTTCAGGGTTTTTAAAATATTAGAGTAATGATTTTTATTTTTTGTCAAATAGCACTGCGCGATATTTTCTGTACGAATTAATATATAATTCTTTCATAAATTGTAAAAAAGTCTCGCTCGGTAATAAAGATTTATTGCATATACAAAGCGTCATCAGCTGGAATCCCCTTACGCTCATAACATTGCTGATTTTCCACCCCATTTTCATTTTCCCTTCAAATTTCCCTTCCAACGACGTATCATTTCAATACCCCTAGAAATTGTATTCTCTGAATCATTGATTAAACATGCCCTAATCTTCTACGATCTCAGTTTCATCTGTATACACTAGCAGATAACCACTTTCCGCCATTTTCCTATTCTAGCCCATCGACTTTCTTATTGCATCGATATTACAGAACTCTGTGATAATATATCATTTTCCCAAAGAATATTCATATCCCCAAAGAAACGCTTTTCTAGTTATAGGTTTTGCTCGTTTCAAAATCATATGTTGACTGTGAATGATGGTAAAAAAAAAGCCGAAATGATGTGGCGTGAAATACGCAACATCTTAAAAAAATTCGAGTTCATATCGAGTTCGAGTTAATATCAAATATCGAGTTATGTTAAAAGCTAAATTTCAACTTTTAAAATATATTAGTTCAAATCAGTTATATTATATTAAAAAACAAAAAATTTATGAACTAAGATAAAATGTCAGTGATTCAATATTTAAAATCCTCTTTGGATATTTATATTGATGATAATTAATTCCAATTAATTATATTAAATTATAATCATTATTAAAAGTTCATGGAATTGTATGAAAAAAATAAAGAAATAAATAGACGGAAATTGCAATAAGAATATTATCCTTTGCGAATCTAGATATATCAAAAAATGTTAGCCTAGGTTTTAATTCAATTGTCCAAATATATAAGATTTTAAAATTTCCTTCTTTTTTTCTTATAATCAAATATTTCGTCTGGAAAGTTTCAATTACTCTATGAGAAGTTTTGAAATTTCTCAGGGAAATATTTCCCTGCTTCACTTACAGCTTGGCAGATCTGTCTTTCTGCTATTTGTAAATAAATGTTTATAATGATATGGTTCTAGAAATTTTAAATATTTGAAAATGGGAAAACACGAAGTAGGAACGCCGAAGTACATAGCCAACAAAATCAAGGCCAAAGGCTTGCAAAAGTTGAGGTGGTATTGTCAAATGTGTCAAAAGCAATGCAGAGATGAAAACGGTTTCAAGTGTCATACAATGTCAGAGTCTCATCAAAGGCAACTTCTAATATTTGCAGACAATGCGGCACATTATATCGACGAATTTTCAAAAGAATTTTCGGAGGGATATTTGGAACTTCTTCGCCGACAATTTGGTAAGCAAAAAATTGTCGTTGTGTACTTAAAAAAATTTTCTTTGAATAAGAAATAAATTTTCGAGAAGTATTAGTACTATGTAAATTAAAAATTATTACTATTAAAGGTACCAAAAGAGTTCCAGCAAACAAAGTTTACCAAGATTATATATCTGATAGACATCATTTACACATGAATTCAACCCAATGGGAAACACTAACAGACTTTGTGAAATGGTTGGGAAGAGAAGGTAAATGTGTTGTGGATGAAACTGAAAAAGGATGGTATGTAGCATATATTGATAGGGATCCAGTAACAATTGCTCAACAGGTAAATTTGATTTGAAAAACATATTTAATATTAATTACAAATTAATTTTTTTATTTGATATATTTTTATGTTTAAGACTTTATCTTTCAATAAATCTTGATTTTTTTTTCATAATTTTTAGGAGGCATTGGCAAAGAAAGAAAAAATGGATAAAGATGACCAAGAAAGAATGATGGAATTTCTTCAAAAACAAATTCAGAGGGGGAAAAAAAACAAGAAATCTCCTGAATACACAGAATTGAAAAGGGAAAATGAGGAAGAAAAACTAAAATTAAATTTAAATGTTAAACCTAAAAAATCAGCCTCTTTAACAATTCCCACAATTCAAACAAATCCCGATATGTTTGGTATTAAACAAAAAAAAGCAAAATCAATAAATGAAGTGAACTCAAATTTAAAAAAAAGAAAATCAGCCTTGGATGATATATTAATTGAGGAAGAAATGAAAAAGGAAAAAAAAAATAGGAAAGATCATTGGTTATGTGAAGGAATAATTGTTAAGGCTCTTGCCAAAAGTTTAGGTGATAAATATTTCAAGAAAAAAGGTGTTGTAGAAAGTGTAAAGGGAAAATATGAAGCCATGGTAAGAATGATAGACAGTAAAGATTTAATCAAGTTTGATCAAGAGCATTTGGAAACTGTAATACCTAGTGAAGGAAGGCTTGTGAAAATTGTAAATGGAGCTTATAGGGGAGAAACTGCTGTCCTAAAAGAAATTCATGAGGAAAAATTTTGTGCAACATTAGAAATTTCATGTGGTTTATTGAAGGGAAGAACTATTAACAATGTTCAATATGAAGATTTTAGTAAACTTCATATTATATAGTGAATCATTTTTGCACATTGAGTTGAACTGTATATATGTTTATAAAATGGATATTTCACTTAATTATAAGCTATCTTAATACATATTATGAAAAGGTCTAGATATAAGAATGTTTTAAAAAATAAAGATTTTTAACCTTTAAATAAATTAGTTGAAATTTATTATTATGGAATAAATTCCTATTTGAAAATGTATCCAGTTTTTTGTTAAAATATGTTTGATCAGCTTAATTTAATGTAATAAAAGCAATAAATCAAGAAGGCTGTGTAGATGAAACAAATATTTTGGTAAAATGTATAATCAGGTTAGGTACCTAATCTAACCTATCCTTATATCTGTTACAAAGGAAATAAATTTCCTTTTTTCTCATTTTCTGTTTTGAAA